>KK113834.1:0-94159 GCA_000611955.2 Stegodyphus mimosarum
CGGAGACCACGCCCCTTTTCTGTGACGTCACTTCCGCCTACTGAGTACGGGGGCTTACTACTTACTTCCCCTTTTAAAGGGCGACTGGGATTTAGGGAACCCAATCGCCAAATCCTGGTGGTGAAGAATCATCATTCACCACCTTTTAGTTCGGGCGCCACTGTAGAGACACTAGGATTTTTTGAAGCAGAAGAAGTACATTTCCGGGACACAAACCCTGACTCTCGAAATTTGTGCCCAGCGCGTTAACCGTTATACCACGGAGGCATGATGAAAGAAGAGAGAAAATATCTTATACCTTTTCCAGCTGAATTCGAAATATTCTCTGAATGATACTGAAATAATATCTGAAGCTGTTCCTATTTTAAAAATCAAGGATACATAATCTGGTTTCTCGTTAATCTTTGAAACAAACCCTTTTGCGTAACAATTTAAATTTATTGATTGTATTTAAAAGAAAATCGTGCAAATATTATGATTTGTTAAAGAAAATCTTGGGACTAAAAGCTTTGTAACACTGATGATACAGGTATTTTTTTACTGGATATTCGATACAGATTTCAAACATAATTCTTTTAAATGCTAACATCAATTTTACAATATATCAACAAAACTATTTCTTCATTATAGTACTAGTATCGCAATTTTTTCTTAACATTGATGTAGAATTGTTTACTTCATTCAAGACATGTCATCTCTTGTTTATAACTCTCATTTTTTTATTAGAATGCTTTCAAATGCAAGTAGGAGGAATGTTTTGATAATTATGTAATCAAGGAATTGTAGAAGCATCTGGTGATACCATCCTTAAAAAACAAACTGTAATCACAATTACACATAGCGAACTGCTTACTCCCAAATAAGACACCCACCCAACATTTAAACGTTGTTTTCCTGAGATTGGACTTCAATGGTATTTAATGATCTTGTTCGCTCTTAACGAGGTCAGGATGTCTTGAATGCAAGTATTTAATTGCGCGTGTTGAGTGAATCCTCATCAGTCGTTTACTGGTATGACCTCCCACTTGAAGAAGACACGTGTGGAAAAATAGGAAGTTCGTAGACATGTGTATCATTTCTGAGAACGAAGTTTATTTATTAATTTATCGGAAAGATTTTCCATCTCATTCCAGTTTAATTTCCCAAATTCATCGCGAGACACATTTTACGTCCTAAATTTTTGAGGAATACTATCAGGACTCGTATTTCTTTTTATCTGCTTGGTGAACATGACGTGTCCTGACTGGACAGTGAGTTGACTGCAAACGTTGTCCTATGGAGTGTAGAAAAGACGACAAGATGAGAAGGGTTAAAATTACCCTTTATTTTTCCACGTTTTCACAGTCGCTTCCGCACTTCGGGATACAAAGACCAACCACTTGTGGTCCGAACGCAAAAATATAAGACTGCTAACTAAAATTTAAATAAGAGCTAAGTTTATATATTTTACACAGGGGACTAACAATCAGACTGGCCTTTTAAATTACTACGTCTGTAGTACAGAAACTGTGGAAAACCTGTCAGGACTGAGTGTTCTGTGCGTGTTCTTGGCAAACATCTTAAAGTAACTCCTGATCTGGAACAGGGAGCTGAATACAGCTATGTTCTGGTTGTAGATACTGTGCTTCAGTTGTATAATAACTGCACTTGAAAGGGATTTAAAATCCTCTTTTATTAAATCAAGATTATTTACAAATCATTTCCCAACTCGGGAGGGATACAGAAAGTAAAAGACCACACTTGGGTCTAAATGAACAATCAGATAAATTTAAACTAACGCTAAATAGAAATTTGAGTGATCTTTGCTCACAGAGCTCTTCGCGGAGTTGGTCTCTAACTAAATGGTGCGTAGCAAGAATTACTAATATTAGCGCACTTGGATTTATTTCAATAAGCAATCACGTAGTAAGCACTATGGCTTAGAAATTATCTGCTAGCTGGTCAGGCGAACGTCGTACAGAATGACCGTGATCTGAGACTAAAAGCTCTCTCACACTGAGAGGTTTCTACCTCCTGTTTAAATAGTACTTGGCTCTACTTCAAATTAGCATACGCTGAAAACGCGCGCTTCTTCTGACGGGAAGTTGAAACTGAGAAGAGATAGAAAGATTTAAATTAAAATAAAACTTTGTTAGTTTAACTAAAACCTTACATACTACAACACGCCTTTAGCTTTCAAGAGGACTAAATCCTCTGGCCCTAAGGGCGGACAGTAACTGATGGCAAGCTCGAGTGAAGACTCGTGGCAAGAGCAAGATGGCTCACTCTTTCTCCTTCTACTACGCTCTTGGAAAAACCCACAACTTAAATACTTACGATTAGAAAGTACAATTTGCATAGACATATTCAAGCGTTAATTCTGGCCGGAAGTGGAAAATAAGAGATGATAGTAAAGTTTTAAAATAAAATAAACTTTAGTCAAATTTAAGATCCTTACAATGCTAGATGAAATTTTTATTTGTAATTATAAGAAATTATAACAGACATGTGTTAGATAAACAAAATAAACATTTATTTAAAGTTTTATACCATACTTATAAAAGAAACGTTTCTCAATTTTTAATTTTATAAGCAATTGCTCCTAAAGCTTATAGAGTCATTAGGATTTTTGGAAGCAGGAGAGATGGAACATGAGCAATGCCCTCGCCCGGACTCGAACCACGGACCTCTCGAATTCGCGTCTAGTGTGCTGACCATTACCACGAAGGCATGCTAAGAAGGCGGGGGATATATCTTATATACTCCCCCTTTTAAAAGGCGACTGGGGATTAGGGAACCCAATCGCTAAATCCTGGCGGTGAAGAATCATCATCCATCACAGTTTAAAATTCGGGCGCCACTGTAGAGTCGTTAGGATATTTTTGCAGCAGGAAATGTGAAAAATGAGCAATGTCCTCGCCGAGAGTCGAAACACGGCCTCTCGAATACGCGTCTAGTGTGCTGACCATTACACCGCGAAGGCATGCTAAGAAGGAGGGAGATATACCTTATAAGCCAATTAAATAAAACAAAGAATGAAAAGTAAATGCTAAAATATTTAGCTTTCAATGACTTTGATGTGTTTGACTGTTCAGATTATAATTTAAATGCTAAGCACAGTGCTCAGAAACCTGAATTCTTATATCAGATGCACCACCAAGTCAGTTTCTATAATTGTATTTTTTTGCAACGTAGTGTGAAAAACCTGTCTCTTTCGAAAATTACACGGAAACAGAGGGATGTCCGAAAATTACACGGAAACATTTCCCTTAAAAATACCGTGGAGGTATTTTTAAGGGAAACTGGGTTGTATCCACGTTATACATGGGGAAAACCACTAAAATACCTAAGCAGACAGTCCGTTCGCCGGGACTCGAACTCCGGAACGAACTACTAGTGTCCACCGGCTTTTACCGCTTTTCCGCTGGTGGTAGTGCGAATATACTGTCAGAAAAGAAGTTAAATTTCATAGCAGGATTGAAAAGTTCGGAAATGTTTCTAAAAAACTTATCCAATATTCGGTTAATTGTAGTTCTTTAAATTTTTGTTTTATGCCATAATCAATTGTCAAATCAATTATTTTTTCGAAATCAACTGAGCATAGGGGAGCTTTCTTTAAACGTTTTGAATCCTAGAATTATATTCCTGCCATTGTCTCATATATTGACCAAGGTTTAACCGCAAACTCTGCATATATTGCAATATTTCAGGGATAGTCAGCCTGGTCCCTACTGCCCAATAGTGGGCGATTTAAGATTTAATGGTGGTCAGTACAGGCTTTTTCCCGTCCCATTATGAAAGTCAGTTTTCCCGCGTGCAGATCTCTCCCGTTTCCATATATATATATGTAAGATATAACAAAATGCGATAGCTTCTTTAAGAATAATTGGCGACCTCTAAATTAACTATCCTTGATTTTATGTTCTCCTCCCTAAATTCATCTGTTCTTCCAAATTCGAGATCTTTCTACGTTACATAACGCTGCATGAAAAATGTAACTAGAATTAAAATTAACCAATCACAGCTTAGAGTACATTCTTCATATACTCGGTCTAAATACCGCTCGCAAGTTATAACGCCATATTCTTTACCCTAGTTTCTACAGTGCTAACTCCATTGTGTTGCTTCACATCTAAGATGTCTATGTCTTACTTTAAAAAGCAGTACATATAAGAAATTAGTGTAATTGCTTATGCTCTAAAAATATTTTACCTACTAAGAAATGATTTAGTATGCGTGAAAATAAAGATTGGGAATTCTGCAAATTCATTTGTGTCATCTTCAACTTTCAGTCTAGCAGCTTTCGATAGCAGCTTTCGATAGTCAAGTGGAAACTTGACTATCGAAAGCTTCTATACATCCATCTATCTGACTGCGCATCGAAAGAACTGCATATTTAAGGACTTGTCACTTCTCTTAGGTGCTGTTCTGTGACTTAATAATAATAATGGAATTATCACATCTTAACAAGGCTTGGGGCCAGGAGAAATTTTTCCGAAAAACAAATTTCTTGTTTTCCTGCCACTGAAAGGTTCCAAGCCGAAACAATTTCGCTGGAACCTATATCCCGGCTAGCTAAGCAGGACATAAATTTTCTATCTCTTATAAATATAAGCAAAATATAAATGAAGGGATAAATTTGTATCTATATTTTTACGAAGGCTCCACTCAAAAAATTACTTTGCATTTACATCTAAATTAAGTTAGTGCGAAATCGGTGGAGGATAGGGGAATTTTACTGTCTACAAAGTGGGTGTTAAGTATAAAAAGGTTGACTACCCTTACAATATTTCATTGTAAACTTTATTATATATTTTTCAACTTTCTCATCTGAAAAAGTTATCTAAGACAGAAAATAGTCATATATATTTTCTTCTAGTGAAGCAATTCAAAATATCATCTCTTTACATCCTTGTATGAAGTAAAGGAGGTATTGTAATCGCTAAAATTTTTCGGGTATCATAATTCAACGAAAATACCCATTTTGAGCACTGTCGAATGCAATTTAATGATATCTTTGCGAGACGTCTCTACGTAAAGGCAGCATAAAGGACACTTGTTTCCCAAACGGGTTGCAAAAAGGATTTAAATGAATTTCGAAGTGATTTTTTGTAACGTCTGTACGTACGTACGTTACGTATGTATGTATCATTGCGTATGTATTTATTTATAACTCAAAAACGAGTAGCCTCAGAACGTTGAAATTTTGTATATAGAGTTGTTATAATATGTAATTGTGCACCTCCCTTTTGGTTGCAATAGGCCGCAAAAAAAGTATATAAATATATGTATGTATATATACCTTCCCTATTACTGTACCCATTGGGTTCAGTTTTTTATTCTTATATGTTGGTAAATTTTGCATTTTTTGCTTTAAAAATGATTGAATTATGTTGTTCTTATCTTCTGGTAAAGATTTTTGTGCCTTTAGTTAATCTGCAAGCAATAATTGTTGAATTATCAACAGTTTAAAAGTCAAGACACAATAACACGCCGAACGAAACTAATTCAGAAGTCAAAACAACAAAAATCAGCGTAACGTAATCAACGTATTACGCTGATTTTTGTTGTTTTGACTTCTGAATTACTTTCGTTCAGCGTGTTATTGTGTCTTAATTATAGAAGCCCCAAACAGGCTTATTTTTTGCATTCTTTTTTTCCACGTGGTTTTCGTCGTTTTGCGTTTGTATGTGTTTCGGAGCCGTTAACAGCTTTTTGCTTCATTTTTTTGCACGTGGTGTGGCCGCCATTTTGTGATTACATGGGTTTCGGTAAGTACGTTTTTGCAATTTTATTCCTATGTTTTCCGTGCTCTTCAAGTTTGCTCCTCCAAACTATCCCTTGATAAAGAACTAAATTATTTCTAGCCCCGGTCAATAGCAATAGCTATTGACCGGGGCTAGAAATAACAATACAAACAAAGCTATTGACCGGGGCTTTTCACCCAACATTATTAATCAAGCAGTTAAAAAATTCTCTTCTCAACACACTAAAAGGCACACACTTGTTTTAGGAGATTATAAAAATTCTGTTGTCATTCCCTTCTTTCCATCAGTTAGCTATAAAGTTGCACATATTTTACAGAAATTTAACTTTCGAGTCGTTTATTCTCCCATCAATAAAATTCCGAGTTCCATACTCAAGGACCCCGTTCCGGATATGAATTCCTGGGGGATTTATAGGATTCCTTGCCAATGTGGTTTAATTTACATTGGCCAAACTAAAAGAGCCTTAAAATTTCGCGTCAAAGAACATGAGGCATATGTTAGAAAAAAGGAAACTCAGAAGTCTTCTGTTGCTCAACATTGTTGGTCCGAAAATCACATTTTCAATTTTTCTGCTGCCAAAATTATTCAAAAAACATCTTCCATTGGAGAACTGGATTTTCTAGAGGCATTTCACATTCAAAAAAATCTTTCTGTTCTAGTTAACGATCCTAATTCCAATCCAATTTTGCCTTCGGCCTTTAAAGAAATTATGTTTTAGCTCTGGTTTCACCAACAGATGGCGCCACGTGCTTATTCTTGTCCAGGCTTTCTTATCTTATCTAATCATTATTTCCGATCTTCTTCATTTACGGTTTCGCAGCTGAGGATGATGGTTCGGTAAAAACCATCGAAACTAGTCCTGTGAAAATATTGAGAATATTACGCTGATTTTTGTTGTTTTGACTTCTGAATTTAAAAGTCATTTAGGTGCGGTTAAGCCTAACTTTTTTCTTACCATAGCTGCCATATTTCTTTACGCTGGAGCTGAATAGAATATTGAATCAGTTTCTGCACCTTTAGTGTCTTTCTGCCGAGTGGGACCAAAAGAAAACTTTTAAGATTTGTGCAGTGAAAAAGCTACCTTCTTGCCCTTTGGCCGAATTGCTTGTTTTTGCGTTAGTCGAAAGCGGCAATTTGCCCATAAGGGATATTAATTTCGTTTTTGCATTTTTCGTCGATTCACTTTTGAAATTATTAAAAATAAAATTATCATGTGATCTCTGGCGATCTGCGTTTGCAATCGTCTGATATCGTTTTCCCGGCAGGCATTGCTATAAATGTTTATGTAAACAAATATTTAGTATTCGGAATGTAACGGATATTTTTTGCCTACTAGGCTAGTTTATTTTTATGCTTTTTCTCGGATTAGCTGATTAATTATACTTGGATTATATTTCAGTCTAATATGTTTATGTATGAGATGTGCTGTGAATAAAAATAAGAAAAACTTGGACAACATGGTCTTCAGGCGGGAATCACGTTTATTCTTTAGTGTGATATAGTAATATTTTTTTGTGATATTGCTGTTCAATTGAATTTTATAGTTAAGTGCGAAGAACATGATATTTAATAAATAAAGGTAACACACAAAACGTTACAAAAAACCCTTTGGGCGTAATTATAAAATCGGAAAACTCTGATTTTTTTCTTTTTATATTTTTCTATATTTTTCAATTTTTAATAAAGATATTTTGAGGTTTTATGTAATTTTACCTTTTCGCGAAGAGAGAACTGAATTAATTGAATGAGAAATACATCTGTAATGAATTAATTTTAAATGAGATGCAGCAAAAATACATATAATATTCCGTACAAGGAAGTCATGTGGTGTACCTGTCATATTTTTCAATGTCGCAATTTTAGCCGTTACACTGAATGAGAAATTACTTCTTTCTTGTAATGATGAATTTATTCCATTACACTTAGTAAATGTATCTCCTAAATAAGCAGCGTCATTAACCACGTACTTTTTTTTATTTACTTTTCCTGATATATCTCTATAGTAGCGGAAAACTACGATATCCATTTCTAAAAAATATTTTGAAAACAACAGTTCATTTATCGATAAAAGATATTGCACTTATTAGTTAGTATTAGTAAAAGTTTACATTAACTGATAGAAAAAAGGCTAAAATAAAAATAATAAAGCTTGCAATGAAAAGAAACAAGTTTAAAATACTAAAGTGACGCTACAACTCTTCATTATGTCCGAACACAGACCAGGTACAAGTACAGGTAGAAGCTATGCCAGCACCACTGATGTAGCTTATTGCTTCGTTTTCTAATTTATTTCTTAGTTCCTTCTGTGGCGCTGAGCGGTAAAGTCGCTGAACACTGGTAGTTTGGTTTGGGGATCGAATTGCTGTAAACACTAGCTGCATGGGCGGTTTTATGGCTTTCTCCTTGTGTAACGTGTATATGAGTCATTTTCACTTAGAAAGACCTCCACGAAGGCATCCCATCGAAGTCAGATAGCCCTCGAGTGCTTTGCCGTAATTAAATAAACCAAACCAAACCAACTTTCTGTAGCGCTGCCAAAACTTGATTAGGCCTCACTAGGGTGCAGCAGCAGACCCAACCAATGCTTTTGCATGAGAGCTACTAGAGTTACAAGCAGAAGCTAAGCCAGCACACCTCTATAGTAGCATAGCTATTGAACATATAGTTGTGCCCAACCAACTATTAAGCTTCCACCCCAATCTGCAATTCGGCGAGAGAACTTCCCGAGGTGCTGTCCAAGGATCTACTACCAACCTATCGAGAGGATTTCGGCTCGAAGTGTACTTTGACAGCCCTTACCGTACAGATACTCTAATCTTATATACATACATACCTTCTGCGGAATTAGGACCTGGGTCCTTTGATTCGGTAGTCAGCCTCACAAACCACTATCTTGCCTGTTCGTCTCTGGATACAGAACTACAACACTAACAAAAATGCATGCTGCATGTGTTTCATTCGCAACGTAAACCATCTGGTGTAGAGTTCCGTTGCTAAATTAATCACGCGCACAATTTGTACCACTTTTTTTTATGTTTGTTCATTAAATTTTTAGGAGTTGTTTTAAATTGTGTTAGTTGCATAAAAGCAGAGAATTTTCGTTGTTCTCTTGAATATGATAATTTTTCGCGGAACCCTGAGTAACTATTTATGGAACATAGCTTGGAAAACGCTGCTCTCCTTAATATTATTTTATGCAAATGCTTTTTGTTCTTCGATGCTTCGCGTTGTTCTGATTTTCCATGCTGCGGCGAATCCGGATGTAGACAAATTTTTTTTTGTCTTTGTCTTTTGTCTTTTTGTCAGTGTCTTTTTGCCGAGTGAGTCCAAAACCAAACTTTCAGTTTTGTGCACCGAAAAATCTGCCTTCTTGCACGCTGGCCGAGTTGCTTATTTTAGCGTAGAAACTGCAATTTTAATTGTTATATTATTTTCTTTAATTGTTTTAACTGTATTTGTGTTTTACATTTTTCTATACCTTTCAGTTTTTAATATAGATATTTTACGATTTTATGTATTTTTGCCTTATCGTGGAGTGAGAACTGAATTAATTGAAAGAGAAATATATCTATAATTAAATTCGATCAAATAAGTTTAAATGAATGGCAGAAAAAAATGCGTATAATTTAATATTCATTACAAGGAGGTCATGTGGTGTATACATCAGCTTTTTTCTATTTATTTTTGCATTGGAATCTTATATTGCTTAGCTAAGTGAAAGATTTATTACACTGTATGCAATCCTTAATAACTCATAGCTTTATTTTTTTAATGTTTTTAATTGATCTGGATTCTATTACATCTAATTAATTTGATTTCTAATATGTCCAGCTGATAACATTTCCACCATTTCTGTAATTAATTAAAAATATTTCTAATGCCATATGTTATATACTTGGGTACAAAACAACATTTGTTTGCTGCATAATGAATGTTTGTCACGTTTTTAGCCTTTGATTAGAAAGTTGCAATTTTTCTCGTCTAATTTACATCTAAGTTTTGTTCCATTAAAAGATTTCGACACATATCTTTTTTAATGAATTTTTTACACTATTACATTTATTTAAATTTTTTAAGTCTTAATTTCAAACTATAGTAAACGTAATTTTTGTACCGAAAAAAAACCCACAAATTCATTAAAAATAATTTATTTGGCAATTTTATATGTTTGATGCGTAATGAAATACATTGAATATTTTTTTTTATATTTATCTGCTATAACAAATACAAACTTCTTATTCTTCTATTAATATGGATAAACTATTCTTCTCTTGAATGTTCAATATTTATGCATTTTACTGCTACTTCACAAAAGTGTTTTTTGTTATGCATCGTCAGGTAATGTTTGCTCTCCTTTAACTATAAAAATAAATAAATAATAAAAGGAAAAAAATTCCCTTCCCCCCCAAAAAGCGACAAAAGCGCTTTAACATATCTCTATTTCTAAAGCTTTGTTCAACTTGACATTGAAACTTTCAAGTTAATCTTTGATGTCAGAACATAAAGATTTTGGCAAAAGCAGAAATATATCATACCACTTCTATAATAGTCATCATAAGAAAATCAAGCTGAAACTCTGGAAGATATATTTCATTTTACAGTTCAGTTGCTATTAGTTAAAGCTTAAACTAAGAAAAATAGCTTCAAATTATTCATTGGTTTTCTCAGAACAGATTCTTATATTTTTTGAGACGCCAACCACCTGGTGAAGAAGATCTCATGAAAAATGAAACTTCTTTTTTTTTTTTTTTAATAATCTTTTCATAATTTTTTTTATAATTTTAAACATATTTTAGTTTTTTGCAGCAGATATATTGACAGCAAAATATACTTTTAAAAAATTTCTTGTTATTATTACTGTTTCAGTGGAGTCTGATGATTTAAAGGTAATTGAACTTTGGATCTATTACTTAATTGCGTTATTTCATACGCTTAAAACTGCAATAACTGTAAAGAAACTGTTTGTATGCAACCGTAACCGTATCTGCATCTCAGTCAATAGTGTGGTTCCGCATGCAGATACGTGAACCTTTCTAATTTGTTTTGTTAAATATAAATGTTGTTATGTTGTAAAGACGATAACTGATTTATTCTACTAAACGAACTACCTCTCATTCAGTACAATGAACACGTTTCATGACTTAGTATACTATAATTATGTACCCCATTTAACACAGGAGTATGAGTTCGACTAGACGTTTTAAATTACTATTAATTTTATTTACATATATATATGCATACATATATACACTCTGTTTATATGCATATATACA
Organism: Stegodyphus mimosarum; assembly: GCA_000611955.2. Lineage (NCBI taxonomy): Eukaryota > Metazoa > Arthropoda > Arachnida > Araneae > Eresidae > Stegodyphus > Stegodyphus mimosarum. The sequence continues at coordinate 11,021 of KK113834.1, forward strand.
TAGACTCTGTTTATATGCATACATACATATAAATAGAATGTAGGCAATATTTGGAGTAATTCAGTTATATATTGTCGCGTTCTACGGGTTCGTGGATTTTGAGTAATTGGTGAAAACACTTGCACAGTCGTCGACGACTACTACACACACGCTGAACCAATAAGCAACACAGCTTTCTTGCTATAACGATGAAGACAGCTTCACGGCAAAGCACTTAAGTATTGCTTCCGACTGGGTCGATCATTTTCAAGCTAATCTCTAAACTTGAGTCACTAGTACTGTCTCCGTACAGGCAGGGTATATATAACTCTAACCTGCCTTCCAGAATATTCCCGAGGAAATCCGCTAAGAATGGGTTCTAAAATTTTCTCGCTCCGTCTAGGACATATTGCCAGTTTTATGGCCAAATATCGCCAAATGGGAGATTTTGCTTCAACTCTGGCAACCCTGACAATCCATGCAACTTTCTGGTAACCATAAGCCCGCCGTTTAACTATTTTACCGAGCCGCATATAGGCATTCTGTGCCGCGCCACACACATAGGAAAAAAATCCCTCCTCGTGGTTGGATATGGCTTCCGATGACATCATTTTCTTTACACTTAGGAACGCCTTTGTTTTGTTTTGGCGACAACACTGAATGCACTTTTTTCTTTTATTTAAGGCAACAGACTATTAGAAAGGCATGGATATAATAGCATAATATTTGAAATGGAAATATTTTCTGCAGTGTGAAAGCAACAGATTGCAACAAAACTGAAATAATAATAATATGCTTACTAGCACACAATGTCTTTACACTTGGATCGAGATATTTGTGTTTTAGTTTCTGCAGTAAATTCATGAACTCAGCTATTTATATAATCTAAGCCCTTAAGATTGCTTTTGATATCAACAGCATCTGACATTAACAGAAAGATTTTATAATTTTACTATCCCATGGAACAGGAAGCCATCTGAACGCTGAAGCTAAATTTTTCGTTTGAAAGAAACAAACGATAGTTTTCACACTTCCGTGTCACTCACGCGCGTTATTAAACGAAAACAAAACAGTAAGAATCCAGCATAAACGTCATTATGCCAAGAGAAAATGATGTCACCTGAAAGTGTGTCCAATCACGAGTACGGATTTTTCTCTATGCGCGTGGCGCGGTACAGAATGCTTATATGCTACCGGGCCGCCGCTGGGCATTTCGCAACGATATGCATATTTTTTTTTTAATTTAAAAGAATGTTGTTATCTATATGATGATAACAATCTTTACCGCGTGTGATTTAACACCTAAATTGCAATTAAACGGTCAGTAGCAAACATTCGAATTATTGAGACAGTGAGATGATGCACTGTAATACTACAGCTGTAATAATATTTCCGATAATAACCTTATAGAAATCTTAACTTAATGGCCATTGCCAAAGAATCTTAGCAGATCGCATCGTATCTTTTGTCGGAGTAATTCGATTTCATTGGCTATTGCTTCAGCAATTCCTCTGCTTCTTCTTCAGACATAAAAAAGCAGCGGATCTTAAACACAGTTAAAAAAATGGAGGCTAATTTATCTCGTAGAAATAGAACATGTGCATAGAATACTCTGCGCATTTTTTTTAGGTACAAGGATATATAAGCTTGCAGCTAGCAAGAAGTAACTCTATTTGCATTACTTAGCTTGAAAATCTACAAATTTAATGCACGATAATTCCAGTGAGGATAGTGATGCTTGCTTATTTGTGCTCTTGATATCTCTCTAAATCTTTTCGAAGATTAGTCGCTTCAAGAGCCACAGCAACGTCTTGTTAAAAAATCGCTAAGATCTGACCTCGAACAAATAACTACCCGCAAAACACGTCTTAATATTTAACGGTATGATAAAATTTTTTCCTAACGTAAATTTCAGTTTTATAATTAAAATTTATGAACCAAAAAGCTGATTCAAATTAGCAGATATATTTTTAACATAAAATAAGGACAGTAATGTAAAATATTATAATAACAGACTTTGACAAAAAGGCTAAATATCCAATGCATAAATTATTAAACCCATACAAAAGAAGATATAAAAAAGCAAAAAGTAAAAAAGGCAGACTTAATAGTTTTTTAAGCGAACGTTTCTTTTTTTGGAGGATGCGCTAATTCAAAGATATTACTTTAAATACACTAAAAGATTTGTTATTAATTTATGAATATTTTTTTAGTCCAAAAGGGCTTTGTCTCTGAGGGACTATTATTTTCGCTTTGCGATTTTGTGTCGGAAACATTCAAGGTCTGAATCACTTTTCAAACTGTTGCCACCAAATATTGCAACGCTGTATTATATTTAAAGAAATTAAATTATGAAGAATCTGCATAAATGTATGTACATTTCTCCAAATGTGATCAAACAAAGGTACCTAGAGCCATCCAATTTTGAATAACGTACGTTTCTACCCGAATATGCGCATCTTAAAGACCAAATTTGGAATTTGTTTTATTATCTATTTCATATATTGTAAAACTTTAACGAATTTTTGATGAACAAACTGAAACGATTTGAAAGCGAGTAATGGCAACACCGCACGGGGCGGGGGAAACTTTTTATCTATAGTGCGCGGAACTGTGTATCGGAGATTCTAAAGATATGCTTATTTTAAAATTAGGCGATATTGCTGTTGAACTGAATTTTATGGTTTAAGTGCGAAGAACAGGCGATTTAATAAATAAAGGTGACACACAAAACTTTAAAAAAAGGCCCCTTTGGACGTAATTTAAAATCTGAAACCTTTGAGTTTTTTTTTTTTTTCCCTGACTGAAAAAGTTTTTTTTGGTGATTTGAACAAGAACATACGGAATCTCTTGAAAATCATTGAAAATGCCATTACTGACGAAATCTGGTGTATTTTTAAACTGTGCTGCCATCTATTAACATTTTGTAGAACTAATCGAAGTTTTAATCACAAATTCTTTCTCAGATTAAAATGCACCAGAAGTTTTAATTACTTAAATTATGGAAAGAAGTAGACATATGGATTCATTTGACCTTTATTTGTTGTTCGCCGTAACTCCAATTGGGTTACGAAAGAAAGGAACGCCTGACCGTTTGGTTATGGAACATATGGCAGCTTAAAATTGTTCAACAAGGAAATTTATAAAAAAGTGTTTTTAGGAAATACATGCATGATTTAAAGGCTTTAAACTCATATTAAACGAGTTGTCAATGTGTTAGACTCATATGAAACTAATATATATATTATTATTACATTAGAATTATTATAATTTTTTCGACTAAAGTTATGTATTGCATGTATGCTATATAAAATAGCTTTTATACTTCTTATTTCAGCAAATAAGTACAAGAATAAAACTAACACATGTAATTAATTTTTTACTATTATTAATGTATAAAATAGCCTTAGTGGAATCTTTCCAGTATCTTTTGATTGCTGCATTACATTACTTTAGTACGCATTTGCCAACGACATGACTTACAAGAATTGTTATTAATCAAAATGTGAGGTATTTAATTTATCTCCTACGTAGCCTTTCAAGCAGCCAGTGCTCAAAGTGATGTCATTTGACATAATATCTTTAATTTATTTTTATTATTTTCTCACTTCAAAATTGAGCGATTTAAAATGTAATTAATGTATTTCTTAATAATTTAGTGCATTGTACCCAAACAGGAACTATCAAACCGCCCTCAGTCATGCCTTTTGGTTTAATTTTATTTTAATAATCTGTCTAAACCAGCTGTTCTCAAACTTTTGACTAACGCGTACCAACTAAGCAAAAATTTAAAAACTTTAGTACCACTATTACATTTTACAATGATTATTTTTCAAATTCTCAATAGTAATATTTAAAAAAAATATATATTTTCCCATTTGCACAACATACTGGCTATTTGTGTTACATAAGCACACATAAAAAATGTTAGATTAAATAGTGGTTACCGTTTTAATTATCAAATTTAAGTTATAATACTTAAATTCTAAAATTTAGTGGGAAATTTGGGTTTATTTAAGAGAGATTAATTTATTTATGTCTGGCCTATTACACTTAGCTTTAACCGTAAACTAGGATCAATATTCAATTTTGTTCAGCATTTATTTTTCAAATAAAAGATGGAAGAAAATTCGTGTTCGCGCAAATAGGTTGTGCAAAAAGGCAATAAAAATTTAATAGCTTTAATTAAAATTTAATTCTTTTTTTCGGTTCAGCCAAAAGTTAACATGTGTGTTATTTTTTAAATCTTCAGTTCGAATTCGATCACCGGAAATTTATATCAATTGTGCTTTTTCTTCTTGAATTATTTCTTGAATAATTTCTTCTTGCTTTTTCTACTTGATTTTGAAATTAATAGTTAAAAATACTTTGTTTCTTTGCGTACCACCAATTTTTCTCTTGCGTACCACCGGTTAAGAATCGCTGGTTTGAACTATCGCCTTACGTTAGCAACCGCTAAGTTGGCAGCTCTAGCCCTTCAATTTTATTTCAGTAATCTATCAAATTAATATAGTTTGAAATAAATTTAACTAGCAGAAGTACCCGATACCTGTTAAGCTAGAATGACAGGAACGTACCTAACAACAGAGAGAACGATACAATCTTCTCTAATAACGATGCAAAAAATAAGATTCATAGTCATACATTTTTCAGTCTGATGCGATATGGAACCCACGCAAAAAATTTACATGGAAAACTAAGTTAAATCTCTCTAATTACGTCAGCAACAATGGCACGCCGTTTTTCATAATTTTCATCTTTCTAATCAAATGGTCGTAAAAGCTCAATTTCCATTCAAGATTTCCCCTGCATTCAATTTTAGTCGATTAAATGTCGCAAAAAAAAAATATCATAATTGATTAGAAACAATAACGCGAGCAAACAAACAAACGCACAGACAGACATTCTTCTTCATATGCATAGATTTTGTAAAGCTTACAAATTTTTGATTAACGAACTCCACGATTTGAAAACGAGCAGTAGCAACACTTTTCTAAATAAAGCATTTTTATCTTCAACGCGCGAGACTGTTGCCACTCGGAAAAATGAGTGCAAACATTCTGCTTCGAAGTTTTTAATTAATATTTCGACTGATTAAAGTCGTACGAAAATGGCAATAGTCAAAATGGCTTCCCACAAATTTTTGTAATTGGAAAAAATATATTTAATGTTTGATAATGCTATTTTTATTTCATCGTAAAACTTCAAAATGTTTTATTAATAAGCTCTAGACTTTGAAAGCGAGCAGTGGCAATAACGTTCTAAATAAAGCAGATTTTCATCTCCAGCTTGCGAGATTGTTGCCACTGGGAAAAATGAGGGCAAAAATGATCGTTTTTCCAAATTTTTAATGAATATCTCTGATTTTATCTACTTGTTTCTGGAAAAATGTTAACGTCGACCTTTTCCAGGATACAGAAAAGTAGTGTAGAAAGTTTAGTGACGATAGCCATAGTAGTGACTGAGTTATTAGAGGACAAACCAACAGACTTTCTTCTTTATATATAGAGATTTATAATATGTCCAATTTATATGATTGAAGTGAAAATTTTGAGATGTGAATTTATTTTAAAAAAAGGCTCCCAAAAATGAATACTGTGGTCATATTTAAGTGAAGCAAATGCAAGACCTTGGACATTTGGGGAAGGAGTGGATGACGTATGTTCCTACTGGAAGCGAGAATATTTTTGGTATTGATGCGACGCTTTGCTTTACGATATACATGAGACTCCCCAATTAAAAACAATTAAATAAAGATTTATTGACATAATTGTGCAACTCCAAGGTCACCCGCTTTAAGCATAATATTCTTTATATTTATTTTTGCGTAATATATATGTTATAATTTACAATGTGCGAAATCAATATTTTTTTAACTTTTGCGGCGAACCTCACAAACTTATGAAATTGATGTGTGCATTCCTTCACGGGTCGTATTGTCTGAATTGTTACGAGGTGTGAGACGATAGACTATGACATTACAGGAACAGTAATTCGTTCACTTACCATCTCACCTGACATTACAAGAATCACATCTAGTGTCAAGGGATTTTAGCGTTCTGTACTGTGCCTGTCTCAAAGCTTCTCAGTTTCAAGGAGGATGACAAACCAATGATCCTGTTTCTCTTCGGATATCGTTTCGAAGATCAGAGAATGTAAATCAATTATCAGAGAATGTAAAATACAACTAAACAATTAAGAGGAAGTGTCTAATTTATCCTGCAAACCGTTTTGAAAAGCTAAGAACTCTGAATGCTTTTGAACTCGCGACTAGAGAGAGTCTTGCTGATCGCAAGATCCTCACAAAATGAGACCAATAACATCCAGTTATTACCCTACCTATGTATTCAGTATTAATTGTCGTTATTGTATTAATAATAGAGCTTCTCATTTATTTATAATAAATTGTTTTGAGTTCTGTATGCAGTGAATAACATTCAACCTAAACAAATCGCAAATCAGTCATTTACCAATCATTACATGGAGTTACCATACCAGCGTAGTGTATCGTCACTACCCCAGGTGTACAAAATAAAAGATGCTTTAACACAAAGATAGGTACAAAGGTTAGGTACAAAATAATTCCTTATCTGTCTCCTAACAAATAGATTTTTTGAAGGTGTTATAAAATAGTCTTTAAAATATATTTATTTTGCATAATTTATAAAGTATTTAAGCGATCATTCGTATAAATATTTACACTATAATTTAAGGAATAAAAGCATTTATGGTGCTATGTGTTCGGTACTTGATAAATAAAAAATGTTTTTTTTTCGTCTAACACTAATTTTGCAGCATTTTGTTATTTAGTTTTAAAATGGGCTACATATTGATAGTGAAAAAAGATTACTTTCTACCTAAAACTTACGGAGATAAAATCACTGCAGTTTAATATCACGAAAGCACTACACAGCAAAGGGAATTTCATTTTCCTCTGACACGTGTGTGTGAGGTAAATTTGCAACAGTAATACATTAACAAGTAACATATTCAGTAACATTACGTCATACCATTTGTAAGATCTTTATCAGTAATCTTACAGTTAAATGTTAAACGATTACGAACTTCTGATTGATTGATGGGCCTTAAAACAAAGCCGATTTATTTTGAAACAAACAAATCAAAGTCTAAATGACATGATATTTCACTCAGTTGACAAAAACAAATCACTGAAATTATTAATTTATCTTGATCGTTTGATAAGGGCACAATTACAAGCGATAGATAGCAAACGATTAATTTTTCCAACGAAGGTTTCGGATATTTTATGTTCGTAGATATTTATATAGATATTACTGAAAAAACTCTGATATGAAAGCTATCTTATAAAAACAAAATTATCTAGTTATTTACAAATTTCTCCATACTGCAAAAAAATTATAGCTTCTAATAATAAAACTATATGGTTTCATAATGCGTATATACAGTGCATAAAGTACATAACCCTGAAAAGATAAGAACAAAGGATTTCACGGTCCGTTGTATAATTTCACTGTCTGTTGAATTCAAATAACATTATTAGTACTGAGTTTATTGCCTCAAATTATTTTATCGTTTGAGAAATTATGAACGAAAAGCTTTGAACCGATGATTTGAAAATATACACAATATAACAGAAAATGTTGAAATTAATTTAAAACAATCACTGAGCAAACCCAGAAAATCGCCTTACGTTAAGCCTTTCAAGTATCCCTGGGGTCATTATCAGCCGGAATATAGAGAAACTTCCACTGATTTTGCTATTAGTCTACTTGAGAACTAGAGATTTGTTCTTATTATAGCTACCTGTTTTTTGTTTATTTAATAAAATTCTAAATTAACTTTGCAATGGCATAGTATTACAGCCTTTATTTATTTCTTTTATTTGAAGTTTCGGATGTATATTCTACTCAGATTTTGGGCAGTATCTCTAAATATGAAAATGTTACGAAATTGTTTTCCGTTTGGCTTCAATGGATTCACTGACAACTGATCAATGGACCTATTCGTTTTCTGGTAGGCTTTCAAAAAATTGACAGAGAATGAAGTTATTGAATTCTATACTAAATGTGCGAGAATAGTTTAACTTAAGAAGAACTGAATTTCACAAAAATTGACTCTTGTTAGTTGCTTCACATACCTCTGTCAGTACAGCATTAAGGTCAAGTGCAGCAAATCTGATTATAATGACAGTATATAAACAGATGTGTAGAAATGTATTAAAAATAAATAGCCAGAAATATTTCTTTCAAATTAAATTTGTGTTTCTTAATCTTGATTAATCAATTAGAAGAGAATAAATTTACGTTCGTTCAGATATAACCAAAATTCGACTATTGTGCAACCTGTCTTAACTGTCACTTGCAGACGGATGATCATGCCTAGTGACCAGTACTCCTAAAGGTTTACTAGTTCTGGAGTTTCTGAAAAAATAAATAAAAAACAAAACAATAAAAAAATCTAAAAGGTTTCAGATTTTAAATTACGTTCAAAGGGGCGTTTTTTTAACATTTTGTGTGTTACCTTTATTTATTAAATATCGTGTTCATCGCACTTAAACCATAAATTCAGTTCAACAGCAATATCGCAAGATAATTTTTTAAAATGAGCATATCTTTAGAATTTCTGATACACAGTCTCACCCGCTGGAGATAAAAGCGCTTTTCCTGTAAAACGTTGCCATTGTTCGCTTTGAAATCCTTGGAGTTTATTAATAAAAAATTCGCTAACGTTTTACAAAATATCAAGTCGATAATGAAACAAATTCCAAATTTGGGTTTCCAGATGTCCATATTCGGTGGAAACGTAAGTTATTCAAAATTTCATGACAGTAGGTACCATTGTTTTATCACAGTGGGAGAAACATACATTCATTTATGCAGATTCTTCATTATTTAATTTATTTAAATATATTACAGAGCTGCAATATTTGGTGGCAACAGTTTGAAAAGAGATACAAAGCTTTTAGTGATTCGACGCAAAATCGCAAAACGAAAATAATAGTCCTTCAGGAAGAAAGTGTGTTGATCACTAAGTTATTTTTTGTTAGACTATTTCTAACCAACCAAGCCATCAAATACTATATTTATTCGCGACCACCAAAACCTTCTTGATTCATAAACGCGTTTCTAGTACAGAATGAATTTAACAGAAAATTGAATAGTTTATACTACTTTCTTAGTTGCTATCTGCACAAATTATGTTATAGAAAGATTCCAACCGTCTTTAATAAATGAATGCTGTCTCAAGAACATGTTTATGAAAGGGGACTTTTTTACCACTCAATACCTACTACATCATACATATTTAAAGGCTGAAAATTGCAAGGTCGTTATTAAAAGTATAAAAGCAATCAGTAACCATTATGATGCTGTGCTTCAGTGCATAAAATAACACTATTAAAAACTAGACCAAAAATTACATCCTCGATGTTAAAAAAGTGTTGTTATGTGTAAGCTAAAAATAGAATAATATACTAATCGGTCCTAGATATAAGTAATAAGTAATAATCGGTAATAAGTCCTAGATAACAAGAACTATATGACCTCTGGAGAAGAGAGTACTTTTTAGGAACTCTAAATTATGTTAAAATGGCTGAAACAGTTACGTCATAATTTAGGAAATAAATGTTTTCTCATATCTAGTGCCCACAAAAGACCTTTAAAATTTTTTCTTTAGCGGAAAAGCTATAACTAAAATACAGACTAAAACACACAGATGAAATTTAATAACAGAAGCAGAATTTATGCAACGAAATTTTAGAATGCAAGGCACAAAAGTTTAAAATACCGTGAAGAAAGTCTCATGTGATCTAGAGTTTCCCAATAATGTTTGAATAGAAAGGTTTCTTTTCAGCAGAATAAAGAATAAGGTGATCTCCATCTGTGGAGGGAAATCGAGAGAATTGCGGAGAAATATTCCAGAATTACAGAAAGGATACTTAGCACTATCGAAAATTCCATCTTATTCGTATCGGCAGTCAAGCAGTGATGCCCAACTGGCAGTCAGAATGTGATTACTACACTGTCTTGAGAACAATCGAGTAAATATTCAAAACTCTTGCTCCAGAGTTTGTGTTTAGTGCGATTTTGGAGATTACAAATAAAAGGAAATTAAACTTGTCTGTGATCTCCCGAGCTGGTTTAAGAAATGTTTTATTAGTTGTTCTGGGGACACACAAGATTATTTTGAAGCAGGAGACAAAAAATTAGCAATGCCCTAACCGGGACTTTAACCTGGACTTGTCGAAAATGCTCCGAGTTTGCTACGGTAACACCACGAAAGTGTGCTGAAAAGGGGGAGAAAATCCCTCATAGTACTTTGTGACATTTCATATCTTTCGTTGCCAGATCGTACGCCGTCTCATTCCCAGTTTAGGAAATAATAATATGTTTAATTTATTTATGAGATTCCAAATGCTTTACAAGACAAATGAATCATTAGTGGAAAAAATCAAATCAAATGCGGCGAATAGCCGCATTTGTTTTTGGAATCATTACATTAAACAAAAATTATATTGTAGGCTTTCGAAACCCTAAAATGGTATTAGATTTTCTTTTCTACGACTGTAACATGAAATACGAAAAATTTAAACCAGGATGCTATCTCATGGTTACACCACAAGAACACAAACAGAAAAAGGTGGTAGTTATTTATATTCTCCTTTAGTTAAAGGGGGACTAGTTAGATATGAATGAGACCCTATCGGACGAATACAGTTGGAGATGGATTATCGTTCATCACATTTTAATTAAGCGTCAGTTAAATCTGTTAGGTTTTCTAGAAGTAGAAACACGAAAAAAATCAACTATGCTTTCGTGAGTATTCAATCGGAAATGAAAGCAGTTACATCACGAAATCAAGCTCGGAGGAAGATGATTATTCATTCCAATAAGCTTTTACAATGAACTGTTTTCAGTATTTCAACGTATTATTCACTTAACCTTTTTGAGAAAATTAAATGTAAAAACAAATTCTGTATAATTTTATATAATATAAACATATTTTATATAATATTTTTATAATTTAAAATATTGGATTTTTTGACTAAATTATTCTTTATGAAAAAAAATATAATTTTATTTGTATACTCGTATAAATAAACTGCAATAATGTGCTTCAGCTTAAGTATTTTTCTATGACAGACTCTAGAGTGCTGAACAAGGTAAATCAATTTTTAGCAAAACTGTAATCGCCATTTGATGATATCTGGAATATCTAATACGTTTCTCTTGAAAGTTTGGTAATTGATTCCTAATTGAAAACTATTAATGTAATAAAACTTATGTGGCAATTAATCTAATATTAATCAAATTAAACTTAAATTATTAGTATGTTATTTATTAGTATAGTTAGGCAATTCCTTTGTCTAATTAGACTCGTGCTTTTAATTCGTAAGGAATTTTTTCGATCTTCATTAGTTCTGTTTAGTTCATTCAGTCTATTCTGTATCTTATGATATTATCATTAAGCTCATTTATTGATCATTTTTAATGGTCGTCGGAAACGTTACGCCAGATTCCTTTGTACTGCTAGACAGAAATATATTGTACGTAAAGTAAAGTATGCATGACAAACTTCTAACCTTAATTTGCAATAGTCGCTTTTAATTTAGCTATTCCAATTTTCTGACATAAAAATAGTAACTGCGTATAAGAAATCTCTATAAATTGCTTCGTTTCTAAATTAATACATGCCATGTGATTCTTACGGGATGCTTAGGAAGCGCCCGCTTATATATAAAGCTTATATATAAAGCAAACAAAATTTCAAATAGAACTGAAACTTCAGGGAAATTCGAAACCATAACTCAAATAACTCTGAAACTAGTTTTTATTTGAGACACGTTATATTATTGCTTCTTGTTCAATTCTGTCCAGCCAAGTTGCTACAGCATCTTGCTGTTCTCTTTCCGCAATCGTGCTGCTAAAATATATAAGATGCGCAAAAGATACAACCATAATCAAAACGGGTGCTCATTACTATGCGTGTAAATTATATTAGACTATGCTTCTCAAGGATAAAGAAAAGTATGTTCAATCTTCCTATATGTGTGCTACATCTTCTACGCCAGGGATGGCCAATCAGCGGCCCACTTTGTAAGATTTTACCACCTGACGACGCATTCACTCACTATGATTTAACCGAATTAATAATTTGATAGTTTCTGTTAACATTTTTCTCTTCAGCAAAAATTAAGAAATCCGTTCTGACTTGAGCAAAACCAACAGGACGTTTATGGTAGCTGTCAACAGAAGTATGTTGCAGCTGCGATGTAACGACTTCTGATTGGTCAAAAAGGAAATAGAGACAAGGCTGGAGCGATCACGTGAAATCACGTTTAACATACTAGGCATTGATGCATATGGGTACAGACAAACTGAGTGTTCGTGTCTTCAGTATGAGTACAAAGAATAGGGAAATTGTTGATGGCAACAGACAATACAGTAAACAAAGGGAATAAAAGTATTCTTTTATTACTCAAAACTCCATAGTAATGTGTTTAATTTGTGAAGAAACTGTAGCTGTGTTTAAACAGCAAAATGTGAAGACTAATTACGAAAAAAAAAAAGAGATTATATGATATAGGACGGAGAAGTAAAAGAATCGAAGCTGACAGAATTTAAATGACAATTAGGAACTCGACAAAGAACGTTTAGTGTGGCATTGCAGCAGCCATCTGATATTGTGAAGGCAAATTATTTTGTTTAATTTCTAATTCCTAAAACATAAAACAATTTTCGGATGACAAGTTGTAAAAGAATATTTATAAATTGTTGCAAAAAGTGGTGGGCTTGATAAAAGTAAATTATTTTTAAATATTAGTTTATCTTTGCAAACATGTCAGCAGGTCATCAAATTACCAGCAATTCAAATGATATTACTGACAAATCTGCGCTATCTAGTTCGAAATTTGAATGCTTTCTTTCGACATTTTACAAACGTACAGACTTTTCGGGCACAGCTCAACTCTTAGTATTCCTGCATGGAATAAATGAGTCATTTCAAGTAACCTAAAAATTGTTGAATGTGATCAGTTTAAAGGGCGTTATAAAAGCAGAAGATATTTTAAGACTGTTAAAAACTGTTTATGGTAAACAACGTGCACTTAGGAATTTTTTCTGGAGGGTCAAATAACAGCACAGCAGCTATGTTTGGTAAAGATAAGGGAGCTGTAAACTAGCGAATACTAGTGAACTACTTACTAGCGACTATATTAGTATTAAGCAACTTTAAAACCGAAGATTTAATATTATTATTTATTGTTTGATTCATCAAGCAAAATTTGGCCACTGAAATGTTATCAGTAACCATGCTATGGGAGTAGTCATAAAAGCAGTAAATAATTTTCTGTCACATTCACTTCATGGAATTCTAATAGAACTGGATGCTATGCAATGAATATGGTTATGTTATATATTTCATCAAAGTCAGGTGGTTAAGAAAAGGTTTATAACGACTTTTTGAGACATGCTAAGAAATTGATTTGTTTATGAATGCGAAGGAAAACTAGTGCCGGAATTAAAGAATCATGAGTGATTGTTGGATTTATGGTTTTCAGTGGAAGAAGTAGGAAAACTTAGTCAACTAAATTTATCTTTACAAGAGAAGGATAATTTAATGATCCATGGTTTTAAACAGATCAAAGCACTTCAGGATTTGATGTTATTTGAATCACAGTTAAGAAATAATAACATTCAATATTTTCCATTATTGAAACAATTTCAAAATTCGGAATGTGACAATAATTTTAAAAATGCCAAAAAAATAATAAAGTTTGTAATTGCTCTTGACAGTCGATCAGTAATTTAGGCTAAATACGTTAAATATTTTAAATATATTTGACTCTTCCACATTGATATCGAATCCGCTCCAGAAATCTCCAAAGGGAGCTGACCCGTATACAGGGACGATTCGAAACGCATTTTTGAAGCATCTCAATCAAAATCTCAGTTTCTCTCAATCTCATCTCATTTTTTTCTTTTGTTACTTAAGTGCTAAAAATTAGCACATAAATAACAAAAGAAAAAAAATTAACTTGAGAAATATGGCACAAAATTTGAAACTGCTTCTGGATCAACTTATATCTGTGAATCGTTTTTCAAAATTGAAATTCACGAAACATAAATCACGGGCATCCTTAACTGCAGAAAACCTTCAACATTCATTACGATCGGCAAACAGAAGTATTGAAATCGACTTGAAAAAGACTAAGTGAAAGAAAGGAAAAGCAAATATCGCCGCCATTGTAGTAAATATAATATTTTTCGATTGGTTTATAGATTATTAGTGTTATAATTATTTGTGTATAGTCATAAATATTTAACTGTTCTGTTGTTAATTTATAAATAATAATTAGAACTGTAATAATAATAAGGCATTTTGTTTTTAATTTTCACCTAAAACTATATATATATAAGTTTATAAAATTGTGTATAAATTATATAAATATATATAACTTATAGAAAAATTATATAAAAGTATATAAATTTTATATATATATATATATATACAATATTTATGCACAGTGTGGCTAGCCAGAATAAAATGCATTTCGAAAGCCCATTTTTTCCAATAAAATAGATTTCCATTCAACTGTTTTGGGTTGGACAGGCTTGTTCTATGCAATTTTCGTCATGTTCTCTGTTCCATTGCGATATCAACTTCTAAATCATCACTAATATGTATGAGGATTTTAACAAAATTACCACTGCTTCCCATATCATAGAGTAATAATAAAAAAAGCAACTAAAAAAAATTTTTTAAAAAAAATGTGAAAGATTTCAGATTTTAAATTACGCCCAAAGGCGCGTTTTTTTAACGTTTCGTGTGCTACCTTTTTTTTATTAAATATCACGTACTACGTACTCAAACCATAAAATTCAGTTCAAAATCAATATCGCAAAATCATTTTAAAATGAACATATCTTTAGAATTTCCGTAAGTCTCGTGCGCTGGAGATAAAAATGTTTTTTTTTTCCGTACAGTGTTGCCATTGCTCGCTTTGAAATCATTTAGTTTGTTAATCAGAAATTCGTTGAAATGTTACAAAACATAAAATCGATAATAAAGCAAATTTCAAATTCAAAATTAGGGCTTCCAGATGCCCATATTCGCAGTAGGATTACGTCATTCAAAATTCGATGGCTCTAGGTTTTATCACAATGCGAGAAACATGCATACATTTATGCAGATTTTTCATTTTTTTAAATTTAATGCAGAGCGATAACATTTAGTGGCAACAATTTGAAAAGTGAAACGGGCATTCAGAGTGAATCGACGCAAAATCGCAAAACGAAAGTAATAGTCCTTCGGGACTAAATCCCTTTGGACTAATAATGAATTAAGGGATATTTGAGCTAACACCAATACTGCCTATATAATTTGAAGAATACAATAATATACCATAAATAATATAAAAATAACTGAGAAGACCTGAAGGAAATAATTAAGTTGTATTAAACTGTTTAATTCATTCGATGTGTTTAATTGTTAGACAATAAGATACATTTGTATTCTGAAAAATACGATGCTTTCAATATTTGTTTTTCTTCATT
This sequence comes from Stegodyphus mimosarum, assembly GCA_000611955.2. Taxonomy (NCBI): domain Eukaryota; kingdom Metazoa; phylum Arthropoda; class Arachnida; order Araneae; family Eresidae; genus Stegodyphus; species Stegodyphus mimosarum. The sequence goes on from KK113834.1 coordinate 26,536, forward strand.
AATGTCATTTTTGGAGCATAATTAACAGTAGTTACCATATTAAAGCAATTATACCATAAGAAACATTCACAAATGTATAATGTAAAGACATTATTTCTATTGAATCTAAAGTCTAGAATCGCTGGACTGGAACGATTGGATATATTAAGTGCAATAAAAAAAGCAATTCTTTTGCTGTATTACTCTATCTTCAACGAAGTACAGGAGCTACTTAATATTAAAATGCAATACCTTTTTTGTTTCATTATTACTGAATGGTTTTATGAAAATGCGTTAGCTGGATTGATTAAAATCATTACGTATTGTTTCCTTTTCATTACAGTATTTTTTGCTGGTGCTGGTGCAACTATCAGGATAACATGACTGACCTGCAATGCCCATTGAGAGGTAAAGCAGGTGGAATAATAAGTAAATAAATAAATAAATATAGTCGGCATTTTAACTTAGGATAACATTTGTACACTGCTTTAAACAGTTTTATTATTGTGCCCATTGCTTTACACAATTTTATCATTCTACATTTAGTTTCTTAAAATGTTATTTATATTTTAGTCAAATATTTTATTTTTCAAATCGCAAGAATCAAATCTCATAAGATTAAAAAGTTTTAAATTGAAGAAAAAAAAATACCAAATTTTATGCAAAAATTTTTTTTTTTTCTTAATGGCTTGCTCTTTTTCTTTAGGCATTCTGCAAGTATATTACAAATCATCCAGTTTTTCGAAACATCTTGATATTTCTGGCATTCATTTTATATTATTTTAAATAAAATTATCGCCTTCCATTTCATAAGGGCCTCCAAACGGCCGAGCGGCAAAGTCGCTGAACACTGGTAGTTCGCTTCAGGACGCCTATTCTACGATCACTGGATCTGTCTACTACTTGAGGAACGGTATTGACTAAAAAAAAAACCGGTATGGACAGCCGTCTTCAAGTTATCGGAGAAAGCCATTCTGCGGTCCTCAGTTGATGGGCGGATGAGTCCATTTGACTTTATTGAAAGTAGACAAGGCGTCAAGGAGCTGTAGACCAATCACAGCACAGACGAGTGACGAAATTTATAGCGCGCTCTGGCGGGAGTTCTAGGACTATTCTCCTATTATTTAACTAACTCACACGCATCATTTGTAGTTCCAAAAAAGGGCACAAAACAGTATTATGACCAAAATGCAGCAGAATATGCTGCTGTGTTATGTGGAGGAAAATCCCGTTTTTTAAGGAGAAAGTTAACGCAGGCTGTTTAAGGCTAAGAAATAAAGAGAGATGTGGAATATTATGAAAGAACGGTAAGTAGATAAGAGTGAATGAATTAAGCTTACTTTAAATCTTTTTAGAAATAAACAATTTTAATCATTTAAATTTCTAATATGATTAATCTGCATTGCAATCTATTTGCAAACTAGTTTTTTTTTCATGCTTACATTAAAGCTGTGTAAAATATTTCTTTCAGTAAAAAATTAGAAACAAAATATTTCTTTCTTAATGTCTCTTCCTTTTTTTTATTTTCTCTTTCTATGAAAATTATTTCTTTCAGGAAAAGAAATAAAGTTCATTCGTTCATTACAGTATGGCCGATTGCTGTTGCATTCAGTTATAAAACATACATCAAATGTTTTATTTTAAGTAATTTATCCTATAATTAGCATTATAGAAAATAAATTTTTAATATAAAATTATAATAATCTATTCTGTATGTGTGATTAATTTGTATTGCAATTTTTGTCATACATATATTAGCAATACTTTTTTTAATACTACATTGTTGTTATTTTAATTTAATTAAAAGGTAGTAATATTATTTTCACAATGAAAGTACTAAAGTAAAAATAATTAATGTAGGTCTCCTGCAGTTGAAGCAGTCCTTGTCAAACCAGCGTTTTAACACTTTGACACATTAAATAGAAAACTGTAATAATAATCAACATTTCTTTTACAATTGAAAAATGAGAACTCTGCTACAAACAGTTTTTTTTTTCGTTTGCAAAGGAAAATTTTTTCTTTAATCCTAATAGATTACAAAAGTACTATTTCATGAAGAAACCCTCAGTCTTATAGCTTTGTTATTTTATAACATAATACAATAATAATTCTGCTAATAAGTCCACCAGCGGCCGAGGGGTAGAATCGCTGAACGCAGGTAGTTCGGTCCGAGTTTTGGATCCTGCGAACGGGCCGACCGTATCGTGGTCTTCCCCATGTCTAACGTGCATATGAGCCTGTTTCCCTCAGAGAGTCCTCCCTAAGAAATCATTTTTAAATCGAAATAAAATTACACGCACACAGAAAAGAAAATCTAAAAGCCTTCAGGTTTTCTACTACGCCCAAAAGAGCGTTTTTTTAATGTTTTGCGTGTCACTTTTATTTATTAAATATCATGTTCTTCGTACTTAAACCATAAAATTCAATTCAAAAGCATTATCATATAGTTTAAAAGAAGTATATCTTTAGAATTTCGGATATACAATCTCGAGCGCTAGAGATGAAAATGTTTTTTCCTCCTTTTCGTACAGTGTTGCCATTGCTCGCTGTGAAACGTTGAGTTTCTTAATCAAAAACTCATAAATGCGTTACAAAATATGAAATAGATAATAAAACAAAGTCTCAGTTCCGAATTTGGGCTTCCAGACACCTATATTCAGGTGGAAGAGTGCATTATTCACAATTTGACGGTTCTAGGTACTGTTGTTTTACCACAATGCCAGAAACATTCATACATTTATGCAGATTCTTCATTATTTAAAATTTTTTAATAATGCAGTGCGATAATATTTGGTGCCAATAATTCAAAAAGTGAAATGCCATTTATAGTGAAACGCCACAAAATGCCAAAACGAAATTAATAGCTCTTCTGGGCTAAGGCACTTTGGGTTAAAAATTATTTTTAAAATTAATATTCTAAAACTATTTCATAGTTTTATAATATTTTTTTCCATTTTTATTTTACACTAGTGTGAATTTCGAGTAATAATGAACGATATTCCTTATTGTGTTCACAATATTCTTCGTAAGGTGTTCGACTGTTATATTTTAAAATAAACTTAATTCTTGCTGAACATGAATGGAGTAGACGCTTCTCGGATGTCTACATTATTATTAACTGAAGAAGGATCATATGATAGATAAATACTTATTATCTTCTGCATTTTTAAACTATATAGTTACAATATATATCTATAATTTCAGGAAAAGTATAAATAACCTTTTTTTCAGTAGAAATTGTGTTCTTGTTTTGTGTATGTGGTTCCAAATACTCTCTCAGTTCATCTCAAAGTAAAATAACTATAAATTTTGGCAATCTGAAATATGCGACGAAAACATCTTCTGGCAGAGCAAAAGCATCAATATATTTTCAAATAATTCGCCGATTCAGAGATCTACTACCGTATTCTTCGTTTAAATACGAAAAAATTAGCGGCGAAAACACATACAAAGCCATTGCCTACTTAGGACGTCAACTGCACAAGCCTGATTGACGACGGGGCAACACTTTTTCTCACGCTTCCGACGACTTCCGTACTCACAGAATATGGGATGTCGATCAGACCTGTTTCCACTAGCAGCGGCATCTGGTGGACCACAAACTGCTGCCGACTCTCGGAGAGTAGAGTAGGCGTCCAGGATTCGTATCCAGGCGAACGAGCTGGTTGCATAGGCGTTTTCGAGGTTTTTCTCATGTGCATACGAGTTGGTTTCCCTTAGAAAAAGTTCTTCACGAAAGCATCCCTGCTTTTAGGCAGATAGTCCTGCTCTGCCGTAACTTAATAATTCAAATCAATCCATTTCACCAGTATTTGGTCAGAGTTTCTACCAGTCTTTAGAGGCTAGGCATTTTGAAGGCATGAGATGAAAGGAAAGACTGGTTTCATCAAGAGGGAAAACGTCTTTAGATGACATCCATATACATCAATGGATAAATTCCTGAATCTTCAAATAAATCGACTTAGAAATCATGTCATTCTCCGTTTTTATACGATAATGATGTTCTATGACGTAATTTAACTTTATACCAACCATATAGGGAAAAACCAGTCGCTCTTCGCGTTAATATGCAATGATATTGTTTTTGTCTTTTTCGCCAGCACAAGTGAATTGATGGTATTTGCTGTTTTGTACACGTCGAAGTGTTTTCTGTTTGAGCAACCAAATTCCTTGAAGTATTCTGAAAGAATATTCAAGAGCATCCAACTTTTCGAAACATCTTAGTATTTCTGACAGCCAAATTCCCCTTCAAATTTTTGCTTACTTGTCTCCCTAATTTTCTTCTTTCCTTCTATATTTATTTTCAGTGCTCACACAAGAAAATTAAGATTTTTTGATTTTTACACTTCCATAAATTTTCTTTTCTTGTCTATTTTGTTAAAATATCAGTTACAACAGTTGCGCTTCATCTGAAGACAACTTTTCAATTTCTAGGCGTTTTAACTATAAATAAAGTTTAAAGCAAAGTGCAAAGGATAAATATTTTAACTAAAAGACTTTTTGTTAAATGACAAAGAAATAAAACAGTTCATAAAACATCAAACGAAAGTTCTCAGTTTTAGACAATTCGATTTAAATGATGTTAAAGTAAACTAGCAGACGATAACACGGCAAATGTAAAATTTTAATATTACAAATATTTAAAAAAAGAAAAAAAATTAAAAATCTGAACAAAATCATCTATAATTTAAAAAAAGTAGCTTTTTTGCAGTATTAATAAATATTTATTACACATCATTGAGGGGAACAATTCCATATAATTAATTCTCCGTAAAAATTTATTTGAAATTTAAGGTTAAAAATAGCTGTGGCAATTCACTGTAGCAAAATCCATAAACCACATTTGACATTATAATCACTAAAAAAAAAATATGCCAAATTTCAAAACGCTCCAATATGTAAATTCATGTATGTCTTAGAATATTTTCAATAAAAAACTCTAATTTTTTGCAGGTGTGCCTAGAAATGTATCTACTTTAAAATGATGTTAAAAATTTCATACGTTATAATTCAAAATTTTTTTCGAAAAATATATAAAAATTATTTAAAAATACAAATTTTTGAAATAAAACATAAAAAATAGGTGAATTTTATTTGGAATGAACCTAAATTTCTAATTCTAAAAGAAGGAATTGTTATGTAGGAAATGTTGTTGTGTTGATGATTGTCTGCAAATTCAGAAAAAAAAAGGAGTTCAAGTTAATTATTTCCTTCATTTAGAAAAATCAGAATCTTATTTAATTATTTAAATTACTAATTAAGGTATTAATATTTTAGTTTGGTAATATTTATATTTTTGTTTAAAAAATATGTAATGCTTCAATATTATATCCTTGTATTTAATTATGGCGTTTCTTCGTGGGTGGAAAGATTGGTGAGGAGCGAAGTTTTGCAATGTCATTCTGCTGATCGGGTAAGGATGAGCCAACTTGGAACATTCTAGAAAGATCTTCTTTGTTTTCGGTGCCGTGGGAAAAGGGTGTACGTGAGAAGATTTAAAGGGTTGCTGTTTCACCTTCTTAGTAGGACAATGGATATTGGCGAAGAAAAGAGACCGTGTCTGACCGGAATCTTGGCTGGTCGCGCATGCGCAGTTGACTGTTACGTCGGTTTGGGTGAAAAATTGGAAGTTTGGTCCCTGAAAGTGAGCGAAATTCTGGTTTTCTGGCAGCTCACCTTCTTAGTAGGACAATGGATATTGGCGAAGAAAAGAGACCGTGTCTGACCGGAATCTTGGCTGGTCGCGCATGCGCAGTTGACTGTTTCGTCAGTTTTGGTGAAAAATTGGAATTTTGGTCCCTGAAAGTGATCGAAATTCTGGTTTTCTGGCAGCCCGTATTTTTGGAGAGCTGAGGGAAGAATTTTGAATGTTCGTCACTTTTTACTGGAACCCCGAAGGAGGAGTAAGAATTTTGGGATGTTAGACTACTAGTTAACGGGAGCTCCGACATAGCGTGTATGTTTGTTGAAGGGAAGATTTTTGAGTTGTCCGTCACTTTTTCCTGGAACTCCGAAGGAGGAGTAAGAATTTTGAGATGTTAGTCCCTTGTTAACGGGAGCCAGTATTTTGATTGTTCGTGACTTTTGACTGAAACCCGAAAGTGGAAGGGAGAATTTTTGAGACTCTCGTCACCGGTCTACTGGATCTTGAAGTCGTGTATATTTTTGAGCGAGTTGAAGGGAGCTCAAAAGCTTGAAGTTTTTTCTGGCGAGTTGGAGTTATGGCTGGAAGTTTTAGAATTTTCCTTGCTGGGTTTCTTACTTCGCGGTAGCCCCTGATTTGATTGCGGCGCTTGTCTCGTCCGTGGGTCTACCGAATGTCTGCTCTTCAGAATAAAAGGATCGTCCTCTTTACCTACCAAACCTGCCCACCTGCTGCCAGTTCGAGGAGTTTTCGGAAGGTAGTCCGATGAGCCGTGAACCCTGGTTGTGTTCTACTGAGAATTCCAGCGGCTCAGGTAAACGCTTCTGTTTACAATTGGGGCTTCCGCGGTGACGCTATCCCTATGTATCATTTAAAGATTTTCGAACACATATACAGTCAATAATAGTTCATAGTGTAAAAATCATAGGGTAAATTTCCATAATAGGTGAGTCAAGCCGTCGGACGATATTGCTACAAAACCAGAATAGACGAAGAAAAGTGCGCAGATAACAAGCTAAGAATTATCAAAAAGCTGTAAACAAATGGATGAGAGTTTTAGGAATAATTTGAAGAGGTTACTAATAAGGAATAATAGTGTGGTAAGGTGGTAACTTATTTGGTGTTTTCATTACCTAACTGGTGTATCTCCTCAAGTATGAGATGTAAGATCTGTATTTTATCTAGTATATGCTCGCATTTTTGTAGTTCCGGGAGTTTGGTTTTATATATCGATATGATTTTGCTAATATTATTATCAAAGTGTTTTTCTACTTCTTTCATAACTCCTAGTAATTTTAGGAGATTTGACTGGCCTACTAGGGGTAGTGATTGTGCCGGGGTTATGTTGTTTTCTTGAGGTAGTGAATTCCTGGGGGGATCGGCAGAAGCCGCTTGTTCTCTGGTAGTTTTTGTGAGATTTTGCCTGGTAGGTTTTGCAGCCTGTGCATAGCTAAAGCCAGGTCGTATTGCTGATGTATGTTCTTTTCTAGGTCTGGGGAACTTAGGGCACCCCCTATAGGACGCTACATGAGGGCCTAGGCAATTTACACAAGTAGGTTGATCTATATGACCCTTGTCACAATTACCAGTTTTATGTAACCCTGCACACTTCACGCAACGAGGCGCAAAGTGGCAGTTTTCCGAGGAATGATGCCATTTCTGGCAATTGTGGCATTGGGGTACCTGTGTTTTAGAAACATACTTTTCAACTGAGATATTAAAAAACATAAGATGTGTGAGATCATAGATTGTTTCACTTTTGTTACATGGAAAAATCTGGGCCTGAAATAAAGGCATTGGAGCCTTGGTCCTGTATTTGGTGAGTTGAACGACTTTATGTACTCTGTATCCTAACTCTTTAAGTGATTCAGTAATAATATCAGTATTGGAATCTGAGGGCAAGCCTCGAATTAACACTTTTATGGGTTTACTATGCCTTGGGTTAATGAGGTAATGCTCAACGGAGTTTTCTAAGAAATATTTGCTGAGCAGCCTGTGGTCATCTGAGGTAGCAGGTTCAATTTTTAAAAATTCTCCATTAATACGACCGTAGAATTTTGTGTTAGGCATTTTTTCTGAAAGCATTTTAAGAAAGTCATAAAATGGAATTCCCTGAGCTGGTTTAACCATAATAGGTGGGGGTTTCTTTGTGTCTAATGGCTGGGGCTGTCTAACCTCCGAAGCCGAATCAATATTCATATCATCTATTTCTGCGTCGCAGTTTTCCTCATTTTCAAGACTAACATTTTTGGTTTTGACATGTGTAATATTTGTGTCACCTTTAAGGGCAGCAAACTTATTTTGGAGGGTTATTGAGGCGTTAGCCTTATCTACACGTTTGTGTTTAGACGTTTTAACTGGTTTCTTGAAACCATCTGAGGTGTCATCATCGCTATTTTCAGAATTAACATTTTTTCTCTTATTTTTTGGGAGAACGTTTAGGGGGGCCCTAAGTCTGGTAGCAAGAATAACTGCGCACTTACCTTCGATAGTTGTAGCAGTTTCCTTAATTCTTCTTGCTTGTTTATACAGTATATCCTTTTCTGTGGGTGTCTTGTATGAATCTGCTATTGTAGCGAGTCTATCCGATTCCTCTTGGAGATTTATCACACACTTTCCTAGTTGCATAAGTACTTTATCCACACTAGGGGTATCCAGAGTCTTTAGTTGCGTGAGGTTTAGATCGTTCAGTTTTTGCAAGAAAGTCGAATCACAGAATGAGCTTTTGTCCAGGCTATTCAAGTTCATAATAAACTCGTATAATTCTCTTTCCTTTTTTGGAATAATCACTTCTGAGGTTTTATTGTCCGATGATAAGGGGGCAGCTTCATCCATAACATCAGCCCACGAGGTAGGCTTAGCTACACCGTCCACATCCGGGAGAACATTTTCCGAAGAATTTTCCTTATTAGGAATATCTGGAGTCGTTGTAGAATTATCCATAGTATCACAGTATGTAATTGCACTTAAAAATTGCTAAAACACTCGCATAACTGCATTAAAGCAATTTCGTCTGCGGACATTTTGACGGTAGAGATAACGTTGCAAACCAACTCTTCGAAAGAAAATATCGAAAAAAAAAAAATTCCAGCGGATGGCCGAAGGAAGAGATGTGCCAGGGACCCGAATCCTGCTAAGACCAAGCCCCAGGGTGATGCTGCAATTTAAGATAAGTTTTTTTTCTTTATTGCTCTCCCATTCTATATCCCTTTTGAGAATTTGTTCCCGTTATGGTATAAGGACTCTGTCAAGGACTCTGAGAATCCGTTTCTTCCGTTCACCTCATCAATCTTCTCGCCAAGTGCGATACTATAGAGATAACATTTTGTAACTCTTGGCCAATATTTTGAGTGTAATGTATGTAAAATTTTGATATTGATAAAGGAAAATGATAGGGGTTCAATTATTTGATTAAGAACATAAGGTTATATATTTTTTCTTTTCCTTTTCCTCCGGGGAAATAAAGACAGAGATAAATATAAAAATATATCTAATTAAATTGATTTGCTTATTTTTTTGTAATTGATATGTCAGAATTTAAAAGTAACGAAATAAATGATAAATCCAATAAAGACTAAGTGAATTCTTTCCTTTATTTGGTTTTCCTTTATTTTAGTAAAGATATGCTAGCTATATTGGAGACTATATTTAGTATTTCATTGATCATGGTGTCATAGACTTGGAAGGAATTCTTTTTAATTGGCAGGGAGCCTGATAACCATTGCAAGCCATTTTCCAACGGCTGTTCGCGGATGTAAAACAAGCGCGTTTACTCAGAATACCACTATACGATCCTCTTAATAATGTGAATTTTCTTCCAGTTGGCCTAAACGATTAGCTAGATAGTTGTAGATAATCTATGAGGATTTCTCTTCTTGTAGCAAGGAAAAATGAATTACAAATTATATTGAACAAATTTTGGAAAACAATTTATTTTCAGCATATTTTGAATTGGTTAACTTGGCTAGGGTACAAAAAGGTATTCAACATAAATTAGTACCTATCAGGTACTGAACAGAATCAAGTAAGTTTAATGAAAAAAGAGATATTGATAAATATATACCAAATTCAGCTAACATTTTTTTTGTGTGTGCGTGCGTTCTAATGGCGGGCTCTCAGCCGACTTCGGCTTGGTCATTACTAAGGTCAGAAGCGGTGTTCATTATTATGGAGGCACCTAATAGGTGGGCCACCTTTGCCTCCTATGAAGGCACGGACAGTTACAGCCATGCCTTCTCCGGGATTAGAGCCCAGGCCCTTTGGTATCGTAGCCGGCTTCCCTAACCACTACACCGCCTGGGCCGTATTCAATTAACATTGAGGAGCTAAAATTTTGAAAGCTAATATTTTAAAAGCTATTAGTGCGATTCTTACAAAACTTGATAGTTTGGCATAATTTGAGTCGTAGAATCGAAATATGTAAAAACATTGGTATATTATTTAAAAAAAGTCCAATTTTGTGTCAAAATAGCTATGATAGATTAATGTTATATATAAATCTAATACATATCCAAAGTCGCGCTTTCGAGACATGAGAAACGAAAGTTGAATTTCGTCAATCGGCCCAGTAGAACGCGAGAAATAGAACTGTCCTTTTTTTTCTCAGTGTACATGCGTACGCGCAGACGCCACGAAAAAATCTCTTCAGAATCCATTTTAAATCAGTTTTATAATTATTTTGGGAAAATAGAGTCTATTATTCTGTCCTTACATACGAATGTCACTCAAAACCATAGTTTAATTTCATTCGGTAGCGGTCAAAATAGATAGTTTCGTTGAAATATGGTATGCGAAATTTTTCGCGATTACAATACCTCCTTTTTACTTCGCACAAGGAAGTAAAAAGAAGAGAAAAACATGGTTTTATTATTTCTAAAACACGTAACTCAAGTGACATAATAAATGTGCAAGCAAAGAAACATCAAAGTTTACATCTGACTGGGAAAAGTCAAAAATGCATACCCAACCAAGGTACGTACAGCTATTGTAAAACCTTTAAATATCTCTGAAAGTACTGTGAACAAAATTATAAAATCTGTTGTAAAGCTAAACAAAATAAAAAACGTGATGTTCCCCGCTTAATGCCGAAACATGTTTCTCAGCGTAAGACTACGTGCTGTATGAAAATTATTTGGCAAGTGAAAAATGGAAATATATAGTTAAATTGATAAGGCTTGGATATACCTATGTGATTATAATATAAAAAGATCTAATTTCTAACGGAAGAGAGGAGAAAAGTCCCCTGATATGTCTCCTATGAATTACTATGCATATAGATTTTTAAACAAAGCTCTTTATAAGCGGCATCCCAAAACACCGAATGGACTGTAGAAGATTATGATGGAGGGGTGGAATAAAACCAACCTTGATGTTTTAAGTAAAAGACATCTATCTTTGAAATTAAGATGTAATATGGTAATTCAACAAAAGGGCTATTCGACTGAACATATTAGAATATAAAATTCTAAGGTTTGTTTACATATAAATCTTTGGAAATTCTTTACAAAAATGTGTGGATATCCTCTGCATAACTTCATGAGCATCGATATAAAAAAGGTTTGTTTTATCTTAAAAATGCGGTTTCGCATTCTCTGCGAAAGGAACTTCGTGAAACACCTATCTCAAAGATCGTTATCTGTCTGTCAATCAAACCATAGCCATGTTCTGTTATTGGCTTTAATCGTCGTAGTAATATGGATATCCAAAACTTCAGCATTTGATCATAAGCAACACGTGACTCAAAACCGTCACTCCTTTTTTATCAGATAAGCTATTTAACAATGTTTACATAGGAAAATGTAATTATATTTCACAAATCCCTTCTACTGAAGCGTCACCATGACTGAATTCGATCACGCCGTCGTTGGGGCGGGAATAGTAGGATCATGGACAGCTCTTCGCTTGTTGGGTTTAGGAAAAAAAGTACTGCTGTTAGATCAAGTAAGTATTTTAATCATTTCAGTTACAGGGGGAGCCAAAAGTTCGTTAAAAACTTTAAAAATTCATAAAAAAGGAAGAAATTATGATAAGGAAGTGCGGTTTGCCCGAAATTGCCCTCAAGGAAGTCGGATATTATTTAGCAGCAAAATAATTTTACTTAAAATTAAATTATATTGAGCCCTAGTTAGTGAGTAGGATAATGATATAATACGTTTGTCAGTTGTCTGACCTAGAACTGGTTTTAAATAATAATCACATTTCCAATATGTGTTTATTAGCAATAAAAAGTTTAATTAAATTAAAAAAATTTTGCAATAACTTACCGGTGCCTAGAACCTTCGAAATGACAAGCTAGATTAATGTATTACACTGTTTTGATTTTAAAGAATAAGTATTTTTCATATGCTGTAATTTAAAAAATACTTTCAGCGGTGAAATACTGAAACAGTATATTCACAAATATAGATGATGGTAATAATAAAAGTCAGATTAAAAAATAGATTTCAATCTCCGATTAAAGAAAAAAGAAAGTTTTATTATTTATATAAGATTTAAATTATAGTGACTAAGAATATATTATAGTTTTCCTTTCCCTTAATCAACTAGCGTTTTGAAGAAATAATGTTTAACACTATTTCTATAAATTTATATAAATATATCGAAGTAATGGGCTTTAAAAACGGAACTGTGCTTCATTCTAACAAATGCTTCAATCCAAAAATGAGAAAAAAAAAAAACAAATTTTACACGATATCTTATTTACCACTTTATCACTTAAGGTGAAAAGTATAGCATTTTTCCTTCCCTGTTTTATAGCTAATTGGATTACGGTTTTAATATATATTAGGGAATATTTGCAAATTTTATTACTTTAACATTTTTCGTCATATAATCCTAGTTACTAAGATCCTTATGCTTTTAAGTACGTATTATTTTATTTTGTAGGAAGAAGTAACTCATTGCGGAATAAATTATGGTCTACATATAACATTAAGTGAAAGTATTACATTGAACACCGTGTAAAAAATACTGCAATATAAAATTATTTTATGCAATGACTTATATTTATCGCCAAGTTAATAGATGCCCAGCTCCTTTTATTTTCTTTCTTATCTCTTATCCCTCCCCCACTTTTTTTTGTGCAGAAGTATACAGTGCCTGCCCTCATATTTTTTTCTACATCTTAATCTTTGAAAACTACTTATAATAACAAGGTGTGTTACCAAACAGTGAATTGAATAAAAAGCATATTTGAGGCACTTGGGTAAGAATCTGAATATATATAGTTTAGTTTTAAATATTAAACTACATGGAAGAGATTAGTTAATCTATAAATAATATTAGCATACCCATGTTATCATGGAGAAGTTTTTATTGTTATTGTTTATTTTATTATTTATATGTATATATATATATATATATATATATAACAAAATAAACAATAAAAAATAAACAATGACAATAAAAGCTTCTGCATGATAGAATGGGTATGCTAATTCTATTTATAGATAAACTAATCTCCTCCATATAGCTTAATATATAAAACTAAACTATTCTTAGTGTTATTGAATAAAAGCTTTACGTCCTTACAACAGTCATCGTCCTTCATAAATCTTACAGATTTTTTTTTTCTGTGCGGCTGACGCAAATTTGTAGCATTGAGTGTAAGAACCGTGGTTGAGTTCTGTTAAGAATGGTTATATAAAACGATTATTTCTTCATGAGTTTAATGTAACTCATTCATTTGCTCTGCTGAGAAGTGCAGAGGCATATAATGACAGCGTAAAAGTTGTTTGAACATTAGTTTTTCAATTTCATTATATTTTCCTTTAAAAGTATATGAAATACAACATGCTCTCATTCTGCTAAATAATAGAATCTCTAAATCTCTCATTCTGCTAAATAATAGAATCTCTAAATCTCTCATTCTGCTAAATAATTCATTTTACCAAGATATCTTGTGTTCACGGTGAACAGTATAAATAACTTAACTGAACAAACGGACACTCCGGTATCTGTAAAATCCTTTCATACTCTTCTCTTTGATTGATCGATTTTGTCTGTAAAATCCTTCCATACTCTTCTCCATTTCGCGCTTTTATTAAAAGCGCATAAAATTTCTTGCATAACTTTAGCTAACGTTTAAACTATTCTATGGTTTAAAATTGATATTTTTACTTTTAAAGACTATTTTTTCAATTGGCAGATCAGCAAAGGCGAACGCTTTATGGCTGTTTGCTGAAACTGTCAAATTTTTGTGTATAGCCTTTATTGTATTGGAGTAATGCGACTTTCTTTGATCTTGATGAGTTTTCTAGAACTTATATTGTTTTTAAATCACAATATTTCATTTAAATTTGAAATAATAATTGCTGAATTAATCTCTCTGTCAAAACCGGTCTGTGGTCTGTGTAAAATATTAATTCTTTGTTACCGAACGAAACTCGACATAATTTGTTAATTCATGTGCCAGATCATCTTTACATAAAACAAAATATTAGAGCTGTACATACAGCTTGCCATTCATCAGAACCTTTACTTGAACTGACCCCAAAAATATAATAAACAAATTCCAAATTAGGACCTCCAGATGACCATATTCGGTGGAAGAATATGTTTTTGAAAGTTTGATGGCTCTAGGTATCTTGCGAGAAAACGTCAATCACAATGCGAGAAAACATACATATATTTATGCAGATTCTTCATTATTTAATTTCTTTAAACATAATATGGGGTGATAATATTTAGTGGCAGCAATTTGAAAAATTATACGCCATTTATAGCGATTCAACGCAAAATGCCCAAACGATATTAATAGACCTTCTGGGCTAATGCCCTTTGGGATAATAATGAATTAATACGTATACTATGAATAAAATACGTATACTGATTTAGTTTGAATACCTACGGTCTATATGAAATGAATTCAAAAATTCAAAAATTGTGAGATAATAGACAAATTAAAAAAACGTATTTTGAGTAAATCGAGTCTCAAAACATTACTTGCAAAAATAAAGTTCCTATTGTTCCAGATTGAGGCTTTACTGTTAAAGTGCAAATCTGTTATTTTCTAGATTACGTAGTCATTTTATGAAATAACTGGGCAATTGGCTAAAATATGAAATAAATAAATAATTCCTTGCTGTAACCTTTTATTTTACATAATAAAGATCTATATCCCTTTAAAGTGTCAAAAGGTCAACATTATTTACCTCTCCTGTTAGTGTAAACTACTATACACTTATTGCAATGCACAGGGGAACTTTAATCAGAATTTCGAATTATAAAGGTTATAAATTGAAAAACCACTAGTCCGAAAGAGCATATATCTTCAATTCATTCTCAAGTGTTTTAACAGCGATATTAAATTTTACGTTTTAAGAATATGAAAAATACTACTTTCATTCACTAAAATACGAAAATTAATTACAAGGTGTTTTGACTGTAATGAGTGTTTCAAGTCAACTTTATAACGAGGTGCTGGATTCAAAAAGAAGTTTGAATAGTGTCATTAGTGAAGTATGTATAGTTGTCAGGACTGAGTGTTCGGAGCATATTCTTGGAAAACATCTTCGTGACAGCTTAAAGTCCTGGTCTTGAACAGGGAGCTGAATGCAGCTATGTTCTGCGGTAGACGAACTACACTTCAGAGGGATTTAAAATCCTCTTTTATTAAACCACAATTTTGTACAGCCACTTCCCAACTCGGAAGGGATACAGAAAATAAAGACCGCACTTGGGTCTAAAATGAAAACTCAAATTAATTGAAACTAAGGCTAAATAGAAATTAAAAAGTCTTGCTCACAGAGCTATAACGCGAGGTTGGCCTCTAAACTGAATGGTGCGCAGCAAGATTTAACTAATACTGACGCACTTGGAATTACTTCAATAAGTAATCACGTAACAGCGCTACGGCTTAGAAATTAAATACTAGCTAGTCAGGCGAACGTTGAATAGAGTGACAGTGGTCTGAGACTAAAAGCTCTCTCACACTGAAAGGTTTCTACCTTTCGTTTAAATATAACTTGGCTCCACTTCAAATTAGCATAAAGCTGAAACGCGCGCTTATTGTAACGGGAATTTGAAATGAGAACAGATAGAAAAGGGAAAATTAAAATAAAACTTTGTTAGTTTAACTAAAACCTTACACAGTATGTTCAACATTATCCAGTAAAAACATGGTTGTTCTAAATGAAATGATGTTGTCAACAAATCATGTTTATAAGATAGTGGTTTGGAAGAAAATGTGCACGATCCGCAAATTATGCTTTAATGACCTAATATTCCTAGAGAAGTAGAAAACTCTAAAGAATATTTACAAATTCATTCTATGAAAATGAAATTTATGCCAGATACTCTGTGGGATATTACAGCTTACTTGAATACTCTGTGGGAAATTACAGCTTGTATGCCACTACAAAAAGTTGACAGAGAAATAGATGACGCGGATTTATTTTAGCTGTTACCGTCAAAATAACCAAAGAAGGAGTTTTTAGTTGGAAACAAGAAATAGCCCCCCAAAACAGCTTTATTTCGGTTTCCAGTTGAGGATCTTTGAACAAAAAGAAGAATAATCGATCGAAGATGATCGAAGACGCGCAGAATATAGAGAAAACTCCGGTTGTTTGCTACAGCTGAAAGATTAGATATCAGTCAGGAATTTTATAAATGATCATGAAAAAGAAATGTATTAAAGAAAATGTATCCATTTCGAAATAATGTTCTACGCTGTTTTAAGAGCCATTTTAATAATCCGTGTTGCAACATTTTAGGGGAGTAGGGGAGAAGAAATTCTGATCAAGGAAGTAGGTGAAGAAATGTCAACAGTTCTGTTATATGAAGTGCTGAATGAGTGTATCATGAACAGTTAAAACAATTAAATCGGATATTAGTCAATGGTAAAGTAGTTGGTTTACGTAGTGTCTTATGACTTTTCTTATGCTTTTTGCGTTACACAGAAAAATGATATCTGTATTTTAACACATTATTCATTTAACATACTTCAGAAAACTAAATGTAAGTTTTTTTCCCCGTAAATTTTACTTTCTGTTCGCTAATCACTAATGTAAAATGGTATATAATTTATCCCTTCTCTTTAATGTATTTCAAGAGTACATATAGCGTACAAATCAATATTCACCATCCTACACACCATCTTCTTCGAGCCGAATACCTCTACAGGTGATTAGGCGATACAGATAACCTTAAGTCAGTTGAAACTGTGAGTGATCGTCTTATGAATGATTTACTCTACATATTTAAGAGGGTGTTCGAGAGCGGGTGGGACATTTGTTAATTATAATCAGCTCATTCAAATACTATGTTATGCAAATTTACTTGATGTATAAGGTTGTACTTAAAGTTCTCATATTCTGTGATACCGAGGATGATAACAAATGTTCAAATGGATTCTTACAGTTCAGCGAACCACATACTCGGGGAAGTTCTCAAGGCCAAAGTCGGATCATAAGGATAACCCACGTCGATAAATTCATTACAGAAATGATGCCTTTAGCTTTCGAGATGTGGGAGGAAGTAGAAGAATATACTAAGAAGGAACTAATCGTGTAAGAAAATTATTTTCACTCATATTAACGAAATATTAATTTAACTCCCTTTTTGAAATAATGCAATTAAGAGAAAAAATACCATATTCAACACATGCGATAATCTAAGACTAAAGACAAGGTAAGAAATTTTTTTTTGCATTGTGTTTTTTTTTCACTTTTATTCTCTCGGATTATACTTTTCATAACCGCTTTCTCAACCGAAATATATTACTGAATTAACTGTTGGAACTCTGAAATATCGTAGTAAATATTGCTGAATTGTGGTTCATTAGTATTGGTATACTCAAAGGCAAGGACTTAAGTAAAATATCAGAACGTATAGCGGGAAGTAATTAGTCACGTTTTCCATGTGTAGGCATCAAAGCATTTGACAACAACCTATCGCGTTACTTCACTTTAATTTGATCACTTTTAGAAATATTACAAAAGAATACCTAAAACAGAATTTCTGCAATAATGGCAAAACGTTGTCGAATTTAACCTAGTTGACAACATTTAAATAAAATACGCATTTAAATAGTGTAGATATTTTTCTAAATATATGCATAAAGTCCTTCAATTATTTATTTCTGATAATAAAAACTATCCGAATGAGGCTACGGCGACCACTTTTGCCATTTTTGCAAAATATTTAAACCTATTCAACAGAAGTACCAGATAGAAAAAGCATGACTTTGAACAAACAGAAAACAAGTGTGAATTTAGTATAAGCTATATAATGATAAATTTGCGATCCTGCACATAGCCTTTATCGAAGTTTAATTTTTGTTGCCTATGGACCAAGTGTTCGCAGCTAGGGGGCCATTCTTTCTGGAGGGAGTTTCATGATTTAAAAGGATACGGTTTATGAAGTTGCTTTATGTGGCCCAGAAGGAGTTTTAATAAGCTAGATAAGAAAATTAATTTTCCGAGTGCATGTGACTTAAATATAGTATATTCAGAGAATATGTTACACATATATTTAGATAATTTAATCCATAGCTTGTTGACAAGCTAGCAGGTGCAACACCAAGTACGGCCAAGAAGGGAGGTAAAAAAGTGAAAAGACCATTGTCTCCCGTACTGAATGTGTGCTGGTTAGATGAAAAGCGATGAGATACAGAGCTGACGCCGCGCATGAAAACACAGCGGTCACGTGCAAAGAAGTCAAAGGGAGGCAGTCAGAAGTAAAGGTTAGCAGTCAAAGCTAGTTGTAATCTCTAAGTATGTTAACAGCAAATGATGTTCTGGAAGGATTTCGTAACTAAGAATTTCTGAAAAATTTCCAGCATCATGTTTAATTCGAGTTACGAAGAAAAGTTTATTTAGTAATGTGGTCCACTATACGGTCGATTTTCGAGTCGTCATGGATTAGTTTGATTCTAAGCAGGTAATGAGCATTTAACAACTCTTATCAGAATCGTATTATGTAATACCTGAAGTTTGTTTAAAATTCTGTCTCTGAGGCTTCGCGCAGGCTGCAGATGCGTAACATGGAACTGGCGTTATAATGCATAGATATATCCTTTCGTTTTTGTTGAGAGAAAATCCAGAGTAATTTCCCAGAAGTACAGAATGGTTGGTGATATCACAGAATTTTCCTATGACGCTCTTAATATTACCATGTGAGGCTTTGGTTAATAGTGACCCCCAGATAACTTACTTTATTTGCACCGTTCGCAATTTCCTCAAACAAATAGACTGTATTCAATGCTATTTTCCTCCGAATGTTGCGCCGCCTTACCAAAAGGAGATTAGATATTGAGGCATTTATACTAATACTCCATGTCTTGTATCAGTCCTCAATATCTAAAACAAAGTACTATTCAGATTACTGATCTGGATAGCGTTTACGACTACCGCCTTGTCTTCGGCGTAGCAAGCTAACAATACAGGTATGATCCAGGTTATCTCTCGTAAAATCAATTACATATAAAAGGTAGAGAATGAGCGAAAGATAGGACCTCCGGGCACATCTGCAGTGATAGTTTTGGTGGCTGAATGTACATTTCCTTGCGGGACATTAAAATTTTCTGTCGGTAAGGAAGGAATTGAGGAGAAGAATAATTTCCCGACAAATGGTCATCTTGTTCAGTTTGTAGTTCAGCCCTTTATGCCAGACGTGGTCGCATGCTTTCGCCACGTCCAGCTTAAGGAGTGCAATGCATTTTATATGGTGCAGAGCTGCTGCGATAAATTAAACTAGCCCGACTAGTTGCTTTGAAGTAGACAGTTGTTTCCTGAATTCTTATGGGTTGGAGGAAAATAACTGAAGATATGGATTCATCATTTTTAAAATAATGGTTCCAAAAATTTTGCTGAGATTGTAAAGCAAACTTATTGGGCGAAAGTTCTGCACTTTAGTGCTGTACTTTCCAGGATTGGCGAGAACAAAGATCTTGGCACTTTTCCCAAGGATAGCAAACATAACTTAAAAGTCAGGCAGAGATTGATAATTTCAGTTAATTTGGCGATAATGTTGGAAGGTACATTGCGTAATATGTTGTTGGTAATTCCTTCAAGGCCCGGAGCATTTTTTCTATTGTAATTTGATCGTTTTGCTTTACGTCTGCAAATTATCATCCCTTATTTTCACTAAGGAATTTTAGATTTCTTTTTTAATCTTCTTGCTAATCTCGGCTTTGATTGCCGGATCCCACGTTGCATAGAGGCTATCTTATTGTAATAAGTCACCTTTTATTTTCGAGGATTTTTCCTGCAGAATTCTTTAAAGTAACAATATTGTTGGCTTCATGATAAAGGTCGTTTAAGAGCATGGTAAATTCATCAGTTGTTTTGTTGATGCAAATGATTTGAGAAACCTTTCCATTTAGACGGGTTTTGCTTGAGAATATTATGAAACAGCAGCCAGTTTGTAAGAGCTTTAATCTTGGGCTACTTGGTTTTTGACATAACCAATGCAGCTGTGATTGAGATGTGGTCCGA
The DNA here is from genome assembly GCA_000611955.2 of Stegodyphus mimosarum. NCBI lineage: Eukaryota > Metazoa > Arthropoda > Arachnida > Araneae > Eresidae > Stegodyphus > Stegodyphus mimosarum. The sequence continues at coordinate 46,594 of KK113834.1, forward strand.
AGTGGCGGCATCCATTACCTATTCCCACAGAGATCCCAGAGTACGTAAGTGTTAAATCGAGAATGTCAGGTTGCCTTCTTGGGTGATTTTTTTAGTTGATTACAGCAAAGCATACTAGAGTTATCTGCGAAGAGGAGGGATGATTTTGTGAAGGAATTTCTAGGGGAAATTGGCTCGTATATACTTTACACGTGGAAAAAACCTCGAAAAAGTGCATCCAGCCCGTTTGCCTGGAATCGAACCCAAGTCAGAAAAACTTGTGTTTAGAGATTTTACTGCTCGGCCATTGATGGGCTCTTTCTCGGTGAAATGGTCTGTATGATGACATTTGAAAAAGAATGGATTGTACTCTTTTTTATTGGTGCAATCCCTGAAAAAAATGTGGCCCGACGCATTTGGCATGTCTGAGTTTAAGGGGAATGAGGTCAGCCTTTTATTTAACTCTGAAGTATTTATTTTAATTTATTAATATAAAAAACTACTTTGCAATTTTTTTTCAAGTTTTGTTTACGTATTGTTATTTAATTTATGCAATACATAAAAAGTGATCTAAGTATAAATAAATATATACTCGTATTTCTCGAGTTTTGGAAGGAGAAGTGTATAATTTTCTAACAATGATAGAAAGAACCACACGGACAAATAGGTTGAGAACCACTGCTATAGGCGTTCAAGATGGGAAATAAAATTATTGAACATGATTCTGCCACATCTGTTGACAACTTTGGTTAAATAACTAGGGCCAGAATATGCAGACTCGTGTAAGTTAACGGTAGTGAGGGAGTGCCTTAAGTGATAAAGCACACCTACTTGAATGCCTTTAAAGAAGAAAGCTTTTTACTGACGCAATAATATTATGAGATGATTATAACAAGTTTACATTTTATTAGTTTAGTGTCTATTGTTTGATTCCAATATAACGTTAAATAATTTTTGTTTAAAAAATATCTCATACTTTGCATTAGTTTGCGTGCGCTGAAAGAAAAAAAAGACAGTAGCAATATACTCTCTAGCATTCTCTTTATATTATGACCTCTTATGTTTTACAGAGTATAAACGGAAAATAAAAGAATTAATATTATGATTGTAAATGTATTATGATTGTCACAAATTGAGGAAGTTAGACAATAAGAAGAACGAAACTCTGTTACTGGTAAACAGCGACTTTCTCACTGAATGAAAGTCTGATTAAAATCATGGATTCAACGGAGCACTATTTAGTATTATTTCTGAAGCTTGAAAAATCAAAATATATTTATTGAAGAGTACTTTAAAGCTCTGTTTAGATTTTGCTGATAGGATGGTAGATTTGTTGATAGACAGATTGTCCAGTTTTTGTAGCCTAACCTTGATTCATCTGAATTTGTTCAGGAAAACCGGATTTCTGTGCTTGGATGCATCTAAAGAAAGCAGTGATGATTACAAGAAATACGTAAAGTACATGAAGGAGACCTCGCCAGAGAACGTTTTGGAGTTGACTGCTACAGAAATGGTAGCTAAATATGACGGAAAACTTAAATATGATTCACTGGGCGGAGTCTTCTTGGACAAAACTGGAGGAATAATGCTAGCACACAAAGCCCTTCTCACTGTTCAAGTAAGTTTTTAAATATATTTAAAACTCGTTCACAAAGTCTGTATCAGTTACGAGTCTTTAAAAGGCTGACATTAGAAACACTTCTTTGATATACTATATATATATATATATATTCCTTGATATCTTCTTTGACATCTAATCTTTGATATACATTCTGAGACTGATTTTAAAATCATAATTATAAATAAGACTGGCTTAAATGAAACTCAGAAGGTTTTGTTGCTTTCTTGCTAAAATATGAGCGTTTGAAAATACGATAAATATCTACTTCCAGTATTTATAAATATCGTCTATTTCGACATTAACCATGTTTAGCCGAGATATTTACCTCCAGTTTGAAGTAAAATAAAAAAAATATCTTAAAGGCTACCACCTTTAAGATCTATGGAAGGAAGTTTAGAAGAATTTAATGTAAATTTCTGAGGACACTGTAATTAAGAGTTTACTTAGTTTACATAACAATGAGCGGACTAATATAGTGTGAGGTTCCAGTCTTTTATTTAACAGTTAAATGTGGGGAACCTCTTACACCGATAAACAAATAATTGCTTGAGCGTGTGAACAGAGATGTAAGACCCAAGAAGGGTTAATTACCCTATATTTCTCAGGATAAGAGTAAACACAGTCGGCTCCTATCTCAGAGCCTACAGCAAAGCCTCCACTTGGGCTTGGACTCAAAGTACTGAAAACTAAACTAATGCTTAAGTAAAGAGATATAGCTGAAACTATCTGGATTCTAAGTAGTTGGCCCTTAAATCAATCAAGTAGGCGAAGCTATCAAGGGCCTAAAGTACGGCCGAGCGTAGTAATAGCTTAAAGAAAGATGTAGCCCAAAGGCAAACGCGCGGTAGTCAGAAATTCTGGCACTCTAACGAAGTCAGTGAAACAGCGACTTAAATACTAGTCTTACTCATTAACGCGTTTCTGAAAATACATTCTGCTGGGAATTGTAAGCTGAAATTAGGAGAGACAGGAAAATGTGACAAACTTAAAGTAACTGTTATAACCTTAGGATAAACCTTACAATATAATACGATATTTAAATGATATAATATTTTAAAAAAGGACAGATAAATGAAATGTCTTCTTTTGTGGCCAATTTTTCTAAGAAAATGTTTGCTTCCAGTTCATACATTTTTACAGTTTTTAAATAAAAAATAAATAAGAACCTATTTATATTTACCGTTTACAATGCTTCTTACTGAAGTTTAAGGCATTTTGGCAATTGTATTTTGTATTTAATATTATATACATTATATTCAAAAGAAAAGCAGATTTTTACTGTTTGTTCATTTATGCGATGCAAAAATATGTCATTCTTCATCGTATACTTTTTGCATTTAGGAAATAAAATTCCTACTATCAAGTTAGCGTGTAAAGTTAACAGTTTGACATTACAGAGGATCTCGGTGGTTATTTGTGTGCGCTTTGCATAAGTCACCAGTACATTAAAAAGATAATTTCTTAGTGAGAATCGTAATTACTTGGTAATTCTAAATGGAGTACTACAACAACTGGTTGCCTCAATTCTTTTAAATAGGAAAGATGGTGCGCACGTTTTGTCGAATCTCAAAAAAACGACATCACACTTTGAGACAGATTCTAGAGGCTTTAGCAGATCAAAAGCTTACTTCATAACTATCTTTTGCATTTATGCTGATTCAACACTTAAAAACATTTATTCACATAATCCATGTTAAACGCTTTTAAATGCAGAAATATAGCATTGCTCTTCCCATATTAATTGTAACTGACACATTTGTTTCATACCAAGGTGATCGAGAAATTTCGCGAACAAATAAAATCTCATCCTTTTTTTTTGATATAATATATAAATACTACGAACTTGTAAGGTTTATCCTAAGTTTATTATAAGTTATTTTAAGTTTTGTATCTTTCCTATCTTATTATAATTTCAGCTTACAATTTCCTGCCAGAATGTAATTTAAGAAACACAGTAAATGCAAGTGAGAAAGAGTACTATTTAAATTGTGACTTCACCGACTTCGAGAGAGAGAGTCTGATTCCCTGACTAGCGCGCGTTTGCCTTTGGCTACGTTCTCTCTTAGTTATTACGCTCGGCCATTGGTTAGGCCCTTGCTTGGCTTCGCAGATTTAATTAATACTTAGGGGCCAACTAGTTAGATTTCTGATAGCTTCAGCTATACCTTTCAGATAGCTTAGTTAAGCTAGTTTAGTTTAATTTAAATTCATTATTATTTAAGTTCAAGCCTGAGTGGAGGCTTTGTGTAAAGTTCCAAGTAGGACCTGATTGTAAATATTTTGAAAAATAAAGGGTTGTCAACCCTTCTTCAGTCTTACGTGTTTTGTTCACACACATCAGCGATTATTCGCTTGTTAGTGTTCGTGGGGTTCTAAGTTAGAACTTTAGAACTCAATGAGTAAAACTCCACAAACTATAAAATAAATAAACCTCCAGTTCCTAAATAATCTGTTTGTTACAAAGATTAATCTGTTTAATGATATAAATGTAATTTTTTAATGAAGGACATTCATATATTGGAAACAAGATTTCCATGTTTAAATATCAAGGAGTAAAATCGTAAATGATATGCACAGGTTTTTGATATTTATAGCATCTGAAAGAGTACTGTAATTTTATTTTCCATTTTATTTTACCAGGATTTATATCGCCTCCGTGGAGGCACCTTCTGGGACAACTGCCAAGTATCTGAAATTATTCCTGAAGAAGAAAAAGTGAAGATCGTGACTGCTAAAGGAGACGTCGTTGTCCGTTCTGTGGTGGTTTGTGCAGGTCCGTGGACTAAGAAATTACTAACTCCTAAACTAATTCCTTCTCTGCCCCTTCAGGTCAGTATCAGTATTATCATGCTATGCAAAATACTGAAAGTAGGGGCTAATGATTTGATGTAAAACTTTATGATTAAGGAAGATAAAAAAAGTAATTTTAGGAGAAATATGGGGGATAAAAATTCTCAAAACGACGTGGAAGAAGATGACTAGCTCCTTCTTCTAGTTTGACAGGAGAACTGGTTAGGAGATTCCTCAGCCTGATTTTCTCATCAAGCCGACAAATATTCTCAGAATGCAAAAACATAAGCATGCGAGAAGAAGAAAGTGAGAAGGTACTAGATTTTTTAGTTTTTAGTGATCAGGATAAAGAGGATCCATACACTGAAGGACAAAGAGACTGTATCAGGACTTAGTATTCTGTGTGTATTGTTTGAGAACATAGTAAATTCTGTAAAGGGTTCTTATCCTTACGTTCTAAGTCCTGAACTGGAACAGGGAGCGGAAGGTACGCTATGTTCTGATGTAACTGCTGGGCTGGAGAATAACTGCACGTGAAGGGATTTGAAATCCTCTTTTATTAATTCACTATTAATAACAAACCTCCCAATTCGGGAGAGATACAGAACGTAACAGACCACACTTTGGTCAAACTTAACAATCAAATAAATTTAAATAAATTAAAATAGAACTTAAATTAAACTTTGCTTCGCAGAGCAATTCGCGGAAGTTGGCCTCTACCGAAAAGGGTGCGTAGCAAGATATACTAAATACTACCGCACTTTAATTTATTTTACAATGCAATCACGTAGTAAGCACTATGGCTTATAAATTTAAACTGCTAGCTGGTCAGGCGAACGTTGAGCAGCGTGACCGTGATCTGAGGCAAAGCTCTCACACACCGAGAGGTTTCTACCTCTGGCTTAAATAGTGCTTGGCTGAACTTCAAAAATTAGCATAAGCTAAAAACGCGCGCTTCTTCTGACAGGAAGTTGAAGCAGAGAGGAGATAGAAAAGATTTAAATTAAAATAAACTTGGTTAGTTTAACTAAAACCTTACAAACTTCCCGCCAGAATTGCGATAGTTAAACTACTTTGGTCCAAACGGACCATGTTGAAAACTAGCAATTCTAAATAGTCGAAAATTTCACTGTTCTAAACTTAGGCCAACTCTTACAAGGCAATATATGTTTGTGTAAAATACAGACGAAATTTTCTGGAACAACAATCTTCAACATTTTTTTTTTCAAGTCTTATTCTTCAAACAGTCTTACTCCTTCCAGCAAAATCTGGAAGGAAAACAACTTTAGTATGACATAATAACAGAATAATTCTAAGTGGTACAAATCCTTATTTTTTTTTTTTTGTGTAATTTTGCACACACACATTATCATTCAAGCACAATTAAATTCTTCCCCCGTATGCTCTCTCACCGGTGTTGGATGTAAAGCAAACCGCCATTGCGGGTTTTTATGTGTTCGGGGGTGTTCAACTCTTCCACCTACAATCGACTAACATTAGTTAGAACTTGACATACGAGACCTGAAAAAAACGCCCTATAACCAGCTAATCCTAAGGTTCTCACTAGCTTTATGTCTAACACTTTAAGTGTATTTGGTGGAGAGCCTAATTAACACTTGCATTCTAAAATAGTCAATCTTTAACTTTTCATGCATACAAATTCGCAGTTTGCACACAACATTCACATTAATATTGCACTTAACGTGCATTGCTAGCATAATATTATTTGTTACATTTCATAACACATTAACAATTTCATAGCAATCCTGAAATGCAAATAGAGGTTAAATTTCTAAGCTTACAGAAATATAGGTTAAATTTCTAAGCTTACAGCAAGTGCTTCCTATTCCTTTCTCAAGGTACTTTCTTGAAATATCAAATTACATTGAATTAATAGTCTACAGACTAAATCGTGTTTTTCAATTTTCCGAATTTTCATTCTAGACATTTTACAAGTCTTTAGACAAAGCGTCATACAAAATCATTTAGTTAACATATTCTTTTCAGCAATTCATTGCTTTTACAGAATTAATCTATTTACAAAACATTAAGTGATTTTAAATCTTTGAAAATTACAATTTCTTTTAACAAAACATTTTACTTTCCATATGAGGACTTATCGCTCACTTGGCGTAAAAGTCAACCTCGCTTGAGGTAAAATCAGCCCTGCAACTTGCAGTATACTCAAAAATTAACTAAACTTTTGAATACGAAATTGTACTTATCTTATTATGATCGTCCATCCTTTTCTTGGCCCAATCTTTAAAACTTGAGTAAGTTGTGGCCTGGTTCAGTTTCCTCGTTTTTCGTTGTTCTTTCGGAGCCTGCTCGTCTCTTTTTCTTTTGAAATTCCGTCGTTGTATCCTCGGCAATTTCCTTTGTAGAGGAGGTTGCTCCGCTGGACGTTTGGTGGACTGGGCCCTTCTCTCCTGGGCCCTTGCTCGTTGCTTGTCCTGGTTCCTGCTGTATTCGGGAAGTTGATTCTCAGGCTGCAATCGACGTTTCTTGCTTCTCAGGCACCTGTCCGATGATTCCACAGTTCTTTTGGATACATTGGGCTTCCCTTGCCCATTCTGCTTTCTTCTCTTGGTGCGCTCGTAATTCCGTTCGTAGATTTGTTCACCTGCATCGTGAGACTTTCTTTTGAAACCACCTTTTTGGTTCTTATTTCTTTGTTGGGGGGGAGCTTTCTTCTTCTGACATTTCGATGCCGTTGTAGCTGGTTCCTGCTGTTTTTGCTGACGTATATCTTCCTGGCTAGTCGATTGCCTCGGATCCTGAAACGAATCTTTAAATACAGCCATTTTGCTGCGATTATAGAACGGTTTTATTTGGTCCACATTCGCTTTGAGCGTTTGACCATCATTTCTTTTTAATATAACCACTGCCCCCGTAATTTGTTCAATTGTGAACGGGCCTTCAAAACGCGGAAAAAATTTCCCCACCTTTTCCTCTGGGGCATTTGACAAGTTGTGTTTAATCTTCAACACTTCATCTCCCACATTGTACTTGACCTCTCTTCTTTTTAGGTCATAGTACAATTTCTGTTTTCTTTGGGCCATTTCTATATTTTCCGTCGCTTCCCGTATTAACTTTTGTATATCACTCATTTTAAATTCTTCTGCCCTTTCCTGTACAAAGAACAGTTTATCTAGGGGGGTCAAGATCTTTCTTCCTAAGAAGAGTTCAGCGGGTGTTTTTTGTGTAGTATCGTGTTTGGCGGTCCTAAGTGCAAATGCAAATTCATTTATATGGCTATCCCAGGTAGAGTGATAGTTTTTCACATAACTACGAATTATTTTCACTACATTTCTATTCACCCGTTCCGCTATGTTTGACTGCGGACGATACGGGACCATCTTTAGATGACGTATGCCCAGTTTTGCACACATTTCCTCAAACATTTTACTAACAAACTGAGGACCATTGTCTGAAATAACTTTTAGGGGCGCCCCGTATTTTAAAATATACTTATTTAGAATTGAATCTACTACAATTTTTGCAGACGCGCGTTTTAACGGAATTAACTCTAACCATTTGCTAAAATGATCCACTATAACTAAAAGATATCGGCTTTTATTAACTTTACTTCGAGGGTAAGGTCCAAGTAAATCGATGCCTATTATTTGATTTGGGAATTCTGATTTAATACTATTTAGGAACCCGGCCGGGCGGAAATTAACATAATTATTTAATTGACATGTTGGGCACGACTGGACATACGCCCTAGTAAACTTTTGCAGTTCTGGAAAGAAAACTGCCTCGCGAACTCTCTGAACAGTTTTTCTTATACCTAAATGAGCCGAAATGGCACAATCATGCAACTCTTCTAATACATTCAACCTCATGCTAGCTGGGATAACCGGTCTATATTCATGATTCTCATTAGTAGCTTTCGTATAGAATAACAGTCCGTCAATTAATTCGTAATTTTCGGCCCTATTTCTTATCGGCACAATATCCGGATGATTGAAATTCTCAGGGTCGGCCAAATAATTGTATATATTTTTGAACTCCGGATCTTTTTTGAGTTCGGCTATTACTGTTTCACGAGAATCTAATACTTTGGATGTTAACATGGCTATCTTAATTACACTTCCATTTTCATCTAAGTTAATTCTGCTTAAAGCATCTGCCACAACATTTTCCTTTCCCGGCGTATGTTTAATTATTAGGTTATATTCCTGTAATTTGAGAGCCCACCTTATTAATCTGGGTGATAAATTTTTTCCAGAATAGAGTCTAGTGACCGCCGCGTGGTCGGTATATACAGTTACTGGAGAACTTCCAAAGAACACACGAAATTTCTGTACTGATGCTAACACTGCGAGAGTTTCTCTCTCTGTTGCGGAATAGTTTCTTTGGGTTTCATTTAATGTTCGGCTGAAAAAAGCCACGGGCTGACCATTTTGGGAAAGCACTGCACCAATCGCGAAATCTGAAGCGTCCGCTGAAATCTCTAATCCTTTATCCCCTTCTGGAAATTTTAAGACGGGAGCTTGAGTCAATGCGTCTTTCAATTTTTGAAACGCCAAGTTGGCTTCTGCTGACCACGAAAACCTAGCTTTTTTTCTTTTCAACTTTAGCAGTGGCTCAGCTATTTTTGCAAAGTCTTTAATGAAAGCCCGGTAATATGAACACATCCCGAGAAACGACGATAATTTCTTCGCTGTTTTAGGAACAGGATAATTTCTAATGGCTACTATTTTTGACTGATCCGTTTCGATTCCCTTTTGGGAAATTTTAAATCCTAAATAACGTAACTCTTTTGCGGCAAATTTACATTTAGACGCATTTATCTTTAAACCAGCTTCGTTTAACAATGAAAATACTTTTCTTAAATCTTGTAAGTGTTGTTCTAGAGTACTACTCGTAATTATAATATCGTCTAAATATATGAAAGTGCTTTTACCAAGGACTGGTCTTAAGACGATGTCCATACATCTTTGGAACGTTGCCGGCGCGCCGGATAATCCGAACGGCATTCTAAGAAATGCGTACGTACCAGATTTCGTTATGAACGCGGTTTTGTGTACGTCCTCGGGTTTTACCCCAATCTGAAAATAGCCACTCGTGAGATCTAATGTAGTCATGTATTTTGTAGACGAAATATTTCGAATAATTTCTTCAATTATCGGCAACGGATATACAGGATATTTTGTAACTGAATTTAACTTGCGATAATCTATAGCAAAACGCCACCGCTTCGGGTGCGTAATCGGGTAATCATTATTTTTCTTACACAGGACAACGGGGCTAGCATAACTGCTAGAAATTGGCGTGATGATTTTATTCTTTAACATCTCTTTAATATGATGTTCAATTATTTCTTCTTTTGTCCTATCATATCTATATGGCTTTTGCCTAACTGGCTGAGCGTCCCCCGTGTCAATGTCGTGGTTCACCACCTGCGTAAAGCCTGGTACATCACTAAATAAATTCGCAAAGTGACTTACCAGACCTTGGATTTTCTCTTTTTCCTCTGCTTGTAAATGTTCCAAGTCCAGCTGCGGGGGCTTATCATTCTTCGCTTCAATTGGCTTCATATTTAATGTTAGTTCTCCCCCCTTGAAATCAATTTTTGCTTCTGCCAAACTAAAAAAGTCCACACCTAGAATAATACAAGTCTGCAGGTTACGCACAATATAAAACAGGATTCTTACCTGTTCGTTGTTGATACGCACGAACAATGGTACTTTTCCTAAACAGCTACATTTTTCTCCTTGGGCCGCTATGACATCCGTGTCTCTTGCACTAAAAATTCTGTAACGTCGAAAGTGCTTCTTAAAGAATCTTTCCGATACGAAGCTGCTTTGGGCTCCTGTATCCAAGAGGGCTGTCGCCGGTATGTTGTTGATTAGAACTTCAATCTTCGGCAAACTCAAATTCTTAACGACCACGGTGTTTAAATTGATTTTGGAAGGGTTTTGCGCTGCTTCGGACTTCTTCACCTTCCTCGAAGAAATCCCTCTTAGTTTAAATTCTTTTTCTTCTGGTTGCCCTCGGAATCTTTGCTTGTTCTTCTATTAAATTCCCTTCGTTCGCCGCTCGCTTTAGGAGACACATCTTTCTTCGGCCATTGCTTCGCCTTATTCCCGTAACTTTGATTTTGCTTTTGCTGCGGTCTTGGCGAACTCCACTGACTTCTTCGCTCAAATTGGCGTCGTCGTTCGTTGTCGGCTGTTCTTCGGCTTTCAAATTGTACCGCGAGCTCAAATAATCTGTCTAATGTTGTTGGATTTCTTAGTTCGATGAAATCTTGAACTTGGGGCAGTAGCCTAGGAAGTATAACTTGAATAATTTCAGGATCCGGGCGACTTCCATACAAAAGCTTGAAAACTTGAATTTTCCTCAAAATAAAATTAGACAAATCTTCTATTCTTTCTTGGTATCGGCTAAACAGTTCAGCTTCCAATCTGGCTCGATCTCGCACCACGGGAAATGCTTTCACTAGAGAATTCTTGAAATTTTCATACGTGTATGTGGGGCTTCCTGGTTCCCCCAAGAGATTCTTTCCGATGCACTTGAACCAACTTAGCGCTTGGCCCTTCAAAGCGCTGGTAGCAAGAGCGACTTTCTGAAATTCGTGGACTGGATATAGCATGAAGTGGGAGTCTAGCTTTTCCAGGAAATTGATTACGGCTGTCTTGCCGTCAAAACTTGCCGCTGGCTTCATGGCTGCTCGCATGGTTTGTACGATGTAGCCGAATCCTTCTATGCCAGGAGGTGCTATCTCAGGATTCTGGACAGGTACAGCAGGTGTCTCAGGTTCGTCTTCTTGTTGTTGAGGCCATCCTCTTCTTTTTGTGCGGGCGCCACTATCAGGACTTAGCATTCTGTGTGTATTCTTTGAGAACATGGTAAATTCTGTAAAGGGTTCTTATCCTTACGTTCTAAGTCCTGAACTGGAACAGGGAGCGGAAGGTACGCTATGTTCTGATGTAACTGCTGGGCTGGAGAATAACTGCACGTGAAGGGATTTGAAATCCTCTTTTATTCAATCACTATTAAATACAAACCTCCCAATTCGGGAGAGATACAGAACGTAACAGACCACACTTTGGTCGAACTTAACAATCAAATAAATTTAAATAAATTAAAATAGAACTTAAATTAAACTTTGCTTCGCAGAGCAATTCGCGGAAGTTGGCCTCTATCTAAAAGGGTGCGTAGCAAGGTATACTAAATACTACCGCACTTTAATTTATTTTACAATGCAATCACGTAGTAAGCACTATGGCTTATAAATTTAAACTGCTAGCTGGTCAGGCGAACGTTGAGCAGCGTGACCGTGATCTGAGGCAAAGCTCTCACACACCGAGAGGTTTCTACCTCTGGCTTAAATAGTGCTTGGCTGAACTTCAAAATTAGCATAAGCTAAAAACGCGCGCTTCTTCTGACAGGAAGTTGAAGCAGAGAGGAGATAGAAAAGATTTAAATTAAAATAAACTTGGTTAGTTTAACTAAAACCTTACAACTGTTTTAAGGGCTTGTATACTGTGAATCTTCTGTAAGACAATCGCTTATGGTTTCGAACCATTTTGCTTTTTGGGGAAGTCATCTTACAGAAGAGCACAATCGTCGATAGCAACTTTGGATGCTACTAATGAAGCCATTTCTTTCACGGTTCTTGTAGTTAGTTATAACAGTGTTGTAGAAAGATCATTATATCACTTTTGTGACTCTCAACATGAGTCTTGGTTCTTGTAGAAATAGGTTCGTCAATTTAGGAACTCCCAGCAACTACCATTGTACACTGTATTCCTACGCACACATTAAACTTACACATAAAAATCAGTATACATTTTTATTTACAACGTACTCAAAATCATTTTCTTTTCTCCATTTCTCAGACACGCAGATGAGTCTCTTCCTTGGTAATAATTGTACCCCTCTTTCATATTCTGTCGACCCATCAAGTCCTCCCGAAGGGTTTTTTCGAAGTTCTTCCGTCGTTTTCTCTCACAGTCCTTTCGTCTCTCCGAAGAAACAAGTTCTTGAAAAGTCTCCGCAGAAAGGGAACGTTACAACTTTATTAAGAGCGTAATATGAATAAAATTATAAATTTATTCACTATGTCATAACGACGACATAGTGAATAATGTGCAAAAAAGGGACAAAATTAGACAATATTTATTTGCTCTTAATTTGATATTGTAAATGAATAGTATTTTAATATATGAAAAGGAGATTCTATTTGCTATGAACAAAAAACTTACATTATGAGTTTTGTTTTGTTTTGTAATTTTCAAAATGCTCATTTAAAGTACTGATTAAAATATCCAACCAATGATATGTGTTTGACAAAAGCCCTTTAATTGATATAGTAGTAACTCACTTTGTTGCTATCCATCTATTACACTTTTTGTCGGTTTGTGTCAGACCGGCAATAACATTCCCACTGTATTTAAAATTTTTTTAAAACCGTCATATTTTTATTTTTTGTAATTAGATTATCTTAACCTAAAAGTTGGCCATTAAAATCTAGAATACTTAAAATGCATTTAGTTGTGAGTCTCGAAATAAACACGAACGACATCTATAACATCTAAAGGAGAAATTATCTTCGATGATGTCCTTTAACACTGATTTATAATTTTATTACAGCCTCACAAACAGGGATGCAGTAATTGGTATAAACATATTAACTATGTCACGATTGATTTTGAAAACTACTTTAAAACCAAACTTATATAATAAACTAAAATTCACTGAAATAAGGATAAGATTAATATTCCCAAATGAATAAAAACTGTCATTAAATACAATTTTTTCTAGTTAGAAATAAATTTCTGGATCTGGGGAGGGGGTAGAGATTGAAATATTTTAGGTTCATATCAGATTACACTTTTTGGTGGTTGCCTTAATGAACGTATCATGTCTGATGGTTTCGGTTAAATTAACTATAACCATGATACTTGTAATTTCTTTCGCTTTGTAAATAAAACAACATAAGAATTTTAGTTATTGCGCAATGAATTCCTCGCTTTCCATATCCCTGAAGTCACTAGGAGTTACTATTCAGGTTAATTTATGATCTCTGCATATTTTGCTTCGAATATCCTGTAAAACTTTAATCTAAAGTTATTAGAATTATAATAATTTTAAAATAAATAAATAATTTTTAAAATACTGCTTTATTTGTATTTCTCTATTTACAATATTAATTTGTGAAATATGTTTTACGATTTATATTTCCCAGTTTAAGACGTCTCTCAAATCTAATTTTTAGGCAGTCCTCTGAAACTTTTTGTTAAGTTTGGTTTGGTTTATTTAATTATGGCAAAGCACTCGAGAGTTATCTCCCAAGGTGAGGGATGTCTTCGTGGAGGAGGTTCTAAGGGAAACTGGCTCATCGACATGTTACACATGAGAAAAACCACGAAAACGCCCACGCAGCCAGCCCGTTCGTCAATATTCGAGCGCGAATCGAACTACCAGTATTCAGGGACTTTACCCCTCGGCCACTGGTGGGCTGAAACTTTCGTTAAGTGTTCAGATTACACTTTTTGATGGTTGCCTTAATGAACGTAATAAAAAAAAAGACGCACCAAGAAGGAGTTATCCGAATGGGACGAAAATCGGTAGAAGTGATGTACATGTACAGAAAAACAAATCATTACACTTTGAGAAAAATTGGATGATTTATTGAAGGGATAGAGCTTCACAAAGTGAAAAAGTCAGTAACGAATTTGTCCACCTCTGGCCCTTATGCAAGGCTCGGCTTGGCATCGATTGATAGAGGTTGCGGATGTCCTCCTGAGGGATTTCGTGCCAAATTCTGTCCAACTGGTGTATTAGATCGTCAACATCCCGAGCTGGTTGGAGGGCCCTGCCCATAATGCTCCAAACGTGCTCAATAGGAGAGAGATCCTGCGACCTTGTTGCCGAAGGTAATGTTCGGCAAGCAGTAGAAACATGTGCAGTGTGAGGGCGGGCGTTATCTTGCTGAAATGTAAGCCAGGGTGGCGTGACATAAAGGGCAACACAACGGGTCTTAGAACTTCGTCGACGTACCGCTGTGCTGTAAGGTTACGACGGATGACAACCAAAGGGGTCCTACTATGAAATGAAATGGCATCCCAGACCATCACTCCTGGTTGTCTCCCTGCGGGAAGACAGTCATGTTGGTATCACACCGCTGTCCGGGGCGTCTCCAGAGTCGTCAACATCTTGGCTTAGTTCAAAGGGGAACTCATCACTGAAGACTATTTTACTCCAGTCAGTGACATTCCAGTGCGATTAAGCCCGACACCACTGCAAACGGGTTTAACGTTGTATAGAGCTCAATGGTAGTCGGCGCAAGGGGCGCCCTGACCTCAGCCCCCTTTCTGTGAGCCGTCTATGAATGGTCCTTGCGGTCACTGAAGCACTAGTTGCACGTACAATCGATGATAATGATGCATCTGGGGCTGAGAGTGCCGCTCTGACGATTGCTCGGTCTTCACGTTCTGTCGTTTCTCTAAGCCTACCGCTTCGTTCTTGACGCTGCGTGTGGCCATGGTTCACCCATTCCTGACAACATCGTCTATTAGTGGCATCGCTCCTGCTCAAATTTCGAGCTATTTTCTCCGATAAGTCCAACTGGCTTCTTTGAGCCCACCTGCACGACCTCTCTCAAATTCTGTCAACTGCGTTTATCGTTCGCGCACCTGTATGCGAGACATATTTACTGTCTACCAGAGTACACGGAACGAAATTCGTGAAGAATTTATGACCTGGAATCGTAATTTTTCCTCTTAAATATCCTGCCGGTCGCGCAAATGCAAATCAGATGCGCTAGCGACAACCGTTCATTCATTGGCAGCCAAAATGTAAAATTTTGCATTTTCCGTCGAAACCTGTATGCATATCAATTTGTGTACAATTTCCTTTATATCTTCTTGATGCGTCGTTTTTTTTTTGTCTAAGAGTGTATTATGGCAAGAAAAATATCTCTTAAATATATAACAGGTAAACGGAATTATTGAACTAAATCAATATAATACGGCAAGATATAATAGGGTGATGTACAGAAAAATATTTATTGACGGCGAAACGTCCCGACGACGAAATGGCCCTGTCGAAACGGCTACATCGAATGGTTCCATTCCCCCCTTCACCTTTTCTTAGTTGCAAACTGATTATATAAATCTGAATTTTATTTGAATGATAAATATTTATTCAGGAGTTTAAAATAAAGCTTTCATTTGTATGTTATAGCTACTTTGATATGCTATTGTGCAACGTAGGAACATGTATTAAAAATGAATAATTTTGTAGCTATTACATGTATTTATTTAGGAATACGTTTTTATCCAAGACAGATCCAGTGAATAAACTGTAAATATCACTTTGTAAATCGAACCTTAAGTGTGTATTTTGCGAGTGCATTTATACGTCATATATAATGTTCATTAAGGAAAAGATTAAAAATTGACTGTCTCAGAGAATTTTGTATGCGATAATTTAAAGCAAAAACTTTTGCTCAAGAACAAGAAAGCCTTTCAAATTTTGGATGGCTCGATTTAACAATTTTGCAATGGATTACCGGAGACCGATTAACCGCTATCCGTAGTTATTACGTTCGAGCTTAAAATTTTATTATTTTTGCGTGAAGAAAAAATTGCTATCACAAATCTTAAGTTAAAAATACAATTGCCTACGGAAAGTTTCGAAAATGGCAATAAACTTGCTTTGGATAACAACAATAACAGCAAATGACATCTGTTATATGAACTCTTTCAAAAAACGAAAGTATTTGTGTCGAATTGTTCTAAGGCGAGATTGAATTCAATAATATTCTATAATGTTTTCTGGAAAATATTGTTCTTTAATGTCATCTATAATTTAGCTTCTTGATTTCTCCTTACGTTTCTGCTATTTAGAGTGTGTTCTTTCTGTTGTAAATATTAATTAAATTTAGGTAAACATATGAATTTATTCTCCAGATTAAATTGCATGAAAACTCTAATAAACTGCCATAGGACTCATCGTGACTTTTGAATTAACCGTAGAAGTCTTCCCCCGTATTCCCCGGTTAATCGGGAGTTGATGCTAGCGTTAAATAGGTAAAGTTATAAGGTATTTCTCCCGCCTTCTTGGCATGCCTTCGGGGTCTAAGAGTCAAGCACACTCGGTGCGTTTTCAAGGGGACCGTGGTTCCAGTCCCAGCGAGGGCATTGCTCATTTTTCATCTCTCCTGCTACGAAATAAACCTAATGACTCTACAAAGTAACACTTAAAAATATTTAGAAAACATTTCACTTGTTTATCAACTTTTACGTTCAAAGGAAACATACACCGTATTGTATAAAGCATTATTGTACGTAGAGTCATTTTTCTTGTATATAGTCTACATTGTTTGACTTGCTTTGGTAGCACAAACCAAGTCCAGCTTCCTAACTAGAGGAACCAAATTAGCCTATGTCTGGACAGAGCTACAAAATCTTACAATGGTTCTAAAATAAAGCTTTTTTCAAAACATAACTTTGAATATAAATGCACAACTCGTGATTACAAACTCCGCGAGCCACTTGTGGTGAGGTAACTTAAAATATCCGCCAAATTCAAATTTAAATTAAATCAGCTCGTAGTCGAAGACATAATAATTATTCAAATTAAAGCAAAGTTGGCTCGAAACTTCTTACTGGCGTAGCAATTTAAATATAGACAACTTAATGCAAATCCGAATAAAAAAGTCTTATATGAGCCAGCTAACCTAGTAACTTGGCCATGATAGAAACACGCTCTGAATTTCGAAACATTTCTTTAAATACTACGTCAATCTATGTTCCGGTAGGGAAACGGAGATGAGAGGTGGCAGCAAGATCCGAAACATAAAATAACTGGTTCACGAAAAATTAACAATAGCCCTCCGAGTCCCTTTGGATGTACCATATATGAAACTGTTTTTTCCTCAACCTCGTTCCCTTAGCCCAGAAAGGCTATAAATTTCGTTTTGGCATTTTGCGTCGAAAACTTTGAAAGTCTGAATCACTTTTCAAATTGTTGCCGCCAAATATTATCACCCTGTATTACATTTAAAGAAATTAAATAATGAAGAATCTACATAAATGTATACAGTAGTGGCCAAAATTGTGGACACTTTTGGAAATTTTTATGTTTTCGAACTTTGTATGCTTATAGAAAACGTTACGTTTCACAAAATGCAAACTTGTATATATCATTTTAAAGAGTATTTATTACTGAATTCAATGCAAAACACAAAATTCAATTGTTTGCAATACAAAAAAAGTTAAACCATAATAGTTATGGATATACATTAGATAGTGATGATTGCAGTGAGTTATCAGTACTTAGTAGAGTACTCTTTATTTTTGATTACAGCTTCATATCGACGTTTCATTGAGTTGACAAGAGTTTTAAGCTCTTCTTTCGTTATTACATGATGCCAGGAAACAATTATAGCCTCAATTAGTTCCCTTTTATTTGATGGGCGCCTCATTCGGACAAGAGTTTTCAAACGGTGCCACAAATTTTCGATAGGATTGAGGTCAGGACTGTTTCCTGGCCATGACAACAATTTAATACTCTTTGTACGAAACCACCCTTTCGATATTTTGGCCATGTGGCAAGGAGTAGAATCCTGGTGAAAAATAAACGAAGCATTGTTGGGAAAGAGATCTCTGATGGAAAGTAGAAGTTTTGGTTCTAGAATAGTGTCAATGTATTTTCTGGCATTCAGTGTCCCATCGATGACATGAAGGCGACCAATACCATCTACTGGCATGCATGACCAAATCATAACACCAACTGGGTTCTTCACAATTGCTTGAATGCAGTCAAGATGTAGCTCTTCTCCTATTCTACGTCTTACATATTTTCGTCCATCACTACCGAATAACGATATCTTAGTTTCATCACTCCATATAACTTGTGACCACTGATCATCTGTCCAATTAATGTGTTCCTCTGCCCACTGTAGTCTTTTTTTTTCGTTGCTGAAAATTAAGATACGGCTTTTTTCGTGGAATTCTACCTCTCAGTCCAACATCTGTTAATCTTCTCCTGATTGTTCTTGAACTGACAGAAACACCAGCATCATTCAGATCACTTCTGATGGCCGCTGATGACATTTTTCTATCTTGGAGACATAGTCTTTTTATTCTTCTGTCATCAATAGATGTGGTGCACCTTTTTCGGCCTTTTCCTTCTTTGTTTTTTATTGAATTTGTTTCCTGATATCGTAAACAAAACTTTCGGACTCCAGATGTAGTCACTGAACCACCCACCTGTCTTGCAATTTCAGCATAGGAAAGACCACTTTCTTGTAACACAATAATATTACATTACAATAATATTACATAGGTGTCCAATCTACTCTTTTATTTGATGTCATTGCTTCTTGACTAAATATTAAAAATTTTTACAAAACTTCCTACTTGTAATTGCAGTGTATAAGAAACAGGTCCTCCTTCTACAGAACAAAGCAAAATAATGAATTGTTTCAAGTGTAAACATGATGTCAGCTTCTACTGGCAGTTACTAACATTTGATTGGTTCTCAGAACAAGAACAGTGATTGGCCAGGAAAGCTAGACATTACAAACCACTTCATAACTGTTCTTTATTTATATTAAAGTACATATAACTTTTTTTGTATTGCAAATAATTGAATTTTGTGTTTTGTATTGAATTCAGTAATAAATTCTCTTTAAAATGATGTATACAAGTTTGCATTTTGCGAAGCGTAACATTTTCTATAAGCATACAAAGTTCAAAAACGTAAAAATTTCCAAAAGTGTCCACAATTTTGGCCACCACTGTATATTTTTCGCGCGTTTTGATAAAACACGGATACTTAAAGCCATCCAATTTTGAATATTGAACATTTCCTTCCGAATATGGGAATCTGGAACTCCAAACATGAAAGTTGGAATTTTTGTTTATTATTTCATATTTTGTAAAACTTTAACGAAATTTTGATTAACATACTCAAGGATTTCAAAGCGAGCAATGGCAACGTTGTACAAAAAAACATTTTTTATCTCCAGCGCGTGAGACTGTGTATCGGAAATTCTAAAGATATGCTCATTTGAAAATTATTTTACGATATTGATCTTGAACTGAATTTTACGGTTTAAGTGCAAAGAACATGACATTTTTGCGTGCGTACCGGTTCCTTATGGATTGAATGCACAAGTCGTTAAAAAGTTAATAAAATTTATTCTCTTCACAAGAAATAAAACAATATACTGAAATATTTCCTCAGAGGTATTCATACAAAATCACATTATCTCAAACGTTATACAGAACTCAATTCAAAACAGATAAACTAATTCTATTTCACAGCGAATTCGCTACAATCAATCACAGCATTAAATAAACAAATAGCAGTTCGCTTAAAACAGCGACAACTGCAATTGAGACGAGGTGTATTAATTTGGCTTCTATAAGCTTTTTGATTATTCACCAGAATATTCTGGTAAAACCTCGAATTTCTCGATTTTTGTGGATGGCAACAAGAATTACGATATATTTATTTATTAAATATTAAATGCACGTGCTCTTTTATTTTTACTTTTCCGACGTAGCTTTCTCTTCAAAAATCATCTGCGTTGCACTGGAAAATAAAGCAATTTTAATTACTATTCTAAATAAATACGAAAACCGTATATTTAAATAATAACAATATTTAATAAATAAAGGTAACACATAAAATGTTAAAAAAGTCCCTTTGGAAGTACTTTAAAATCTGAAACATTTCAATTTTTTTTCGTCCTTTTTAAAGGGCGTTTTTCTCATTTTAAGTGTATTTTCAGCGAATTTTTATGCCATTAAAATTCTGGCCTTCCTAATAAATGTCTAGATGGTTCCATTTTGATGACGAATAGACAATTATCATAACATTTCATATAACTAGTAAGCGGCAATAGCAGTTAAAAAAAGAAAAGAAATTCTGAAGGGTTTCAGGTTTTAAATTACATCCAAAGGGGCGTTTTTTAACGTTTGTTGGGTTACCTATATTTATTATATATCATGTTCTTCGCACTTGAACTATAAAATTCAGTTCAACAGCAATATCGCAAATTAATTTTAAAATGAGTATATCCTTAGAATTTCTGATACACAGTTCCACGCGCTTTAGATAAAAAGGTTTTTTTCCCTATATAGTGTTCCTATTGCTCGCATTTAAGTCTTTTGAGTTGGTTCATCAAAAATAGATATATTTACAAAATATGAAACAGATAATAAAACAAATTCCAAGTTCGGGCTTCCAGATGCGCATTTTCGGGTGGAAACTTACGTCATTCAAAATTGGATGGCTCTAGGTACCGTTGTTTTATCTTTGGAAAAAGATATATACATTTATGCAGATTCTTTATTGTTTAATTTCTTTAAATATAATGCAGGGCTGCAATATTTTGTGGCAACAGTTTGAAAAGATATTCACACTTTTAATGCTTCCGACGCAAAATCGCAAAACGAAAATAATAGTCCTTCAGGGACAAAACCCCTATGGACTAAACACATTTATTGTTCGAAATGTAATAATTCTATATTCCAACAGCTCCCTTCTTAACTATAAATTAATAAAAGGCTGTACATTAATATGTTTATCTGTTACATAATATAAGAAGAGACGTAATATGACTTGATATAAGCGAACCATGTGATAATTAAATGTTACGATTCAAACTTGAGATTCCTATTCTATCAAAGCAGGAAACATAAAATATTGCAGAGTGTATGGGAGCAGAAAGGTAAAACCAAAGGCTAACACTGAAGAGCAATAATAATTACTACAGGAAACATAAACTCTGTGAAGTTCGAAAGACAAAATCATAAAAAAAACTGATACAGGTATTAGATTTCATTAGATATCTGCTTCAGAATGTTGACGTCCCGAAAAATACAGTTGTAATCCTGCTTCTGATCTAACCAATAAACAATTTAGTAAAGTATATTTGATTTAGAATAAAATAATTCAAATACTTCGAGAAAATTGCTCATTGGTTTCGAAACATGACATGGCTGAATTTTGTGTTTGTAATCTGAATGTTTCTTTTTCTCTGGAATATGAATTTTAAATTTTACACCAGTAATTAGCTTCAACAGGTCATTATGAATTTATACTTTTAATTCGTTTCAATGTTTTAGTAAATATTAATTTTTTTTTCTGTTTTAAGGCCCATTTTACTTTTTCTTACAACGAAGCATACAGCTATTGTTTATAAACACTTGATTTCTTTTCTAGAAAATATACCCTGATTGAGTCAGTACATTTAAAAAACCTTTTAATGTCCACTTTTCATTTTGTCTTTTCGAACTATGGATTTGTTTCAAGCACTCAGTTGCAGCTGACATAAATTTAAAGTTCATAATAAATTTGTCTTGTCTTCGTATCACCGGCGCCAAGCAGCTGTCTCTCCCTTCATGCAGAAAGCACAAACTAGAAAGCTTCAAGCAATTCTAGTGACCTAATCGATAATTAATTATATTACCACTTGCTGTCCTTGTAAGATGTTTCCTAAGTTTCCACAAGGGACTACTGAAAATTAACTGTAATGATAACTTACAAACATAAAGTTCAAAAAGTATGGTAGATACATAAGTTTTGTTCGGTTGATGCATATCACACAGCGAAAATCGCTCAGTGTTCCTCTTCACTTCTCTTTTACTGCATTTCGCTTAAGAAAAACATTCGCTAAGCGCTCTTGTCCATTAACAGGAAAAGGAAATAAGGCGAATTCTCTACGGAAAAGTACTAACGCTGCTAACTTGTTAAGGATATTGATCCTGGAAGTTGCAATGATGTAATTTCGGAGAGTCTACTCTAGGAACCTAATGTTGTTAACGTTGTGTAAAATGTATTCAATTTCCTCCTTTAAAAATTATTTTAAATAAGTGCATACAACAGTATTAAATTCAATAGTACTTTTAAGCATGGAATATGTAGTAGAAAAATATTGACATAATGTCATTACCGAGAACTCATTTGTCACTGAAACTTAGAATATTTAGGATTACGTATGGTCACACTGAACGAGTATTTTTTTAGCTATATCAGTAATATGCAGCTAATATTAGCGAGTCATGAGATGCTCTGATTACTTTCTTACCAAATATATGTGTATATACAAGGTGTCCCATAAGCCTATAAATATTTCAAAAATTCATAAAAATTGAAGGAAGTAGTAGAACTGAATTTCGAGATACTACGGTTTGCGAAAAAGTTATTCTCGGGAAGGAGGACTTTTTTTTGTAAAGGAAAAAACTAGTTACAATTTGCAACGCTACTTACAGCTGCTGCAGGAGAATGTGATACCGCACTTACTGGAACTTAATGTCCTTGACACAGTGACGTTCATGCAAGACGGGGCCCTTCCTCATATGACAACCAAAGTGAAGACGTTCCTAAGAAGAACTTTCACAGAAGAGCGATTAATTAGCCGTCACTGTAGAAATGAACGGACCCCTCGCTTGCCGGACGTAATACCACTTGATTTTTGGCTGGTGTTATGTAACGTCCAGACTGTAAGGCGATAGTCCATCTTCTTTGGTGCAGTTAAAGGACGTCATTCACCACGAAATCTCTTACATTCATTCGGATATGCTATATGCTGCAGTTAACGGTGTTGCAACTCGCTTGCAAACTGTAATATGTGGTGATGTACCCATCACAATACGAGTATTATATTTGTAAACATTTGCCTGCATGCAAATAAGTATAGCTTTTCTTGAAATATGTAAGTTGCTCTCGTACAGAGCCGTCTATAGTCAAAAAATTTTAACTTTTTTTTTTATCAAAATAAAAATGAGGAATAACTTCTCCGCAAACCTTGTTTCGTTTCTTGAATTTCCCATTCCTTAAATTTTTAAGAATTTTTAAAATATTTGCAGACTTATGAGACACACTGTATTTCGTACTAATTTTACTATGCATTTTAATATAACCTGCTGGTGTCGACAAATAGATGAATACTATTACAAGATACATATACGCTGTTGAACGACTCATTTCGCTGCACATTTCATAAACAAAGTATAATTATAATTTAAATATTAATTAGAAATCGCGTGCATATGAATTAGCAGTTTCTCAGATTATGTAGTTGATTAATCTGATAACATGTGGAAGAACATAGAAAGATGTAGTAGTAAAACTCAACCATATGTTCCACAGTGCAAAAAATTAAAAGACTAATCTCAGACATTTGTATGTGAGTATGTATCTACTGATATACAAACATCTTTGCAGGATATAAAGCTCATGTGGAACTCAACAGCTAGCTTTCCTTATAACGTAAACTCTATGAGAACCAGTTTAAAAAGTAGACTACAACATAGAAAAATTTATTCCGAGAAACAAAATGCTGCTGTTTATTGAGGAAATGATAGTAGCTTTGTAGGGTTTCCCTTAGTTATTTAACCTATTATTCAATTTTTTTTATCTTTCTTGAACTCCTCAACTTTCCCTTGGATTTCCTTACCAGGATGTAAATTTAAAGTGAAGTGAAGTGAGTGTTTAAACAGATGAATTTCGGAGTTTATTTAGAGCGTGAACCAGCGCAGTTTCGTTTCGGACCTTGCTGTTACGCTGATACGCCTCTTGGCCATTTTAATGATTATCCCGCCTGCTAGGTTTGTCGAGTCAACCTAGATTGGTCGTAACTTAAAGTGCTAGACTAGCACTAATCTTTTTAGATTTGGATTTAATTGTGTTACAATTGTTTAAATTAGTGTCCACCGCCAAGTTGTCGGTGTTTTTGTAAAGCAGAAAGTGCGTGCCTCTCTGTTCATAGTTGAAATTAACAATGGGATATTTTCACCCTTATTCTGTGCTGGTATTCTTTCAAGCCTGTGCGAGAAATCGCCAGGTTCATTAGTAGGAGCTAGACTAGTTTAGGTGGTCAAAAAAACCCAGATTCTATAGCTTAACCACTCAGACGAAAGACATAGGATAACTACGAATCCTCTTACAGTGATCAATAAATCTTCTCTGCATATAATTTAACTTTGAACTATTGACTGAAGACGGTATCCTAGTTGCAAGAAAAAACGTTTCTGGTAATGTTCCTTCGGATACAATATTCTTGAAACAGATCATCTAATCTGATAGCTTCTTAAGTTAGGCTGCGAACCATTATTTCGAGATACTGCAAAGAACTTTCGCTTGCTATTTTTCTAGTCCGGAAAGGCTATTAATTGTTTTGGCACTTTGCGTTGAAGCACTTAGCGAATCACTTTACAAATTGTTGCCACCAAATACTATCGCCCTGTGTTATATTTAAAGAAATTAAATAATGAGGAACCTACATAAATGTATACATGTTTCTCGCATTGTGATAAAACAACACTACCTAGAGCCATCAAATTTTGAATAACGTAATCTTTCACCGAATGTGGGAGTCCGGAAGCCCTAATTTGGAATTTGGAATTTAATTTATTATCGATTTCGTATTTTGTAACACTTTAACGAATTCTTGATTAACAAACTCAGCGATTTCAAAGCAAGCAATGGCAACACTGTACGAAAACAAAAACATTTTTATCTCCAGCGAGCGAAGCTGTATATCGGAAATTCAAAAGATATGCTCATTTTAAAATTATTTTGCGATACTGCTGTTGATTTGAATTTTATGGTTTAAGCGCAGAGAACATTATATTTATAAATAAAGGTAACACACAAAACGTTAAAAAACTACCAAAGAAGATATAGCCTTTGGACATAATGTAAAATCTGAAGGGTTTTAGGTTTTTTAAATTATTTTTTATTACTATGTTTTTTTTAATAAGCGTGAAAAACAAACCTTTCATTACTGAAAATGATAAAAAACTGCTTTATTCATCAGGTTTGTTTTAATCATAAAATAAACAAATATGTTTCTCTAAACAAATTGCGCAGTCTCGTGTTAACAATCGATTTATTTTTTAAATTTTAATTTTAGCAGATTCCCTAAAACTTTATTGTAAAACTCACATAATTTCCTCTGATTTAAAAGGTTTGGAATATCAGTATACCTTTCTCTAAATGAGTCGCGTCCTAAATGTTGACGAAACCTCCCACTGAGATATTATTTACGCACTGCAAGTTTCGAATGGATTCATTCAAAATGAAATTATTCACATCTAATGAAAACCTTCCAATTATTCGCTTTCAAATGGTAACATGCAAGAACAGAATAGAAAGTAAATATTGATTCTAACTTTCTGTCTCTTTCTCAGCCAAACAATGTGTAGCTTTGAAAATAAAATTTTTGATGGCAGTATTTGAAAAGTCCACACATTTTAAACGCTTTTTCTCCAGAATAATTTTGTCTTTTCAGCCCATAAATCAGACCACGGGAGAGAGATTTCCATTGCAATGCAAAAAAAGGATTCTCTTGAGATTCACATAAATGGAAAGAATTTCCGCACGAAATGCATTCCCGAAAATTTAAGCGTGAAAGGTCGGTGATATTTTTTCTTTAGTACACAGTACAGGTAACCCTATTCCTTTTATTTTGTGCATGCTATTTTAGAAATCCTTAGAACTAGCAACGGTCATCTATAACATTTTATCCCAGTTTAAATTTCCCACACAATTTTGCCAAATCTCGTGAACACTGTGAAAGACTATTAGGAATATTTTCTTAAAATTGAAATAATGTTTGAAAAGGTTTAAAATTTGACCATTTGCAAGCCATGTAACTAAGTTCGAGCTTGAATATTTACGCAAAAAAGGCATCAAATAAACGTAAAATTTCTTATCTATTAAATACACATATCATCTTCACACATCAATATGGTCTTAAAATAGGAATCATATTATTGCCTTTTCTTTAAGATTTTCTTCAAATTTAACAAGTGTAAAGTTATTAAATTTCTGTCTTCACTTAGGTCTATATATGTGCTGCGTGCGCACAGGTTCATAATAGACTGAACGCACACAGGTCAACTGATTAGTTAATAAAATTTATTTTTATCAAAAGAAACACTTCAAAGTTTTGGAATTTTCCACAGAAATCCTCTTACAGGTGTTCACAGCACGGCAAAGCATAATCAATAGTTACATTTCAAACTACTAAGAACGTTAAACACGATGCAATCAAAGCGCATCTAACAGAGAAAGCTAACGGAGATATCTCAGTTCACGCTGAACTAATAACTCGTAACAAAGACTAACTAAAAAACTGACAGCAGATGCTCTCTCTCGGGCCTTATATGGTTTTCAACCGGCCGCCGAGATATTTCTAGTACATTCTGTTTCTCGAAATTGGTGGAAAGCAACATGAGGGTTGAATTACGGTAATTGTAAATAAGTAAATGTAATTGATTTTCAGTTACAATACCTATTACGGTGATACAGGGATTGGTAAAAAATATCATGGCGATTTTTCACCAAACGTGGCGACAAAATAAGTTGTCAAAACCCCTGCCAGCTTGGCGATATCTCGCCAAATTACCAAGATATCCATTTACTCAAAGTTAAATGAACTTGCCCCTGTATTCTTACTTTTCCGGCTTAGATTCTCTCTTAATATTCTTCGCGTTACATTACGCAACAAAATACAACGGTTTTACATATAACTGCATTAAAATCTACGTAATCTAATCTACGTGAAAATTCTATGTGCAAAATTCGTAACATATGGAAAGAAAAAGCTGATCATAATTTAACATTCTTCTGAGAACTGCTATGAGGTTAGAAAAGTTCTCCTTTTAAGAAACTCATTTTTGTTAAGCAGTTTTCTTTGTCAGCATTTTGCGTTATTTATTTCTCTAGACGCAATTTTAGGTAAAAATAAACAATTGATATACCAAATCGTATTACCGAGAGCAGAAATAAAATGTTCTTTACTGAGATGCATTAATACTGCATCATTGCTTTTGGCTCCAGGAACAATCCTTTTCTATTCTGTTTTCAGTTTCACTCCCCAGTTTTCGCTGTACATTACGCTTATACTCTGAACCGTTTAGTTTGAGCTCAGTCAGATATCCCATTAGGGCAACTGAAGCATAACAAGTGATTTTCTTCAAACCTGTATAATTATTGTCTCCTTAAATGGCTAGATACATTGTCATGCTAAAACTAAAAAATGTGAACACCGTAGCAGAAGCATAGAGCTGATAAACCAATTGCTATTTTCAAATTATTCAGTTAGAATCTTAACACTCCACTTAATAGCGTTACCTTAGCTTTATCCATACATGCTCCCGACTGATAGACAGATGTATAATGTACCTGGATTAATTAGCTCAAGCAAACCCTTTCCATACTTCAAATTTCCAATGAAAGATAGTCTTTACAACACAGCAATAAACAAATGGCTCTTGGAATAGCGATAGGAGGCTTATATGAAACATAAAAAACACCCTCAGGGATGTTTTTGCAAGTATGTGTGTGCCTGCATTGTCAAATCCACTTATATCGAAATCGCTTAGGGTTACTGTAAGCATTGAATATAAAATATTTATAATAAAAAGTATAATAGCAAAATATATGCTTAAAACGTTTTATGTCGAATTGTATTTAGGTTCAATATTTGATAGATTGAAAACAACATGGCCAATACGTTTTGTAAAGTCGAAATAATTAGGAATTTTACTTCAATTCATTCAAAGAATCCTCGGAAAAAGTCAGCTGTGAAGTAAGTAATGGAATGGATATCTATAAACTCTTTATAACAAATGTTTCACTTCGAAACCTTCGGCTATTTCTCCTCATTTGATCTTTTACAAAATAACGTGTGTTGAACTAAACTTGTAGAGGCATTAGGTATTTTGAAGCCGGAGATGTGAAAAATGAGCAATGCTTTCGCCGGGACTCGAACCACGGACCTCTCGAATACTCGCCGAGTGTGCCTGACCATAAGACCACGAAGGCATGCCAAGAAGGCGGGAGAAATACCCCCTTTTAAAGTTCGACTGAGGATTAGGGGACCCAGTCGCCAAATCCTGATGGTGGAGAATCATGATCCACACCTTTTTTTTAGTTCGGGCGCCACTGTAGAGACATTATATGTATTTCGAAGCAGGAGATGTAAAAAACAAGCAATGCCTTCGCCGAGACGCGAACCACGGACCTCACAAATACGCGTCGAGCGTGCTGACCACTACACCACGAAGGCTGGAGAAATAATTCATAAACTGAAGTATTGTTTTCTACCAACCTTTACAGTTCGTCTTCTTTCAAAAGTTTCAACAAAACAAGAAAAAAATGCATTATAATTAAAAATATAGTACGCCAGTGGTTACCATTAAGTACGATACCATTACGTAGTACCATTAAGTACGATACCATTAAGTACCATTTTAAAAAAATAATGAATCCATTAAAATAAGTTAGATAAATATCCAAATATGTTGATAATGCTAAGTTCATTCTGTATAGCTGACTTCACACAATCAAAATGCCCTACATAAATGAAGATAAAAAATACCCTACATAAAGGAAAATAAAAAATACCCTACATAAATGAAAATAAAAAATACCCAGCATAAATGATTCGTGGGTCTTTAGTTCTTGAATCTTTGCGACTACTGGCTTATATTATACCAGAAGGCAAAGAACTTCACCTTACGCTACAATGTAGAAGATTTTAGAGGAATTTCGGGGTGATGACAACGTTTTACCGATCGATACAACGCTTTTTCGGTTGAGATGAGAGTAATGGATAATGATATTGTAAAAGAATAATAACAATAAATACAAAAAGATTTGTCTGAAATTTATACTTAATATTACCTACAGGATACCTTTGATACGGTGAAAAACATTCTGGAGAAAAAATGAGGAAAATTTGTATTTTGCAAGCTTACAATTTTGACAACACTATTGAAATCGATCCTCAATTTTGAGATTTACAAAATTAATTTTTTTCTGATTTTTAAAAAATCATTCCTTGATATTCATAAAGATTTTTAAAAAAAGTACAGCTACACCACCCAACATTGCAATGTCAAATTCTCGAATACATAGCTGAAGATTTTTCCAATCTCATATATTACTCTTATACTGTAGGCCAAAGTAAATAATGTGTTTAATTATAGCTACCCAAAATGAGTTATGGAATTTAAGATCGAGTAACTTTCTAATAGATAAATGATTAATGAAGAAAGACAAGATTTGTATTTGTATTTCATTTTTAAATTTGAAATTCGGAAGAGCATACTGAATATATATATATTTGTAAAGAGTGTATTTAAAATCTTTAGGTAATTATTTTTCTTCAACGGTCCAATTTTCTAAAATCTGTAGGCAATTATTTTTCCTTCAACAGTCCAATTTTCTAACGAAGAAAGGGGAGCGTCTTTTAACGGAAGTAACATGTGTGGGACTAGCTTTAAGATGACAGTGGCAACTGGGAGCAGTATAGTGTTGTTTCCCTTGTCTTTTGTTACGAAGCAGTAAAATGGATATCGTAATTGGCTCCCTGCCATTCGCTTACACTTTAGCTTTGTGAATGTTGTCTTGCTTATAACTTTGGAAGAAAGGAAAGGTTGTAAATTGGATCTTGCTAGGGCAGTTTTTGTTGGTTCTCCTTAGATTTTTCGCTTGTTAGCAAGGGGAGTCGAATTTTTAGTCTCAAGTTTTCGCAGGTGTTCGAGTCATTTCTACAGCTGGTCAACCGTCAACTGTAGACAATGACTTAATTTTGATTCGTTCGAGGGGTTTGAATTTGTTCGATTAAATTATATTGAAAGTCCCGGATTTGCAAGAATTTAATTTTATGTGTATTTTGTACCTATAATTGTGAGTGAGAGGAGAAACCGAGTTTTCCTCGGTTCTTGCACGAGTTTAGAAATCAGTTTTTGAGTTGTGTTGAGTTTTGATACAACTGAAGAGAATTAGCAGAGAGAGTTTTGCCCTGCGGCCGAGCTTCACCCTTGAGGGTGGCTCGCGCTTGTAATGCTGCGGCGGCCTGCGCCGGAAAGACCGATTCAAGTTTTGAATTACGATGAACTGAGAATTTTCCGAAAATTGATGCGTGGGTTAGAACGATCTCTTCCGAGCCCTCTCCGAGGGGTTTTCTGCCGCCCAGTTGTTGAAAATCGGGTGCGTTCGTGAGAAGAGAAAATTTCAGCATTCTGTCGTCGCTCACAGCTGAAGCACCTGAGTGTCATCTTGTTTATTCCCTTGGTTTCTCCTTCCGTCTTCCGGGCGTCTTCATTAATGATTCTACAAGATGACATTTTTCTTGAACTTTATTCTGGAACCGATTACTAGAAACGCTAGAGCAGACATTTTGACTGCTTTCGTCATTTCACCGTGGATTCCTAAAAAAACCCTTTATCTTAAGAAGTCACAGATTTTTCGATTTTCCTAAAAAACATCAAAAATTATTGGTACTAAATATGAATCGAATAAAATTAAAATTAAAGAAGATATTGTTAGTTAAACGTAAAAGCGCCATGAACAGTCATATTGACTGCTAGTAGTACTAAAAGATGCACGGATGCAAAGGAGGTTTTGAACAATGAAGAAAATTGGACAATATCTTAAGAAAAGATTCATGTTTTTGTTGCTATTATTTATGCAAGAGGCGCATATGGTTGCAGTGATACGGATTATGATTTTTTGTGGGATAATACATGCGGTCCTCCTTTTTTTCGAGAATCAATGTCTCGCAATCGTTTTCGAGATAGTATGAAATATCTAAGATTAGACTTAAAGTCCATTACGATTCAGCGTTTAGAAAGGGATAGGTTTGTACTTTTTGAGGTACTTGGAATAAATTTATTACGAAACTGTGCGATTTCCTATAATCCAGGAGAAATCTAGTTGTGGATGAGCAGTCATTTCCATCCAAAGCCAGGTGTAAGTTTATACAGTATATGCCACATAAACCAGACAAATTCAGTATCAAATTTTGGATGCTAGTCGATGTAGACTGGAAGTCATACATCGAGTCATACATCAAAGATACATCGAGAAGTAAAACTGAAGGTCTACCTGAAAATGTAGTATTGTGTCTTCTAAGCCGTTATTTGGATTCAGGCAGAAATCTGATTATGGACAATTATTTTACTCACTGTAATTAGCTAAAGGACTTAAAAATACAGGTTTTGTAGGCACAATAAGAAAACATCAAAAAGAAATTCCGCATGAAATAATGAAATCAAAAATCCGGCTATTTGAAACAGTTTTCTAAAGAATGGTGGTACTACACTGACGGTCTATCAGGGAAAAAGGAAGAAAAATGTCCTACCTACTACTAAGTAACCTTACATCCCAGTGTAAATATAGACTCAGAAAATAAGAAGAGACTTCTAGAAACAGTAGAGTTCTAGATCAAAACCAAATGTTTGAATATTTCTTCTCTGGTGCTTATGAGGTTTTGATTTAATGAATATGAACTTGTTATTCTTGAGTGAATTTTAGAAATGTTTTGGTTGAGAAATAATTTTCTTTTCTACCAAGTACCAGAGAAGAATCATTCCTTCTTGTGTTTGCAGGTTAAGGTTTATTAAGATGAATTTGCTTTGCTTTGTTTCGTGTCAGTTAAATGATTTAAGAAATAGTTAATTTAGGTATTATTTTGAGTTGGTTCAATCAACCATTTCCTTCCTCCCTTTCTAACTAACTGATTTTAGTAGGTATTTTAGTTTAGGTTGTCCGGCACAAGTCAGAATAGGTCAGTTTTAAAAAGTTTTAAAAGTGGTAAAATTTAAAACCAGTAAATTTAAGCAACTCAACACAATGTTGTTAGCTGGTTGCCTTTCATGACAATACTAGACCTGGCAGAAATGATGATAAAAGCACGATACACAAAAACGATTGAGCTTTTGTGGCATTTGGTAAGATTAATTTAATACCTAAAGAGACTCTCTAACACACTTGCAACTGGAACATTTATAAATCTTCATCAGAATATATTTGCTCTCCAAAAAACGACTGCTTATACTTTAATGCTATGAAAGATATTGAGGATGAAGAAAGCGAGTTTGGCCTTGAGAGCTCATCAATCAACATTTTGGTTTGGTTTAGTTGGTTTATTTGATTATGGCAAAGCACTCGAGGGGTATCTGCCTAAGGGAAGGAATGATTTCCTGAACGATTTTCTAGAGAAAAGTGGCTCGTATACACGTTACACATGGGGAAAAACCACGAAAACGCCATACAGCCAGCCCGTTTGCGGTATTCGAACTACCAGTATTCAACGATTTTATCGCTCAGTCGCTGTGAGCCCCAATGAACATTCTACCATTGTACTAATAAAATACAGACTGAAAAGATTTCAATTTTCTTTATGAAGCATAAGCAAATAAACGCGGAATTACAAAATAATAGAAAAAGAGGAACAAGCTTAGCAGATTTTCTTTCATAGATGAAGAAAAGCGTAACGCAGAAAGTGCTGCCCTATATTTTTAAATCTGTGTCATTATTAGTTCTTATTTTATGAGCATTACTTGTAATAGTCTGAACTCATTTATTCATATGCATACGTTTTGAAGGATATTTTCATGTTTCTTAAAATATAAAATACATATCTAAGTCTATTCCTATTATTATATGAAATGAATTATTCCACGTATGAGAGAAATCAGAAAGTTCTCTTGTGCAGGTTTAATAGCATACTTGTTTAGTAGTGTTACTTTCCTGTAACCTCGTGACGTATAGTTTGGATATCACAGTTCTTAGATGTCAACGTTTCTAACCTTCATTTCTATCTTCTGCACATACTAAGATAATAATGGGACATGCCATTTCTTTTTCATCTGCGTACTAAATCCAAAACCTTTGCTCTGTGTAACGTTGAGTGCTATCCAGGCCCTCTAACAGAAAAATTGTAATCCATAATTATATCTTTCTCAGATGATTCTTAATTTGATATCATCTGTTAAACACACAATATGAAATCTCCTTTAGACCTTCTAAAAATACTCTTCGTAAGCGTAGGGATTGTTTTTTGCTTTTCTGCTTTTGAATCGATGTCGTTATACAATATATAATGTGCTATGCAAAGGAATTAGAAAATACATAAAAACCGATGAATAGGATCTACAACATACTTCGGACGAAGTAGCTTTGTAGTTAACAGAAGTCACGTGATACAGTTTTTAATTACTGAAATTGTTTTAAAAATCCTTAATATAATACTCAATTTTGAACACTTTAGACCAGCTGCTGTAATTGTGTCGTATAACGAATTATTCAATGTCGGTGCAAATTTAGCATAATTATCTCTAGGTGAATTTGTTTTAAAGTCATGTTTCGCAAAGGCAACACGGTATTTCATACTGAACCGCATAGTGGAAACTTAGTATCTAACCAGCATCAGTCGCAACACTCAGAAACGATGGCAGAAAATGGCTCATTGAATAACACAGTCTTTGTTTCCTGTTACGCCTCCATCTTCACTTTCCTCACTTCCCCATTTCTTTCCATACCCTTCGTCACACGAGTTGATCACGAATATTGCCAACTACAGAAAATGGCAAACATTTTAACAGTTAAGTGACTGAATGTACACTGCGGAATAAAAAAAGGGGTATTTCTATATCTCCCGTTCTACTGGGCCGATTGACGAAATTTAACTTGCGTTTTCCATGTCTCAAAAGCGCGACTTAGAATATATATTAGATTTATATATAGCATTGCTCTAATATAGGTATCTCTGACACAAAATCGGAATTTTTCTGAAAGGACATGCCAAATGTTTTTCCGTGTTTCGATTCTACAACACATTTTATGCCTAAATATAAAATTTTGTAAAATTTCGTGCGACATTTATGGAGAAATTCAAACATTTCTCTTGGCGCATTATTTTTCAGTTTGCGAAAAGAATTATTTACTTGGCGAACTTCTTAATATATGGCAACTTAATTTCCTTTACCTTTTTATATTGTGCATGAGTGGGAAAAAAGTCACATTGTTCCTACTTTCAATTAATTTTAACAAAGTGCCTAAACCACATTTGATGCTCTTATCACTTTCAACAAATATGCTAAATTTCAAAAGGCGCCAATATATATATTATGTATATCTACGCAAATTTTAAATAAAAAACTCTAATCTTTTGCAGGTATGCTTAAAAATACAGCTACTTTAAGATGATGGTAAAAATTTTACAGATTATAATTCAAAATGTTTTTCGAAAAACTTATGAAAATTATTTAAAAATACTAATTTAAAAAATAAATCATAAAAAATAGGCAAATTTTGTTTGGAATAAACCTAAATTTCGAAATGTGAAAGAAGAATCAAATAAGTTTAATAAAAAAAGAGAGATTAAGAAATATATACCATATTCAATTAACACTGAGGAGCTAAAATTTTCAAAGCCAATATTTTAAAAACCACTCTTGCGATTCTTATAAAACTTGGCAGTTTGGCATAATTTGAGTCGTAGAATGGAAATATGGGAAAAAAACATTGGCATATTATTTCAGAAAAAAATCCGATTTGTGTCAAAATACCTATATTAGAACAATGCTATTCATAAATCTAATACATATCCTAAGTTACGCTTTCGAGACATGAGAAGCACAAGTTGAATTTCTCCCATCGGCCCTGTACGGGAGATATAGAACTGTCCCCTTTTTTGTATCAACTAACAGTAGCTGCAACTATTTGTGGAATTTCAAGGCAGTAAAACAGAAAATCAATATTTCAAAAGTCAACTCTGCTTCGACGATGAAGCTTCCAATCCTGTTTCTAAGCAAGCAGATAACTCACTCACCAAATGCACAGAGGATGGCTCGTGGAAGACTCACCTTTTTATTAGAATGTGATACTTTGTGAAAATATCAGAGTAGTCACTGTAAGCTACTAATTTACTCGCTATTTAATTCAAACTAATTTGCATTTTGGGGAAAAATAACGAGAAGGAAAAAGATGAAGAAAAATATTAACGTAACAATATGATATAACTCTACAAATTCATTGCAGAATACCTAAACTCTAATCGCAGCTTAAAAAATAAATTTATGTGTCAATACATGTAATAAAAAACAAAAGAGCTAATATCTAGCAACAGCTAATGTAAACTAATCTACTCCGCGTTTTCAAGTGAAAACAAGACTATGCCGTAGCGAAATTGCAAATAGGGAGTATACTGAGAAGGAAAACCTCAGAATTATCATGAAAATATGTAAATGATAATTATTACATCATTCTCGTTGCTGCATCACAAACAATGATGTAGTAGTATAATGATGCATCGCCGGAGTACCTAGGTCCAATGGCCTTACCTCCATCGAAATATTAATTATTTCGGATATATCAACATAAATACAAAATTAAAAATTCTAAGGTTTAAGCAAAAGTCCATAAAAGTAGAGAAAATGCCATAAAAGTCACAAGCACATAAGGTAATCATGTATATTGAGCAGTACGTAAAAATATCGAGCTGGCGATAAGGGATGAACATGAGAAAAATACGAGCACAGGCAGTTGCGAAAATATAGGGCACATAGTATATAGTTTTAATTTAGTAAACACAAAATAACATCATAAACTGATAGCCCAAAGTAATCAAAGTTCCAGCACAAAATTTAAATTATGTCGAAAGATTAGAGATGTCGAAAGTTAGAAAGATTTATGTCGAAAGATGGTTCAAAAAGAGCTGAAAATGCAACAAGCAGTGACGTCATGAGGTTTTACTCATATATAGTTCCGAAGAAGCAGTGAGGAATTTTTCTGGATTCTTGATACTATTGACTCTCCTCCTTGTCTTAGCGAGATTACTATGCCATGAACTATTTAAAGTCACGTGTCTTAGGGCTCATTTTTCATGGAGCCGGCAAAATTACATTATCGTATAATAGCTCTGGTGATATGTTTGTAAGTGAGGAAGTTAAAGGCATAGTCTGCAGCGAAGGAACTGAGAGTGAGAGGAAGGCGTCTAGAGTTACGCTAAGCTGAAAAACTGGAGTAAAATCTGCAGATCTTAAGGTGGACCATTCCGGCGATAAAAATTGTAAAGCGTAGTAAGAGAGCTCATGTAACCTGATGAAGTGAGTATACAAACTACAATAAAAGGATTATACTTCATCTCCATGTGATGTCCAGAATTCATATTTTGAACCAGGAGACATACAACGAAGCATCCTGAAATTAGTCTGTAAGGTTTTAGTTTAAACTAACAAAGTTTTATTTTAATTTGCCTTTCCTATCTGTTCTTATTTCAACTTCCCGTTAGAATAAGCGCGCGTTTCAACTTTATGCTAATTTGAAGTGGAGTTAAGTTTATATTTAAGCGATAGGTAGGAACCTCTCAGTGTGAGAAAGCGTTTAGTCTCAGATCACGGCTGCTCTGTTCGACGTTCGCCTGACCAACTAGTATTTAAATTCTAAGCCTTAACGCTGTTACTCTATTACTTATTGAAGTAAATCTAAGTGCGTTAGTTTTAGTTAAACCTTGCTACGCACCATTTAGCACAGAGGCCAACCTCGCGTTTATAGCTCTGTGAGCAACGACTACTTAATTTCTAATTAACTTTAGTTTAAATTATTTTATTGTTCAGTTTAGACCCAAGTGCGGTCATTATTTTCTGTATCCCTCCCGAGTTGGGAAGTGGCTGTATATAATTTTGGATTAATAAAAGAGGATTTTAAATCCTTCTTAAGTGCAGGTCTTCTAAAACTTAACCACAGTTTTCTACCACGGAACATAGCTGCACTCAGCTCCCTGTTCAAGACCAGGACTTAAAGGATTTCACGAATATGTTCGCCAAGAGTATACACCGAACACTCAGTCCTGACAAGTCCATTGATCCTTAGTCTAAACCACTGAGTTACTAAACCACTGGATATACAGTCTACAATAAAATTAGAAGATTAAAACTTTTATATACCTCACCATTTTCTCTTAAATAAGTCAAGCTTAACTAC
This sequence comes from Stegodyphus mimosarum, assembly GCA_000611955.2. Classification (NCBI taxonomy): domain Eukaryota; kingdom Metazoa; phylum Arthropoda; class Arachnida; order Araneae; family Eresidae; genus Stegodyphus; species Stegodyphus mimosarum. The sequence goes on from KK113834.1 coordinate 83,747, forward strand.
AAAACTGATAGAAATGTTTCTCTTGATAGCCCGTCAATGGCTGGTTTGATAACTGACGACGATCTAACGAACATTTTCTGAAACAGTATTACAGTAAATGCTGATATTGAGAACATGTATAGACAAGCTAAAATTGAACCTAAATATAAGGAATTAAAAACGTATTGGAGAGATAATTCCAAGCAACACTCAGCATTTAATAGTTAAACTTTGCATTATGGCTTATTTGCATACGATTACATTTAATACATTTTTACGATTGCATTTAATATATTTTCAGGATTGCATTTAACATAATTTTCTGTTAATATTTGATTTCTAATGCATAGATATAAAAAATTGCTTTTATTCCTATTGGGTTTCGCTTTAAAATAGCGAAATCCAGACATGCTGGTTTTAGAGAAAAAGAAATTACTTTTAAATGACTTTCTTTTTACCTTATCCTTTCCTTCCTATGTTGTTGTTCTCGATAAACACTTCCTTCGCCCTTCCCTAGAGGACACATGCATAACATTAGAGTTGTTTTTCAATAGCTTTCGAATAGTTCTTTTAAAGACTTAACTTCTTACGGATTCTTGGTGTCTTTTAAGAGTATATACGAATGTTTTCTTGTTGAATAGGATAAAGGATGTTTTGGGGTTTATTTCAAAAGATATTTGTTGAGACACTTTTTTAAGAATTTCAACTTCTTGCATTTGTATTATATAAAAGCGGTATACATGACGTGAAGAATTCGTCTTTAAATCCGATCTTCAAAATCCTTAAATTTAAAAAAAAAAAATTTTTGTAAGTTCACTGTTATTTTGAATTCAAAGGCAAATCACTTATCAGGAAGATACTTATTTTACGAAAAACATCTCAGAGATTTACGGACATAAAGTTTCGCTAGAGAATTGTATTCATCAAATAAAAGAATAGAACTGAATTTAATTTAAATTTCTTATTTACGTACGAATAATTTACTTTCAGGTTTCTGTAACAAGTAGTATGATTTAAAAAACTCTTATTGCTAAAGGTAATAAAATTAATTATTTGAATATAATTGTAAAAACACTTTTTTTACCTCTCGTTATGACTACAGCATAAGCAGCTCAAAAACTACTAATGGTTACAGATCAGTGATTCTCAACCCTAGGGAGCAAGCGGGCCGCGAGGATATCGAAGAGAATATATTATTTGAACAAATTGATTAACTGACTGAAAGGAAAGCACACATACACATAGAAAACAAAATACATTTCAACATATTTAATAATTAACTTATTAAAGTAAAACAACTTCGAAATTAAAACTTATTTAATCAAAATATACCAAATTAAAAACAAATTTAATAATTATTAGTGACTTCTTTGGGCCTATCTTGCAGAGTAAAGTTTTCGAAGGAAGGGCTAATATTGGAAATAGCCATCACTCTCAGTTATGTTTCTATATTTATTTCTATATTATATACTTGTCTTCAAAGAAGCCACAGAAGAAAATCCAGTTTAACAAAGGTAGGCTGTTGAAAATGGTAATAGAATGCGAAATGCCCTTGTTTTTAGTGCAGAAAAAAATCCTCTGCTCCTGACCAAAATTCAAATAGTGATTTATTACTAAACTGTCTTTGGTTGCGCCACTTGTCGTGAAGTCTATGCAATTTTCTTCCTCATCAATTGAGAGTTCTTCGGGAGTCTTATGAAATGAATCCCTAACCCACTCGTAACTTGCTATCAGTTTGTCGTCAGCAAGAAAATACTTTTTAAAATTCTTTGCGAGCATGGCTGAACGATTTTCAATAGTTACAAAAACATCTTTTACATGGTCTTCTTCAGCCTTGTAAATTTTTGTACAGCAAACATTGTTAGTTTTTTTTTTTTTTTTTTTTAAATTTCTGCTCCACAATTCCAGATTTCTACAAAAAGCACTAACTTTATCACTCGCATCCAACATATGTGTATTTGCTCCTTTGAGTTGAAGATTCAAGTTATTTAATTTCTCAAATATATCGACCAAGTAGCACAATTTCATCACAAATAAACCATCACGAAAATTCTCGGCTTCCAGTCTGTTTTCTTCTTCTAGGAAAAGAGCGATTTCTTCTCGTAATTCATAAACACGTCGCAAGAATTTATAAACACGTTGCAAGATAACCATCTTGCCTCGAAATAAAATAGTAGCTCTGAATTTATTGCACCCATGTCTTTACAAAGTGTAGAAAAGATTCCTGATTTCAGAGGTCTCATTTTGATGTAATTTATTACAGTTGCAATCGTAATTAACACAATATTCAGACCAGGACTCATTTATTTGGAAGCCAAAGCTTCTGTGATGCAATATGTCCAGACGTACTGAGGCGATTTTTGTTTTACAAGTGCTTGTATACTTTGGAATATTCCTGACATTGAACGAGCACCATCTATGCATATTCCCATGCAATTTTTCCATTCTATGTTTGCCTCGTTCATAAAATAATTTTAAATAGCAAATAATGGGAGCGCTGTTCCTTTGAATTCTATTGATTTGCAGAGAAGTAGTTCTACTACTGAAATTAAGCTACTGAAAGCATCTTTATTACTATCTGTTGTATCATCAACCTGTATTGAAAACAATTTGTCACGCAACTTCGAGAAAAGCTGACAATGTACATGTTCACCTATATCAGCAATTCGACAAGCAATAGTATCATTTGAAAGAGGTGTGGACTGCAATTGTTTTGGAAATTTATCTCCAAACATTGTTTCTAGAATCTCAATTGCTGCTGGCAAAATAAGCTCTTCACCAACGGCGTGAGGTTTTTTTCATCTGGCTATTTTATATGAAGCTTTGTAGGATGCAATTAAAGATTTTGTATTTCACAGACAAAGTTTCTTTAAAAAATGATTTTTGCTTTTCATTTGATTTTAATTTTAATTCGAAGAATTCTCTGGATTTGTTGACGTACTCACTATGAAGTGTTTCCAAATGTCGTTTAGGTTTATTAGGTTTCATGCTGTCTGAGGCCAACATTTTTGAGCAAATGATACACAGGGGCCTTCTTCTTCATTTTCTTCAGTACTCTAAACCCCAAATTTATGTATTCTTGAGAATATTTTCTTGCTTTTATTTTCGAAACCACGCTCGTCTGCGTACTTCTCGATGCTTGACTATCGTCTAATTCTCGCTTACGTCAGCTTAAAAAATGATCCATGAGTCTGCATAAATCTGCTCCCGTGAATATTTTATATGGTAAATTGCAATTAACACAAAAGCATATATAACATAAGATAGATTCCACAGCGACCGACTCGAATGAGAATTGAAACTTGCGTTATCGAACACTTTCCTTCTTCCTATAACAAAACATTTGTTCTTCCCGTGCTCGAAACGGTTTCCAGAAACCAAATTACTTATATTTTCTCTTTCCTTTAGTCATGCTTCTGTTTTATTTCTTTTATTATTAAAAAATATATTCCTAGTTTCTAAATTAAGCTCACCCAGTCTAAATTAACTTTTATTAACGAATTTTTGAACTTTCATGCTCTTTTAACGTTATCTCTCTGTTTGGCTTTCATTTTAAATATAATATTAAAATTTTCTCCGCTTCCATTCGCTTCATCTGTTCACGGCCCGCTTGGCAAAATCCCAAAGGTGGTTTCTCGCCAACGTTGGCTCGCGTTAACTCTTGTTTTGATAGTTAGTTAAAAATAATTTAAAAACAGAAATCAAAATACTCAATATATACACTGCTGGCCACTCAGATTTGCAACACCAAGAAAGACAAGAGATATCACAACAAAATTTCTTTAGTATATAACATGCTGAACAAGTATCAAATGATTAAATTTATAGGACTCTGTGAAGTGTGGTTCCTTCCAGAATCAGTAAGCAGAGTAGCTGTCATTGTTGGAGATCACCGCTGCCACAGGCCTCGCCATTGATTCAAAGAGACTTTCGATGCAATCTTGGGGTACAGCAGACCAAGCAGCTTCCCCACGTTGCCAAAGTTGATCTGGTGTGGCAGCTTGGGATGCAATCTGGGTCTCGTTCAGCAACCATGGACCACATGTTTTCTATCGGCGAAAGATCCGGAGAGCAACTCGGCCAGGGAAGCAATTCAATCTGGCGATTCACGAAGAACTCTTAGATAATGCGTGCTACGTATGGTCGCGCATAATCCTGTTGAAATATGGCTGTTGGCAAGCCCTGAAGGTAAGGAAGGACAACTGGCTCCAACACCTCGGAGACATAGCTCTGGCTGTTTAAAGTACCGGTAATGCGTACTAGAGAATTGCGACAGTGATATCCAATACCGCCCCATACCATACCACCCAGTGCAGAACCATTGTGGCGGTGCATAACGCAGCTGTTCTGCATCCTCTCTCCACGGTGACTCCAGACTCGAATCCGAGCATTGTGATGTTGCAGACAGAAGCGTAACACGTCAGTAAATACAGTTTCATTCCATTCTGCCGTCCACATCCTTCTTTTATCGCACCATTGGCGGCAGAGACATCTGTGGTTCTGCGTCAAGCGTAGACGAAGCAACGGACGTCTTGCGGACAGACCACTCTGCAATAAACGCCGTCGAATGGTACGCGCAGACACTGGATGATGCGTTATAAACTGAATGCCGTGCTATGGTTCGTGATGTGACTGAGCGATCCGTCACTGCTATGCGTACAATGTACCTGTCATCACGTGAAGTGGTGCACTGAGGTGGATGCGATCGAACACGTCGGTCTGTCGTACCCAGCTGCATCCAACGGTCACATATCCGCATTACAGTTGTTTGGTTTCGCCAGCACGACTACCGATTTCCCTGAAAGATAATCCACACTCTCGGTAGGCCACTATCCTTCCTTTGTCGAACTCGGATACTTGATTAAACGATGATCGCTGTTTACTACAAGGCATAATTGATCTTTTTTTTTTGAAAAAACCACAAGAAAAACACAATTTCCGAACTTGAAATCGTCTAAAACTCCAAGCCTTAAATAGCGCTTTCAAGTGGCGCCACAGGCGCGCCTGATGTTCGTGTGCGCTGAAATTCCAATCATTTGCATATCTCACCTCCGCTAATGCATATTGTAATTTTTCTGTTATTTGCATGCTTCCTTCAGGGTGTTGCACTTGCGGTGGCCAGTAGTGTATTATTGTTGTATACATTTTATTGCATGTGGGGGCGCGCGTTCAAACTTCTGATTGAAAACTGGGCCGCGAATAATGAAAGGTTGTTATTATAGATAGAATAGGACTTTCCGAGAGACATGTTAGATATCCCTTTTTCGGTTAATTATTTTATTAGTTTAGGTGGCGTGTTGACTCAAATACCTTTTAAAAACACAATAAAAGCAGAACACACGCATTCCAATTCTCTTTACTCAGACTTATAACTCACTCACTCTTTACTCAGACTTAAGTTCTCGTTGTTGTTCTGAATCTTTAGATCGTAAAAGCTTCAGAGTGCCCTTCAAGTGTAAATTTTGACTTTATATCTATGAAAGTATAATACATATATATATTGAATTGAAATATTTGAATCACACTTTATTTTATTAATTAAGTCTGTGAATTTTTGTGTGTGCAATAAATAGCCCTCTACCAAAAGTATAGCCAGAAAGCTACATTAGCTATGTATCTGGATAGAGTTTTATATATTTACCATCGAAACTAAATAAAAGTGTATAGAATGTAAGTTTTAGAATTAAGACAGTTGCGAAAGTATGTTCTTTACATAAGGATTTAAATAAATTCTTAAAACTGAAAAATGTTATGCGATTCAAAATTAAGAGAATTCTCATATTTGGACAAAATCCAGAACCGATGGAAATATTTTAATGGTATTTGATATAGATGTGGTATAAATCATTGACAAAAAAGTCTTTCTGATTTTAGTAACATAAAACTAATTAATTGTCAGTCAAACATTTCCAGAATTATCAAAACCATCGCTATAATTCACCACACTATGATTTCACTCGCTATAATTTTTTCGAACTGAAATGAACTGAAGCTCGGGTAATGGCGTCAGCTTCCAGAATGTATAAGAATCAGATCAATCGATGTGAGAGTGTGTGTGTATGTTCCTTTTGTGCCGAGTTTTGAAACGCACATTTGCATTGTTATGTCCGTGTGAGTGTTTTGTGCTTCAATAAAGTGTCTTCGTGAAAACTGTAACGATTATTGCCTTTAGGAAAATACAAAACACCCTGCTTCGTATAGATGTGAACTCATGACTCCGATATTCAGTTTTCGTTCTCAACAATAATCTTAATACACACTATAATTTCACACACTATATCTTAACCAATACTATAATTTATAATTCTTGGTGGTATAAAACACACGAATCAATACTATTCTGGCGATATCACCATAATTAAAACGTCTGAAAGTACAGTGAAAAATAAAAAAACTCAAGTTATTAATTAAAATACTTAAAAATAATAAAATTTCACATAATTTTATTAACAGGTAGCATTTAAATTACACTTCTCAATCTAAATTGCGCTGTTAATTTACTGATTTCCATAAAAGAACTTACTAGATTGGATTATAGACTGTTTATGAACAGTCTATAATTAATTAGTAATTTATAAATTAGTAATTTTTAATCACAGTTGAATTAGACATTATTTTCAGAAATCTTAAAATTCGTAATAATTTTGAATAAGATGTTTAATATATTTTTTTCCTGCTAATTAAAAAAGTAACTTTCAGTTTCGATGCTTATGGAAACCAGCTTGATTGAAATCAGTGGTCTGTAGCAATACAACTCAACTCATTAAGTCTTCTAAACTACTTTAGAATAAAAACTGCTCAATTACTTCTAATATAAATTCATCAGAATCTTTGGCGTCTGACGTTTCATATCTTATACGTTAATTGGTTTTATATTAACTAAATTTATATTAACGTTGATTAAGTATATTATTAATTGTTAAAGTCGTTTATTCTTTTATTGTTTTTTGAATGTACCTTTTTTATGATTTCAAATTTCTATACTGCCAGATTAAAAAATGTGATTTTAGCACTTGGGTTTTAATTATTAGTCCAAAGGACCTATTTGTACTGAAGGACTATAATTTCGTATTGGCATTTTACGTTGAAAACTATAAACGGCAAATCACTTTTCAAATTGTTGCCACCAAATATTAGGGCCCTGTCTTATATTAAAGGAAATTAAATAATGAAGAATCTGCATGAATATATGCATGTTTCTCTCATTGTCACAAAACAACGGCACCTAGAGCCATCAAAATTTGAATAACGTAATCTTCCATAGAACATGGGCATGTGGAAGCCCTAATTTGAACTTGAAATTTGTTATATTATCGATTTCATATTTTGTAATACTTCAATGAATTTTTGATTAATAAATTCGACAATTTGAAAGCGAGCAATGGCAAAACTGTACGGGGGAAAAACATTTTTATCTCCAGTGCATGAGATTCTGTATCGAAAATTCTTAAGATACGCTCATTTTAAAATTATTTTGCGATATTGCTGTTTAGCTGAATTTTATGTTTTGAGTATGTAGAACACGATATTTAATAAATAAAGGTAACACACAAAACGTTAAAAAAAACGCCCCTTTGGATGTCATTTAAAATCTGAAACCTTTCGGATTTTTGTTTCTTTTTATTTCTGAAATTATTTTTAAATGTGTTAAAATTCAAAGGCGTAATGGAGGAATTTGCTAGTTTTTTCCAGAAAACATTTGATTAAATTCGTATTGAAATCTTTTTTTCTAGCCATTTACAGATTAGCGAAGCATTTTATGGGTTATTTAATGGATTTATGGTAATTTGTGGATTTTATATTTAATGGGAATAAATTCATGCTGAGATATTTATCGGAAATAAACTTAGACTAAACAATTCTTATCTCAGAGCAATTAGTTTTAATTATTTAATTAATTTTTATTATTTCATTTCAAATTTTTAATTTGTAAGTTTCGTCATCTGTTTAAAACATTTTTATCTCGGATTATTTTACTAAGTACAGGCTTTATACATGTATATATGTGCAATTTACTTGCAGTAGATTATGCACATAAATATAAGTACATGAGTAGATTTGTAAGTATCCTTATAAGGTTTCAACTGTAATCTCTTGATCTTCTTGTTAAACATACGCTGTGAAACCCTATGTGGAGGACAGTGAGGAAATCTAGGCTATGTCCTTTAGTGTTGAAGAACTACAAGTCAGAAGGACGGTTTAAAGGACCCTTTAATTCAAATAATTACAACTCTCCGACTTGAGAGTAAGCCACTACTTGGGCTGAACTAAAATAATATAAAATAAAGCGTGTTAACAATTCAATTTCCTAAGTTTAACTTTAGGTAGGACGGCGAGGGAAACCTAACTATCAGTGAAATGCAATAATGCGAAATTCACGAGTAAGAACTAGTAAATGCAATTGCCGATGAAGGCGGACTTTCACTAGACAGAGGAATTATTTACGCGCACAGCCTTACGGCGATAGATCCAAGATTCTGTCTCTTTTCCTCGTTAACTCCTGCCTTTTAAACTGCTATCAGATATCTGCGATTTGCATTAATATCTCGCTCGCGCTAAATTCGGGAAGCAACTGAAACTTCGAGATATCGATAGGAAAGTTTAAACTAAAAATAACTTGGTTAGTTAAAATAATGAATGCTACATCCTAAGTAATTGACAGCGTAACACCCTCGAATAAAAATTTGAATAACAAAACTTAAATTTGAAATCATGGCAATTTTTCGTTTAAGCATGTTTTCTGAAATTTTTTTCTAGCCATTTTCTTGATAGGCTAAAAATAAATGCACTAATACTATTATTAACATCTTAGAGAACTGTGGCAAAAATTTACATGAAACTTCTGTAGTAAACCTACTCAAACAAAATTTATGAAAATTATAACATGTTTCTAAATGCATTTTTGAAAGACATTTTTATTGTTATTATATGTCATCCGCTAATGCTGTTGGCATAATTCTATAATTGTATGAGCCATCACATCAACCCGCCAGTTTTTGGTCAACAAAAAATCTACAGAAGAAGTATTAGATTACACAGAATGGCTAATTTTCACGTCATTCATTTCCGTTTTATCGTTTTCCTCAGCAACACTCTTATCGTAATCTCAATAATCCAAACCGTAAACTCTTACCGCAATCTCAATAAATCAAACACGATGCGTAACGTGAAGACAAGCCAGTATATAAGTCATCCAAGAAGGCATCCCCTTAGAGCAGTAGCCTTCGAGTGCTTTGCCATAATCAAACGAACAGGTCTACAGCATGAATAATTTGTTCGCCATTTAAAATCTGAGTTTGCTCTTTTCAACGCTTATCGGTTCCGAGATGCCATCTTGAGTTATGTATTCGCATCCTTTTGTCTACGAATTCATTGCCAGTTGGCATCTGATAGTTATTGCTGCTATTGTTCTTTCCTTTCATTTCTGAACTTCTATCAGAATCAATATAGCTTTTTCAAGTAAATAAAATTTCTTTAAATGTTGTTTTTAAACTGTGAGTAGGACTACTTTTAAAAAATATTGACATTCATCCAGCAGACTTTTTAAATTGCATAGTGCAGTGGCACAGAATTGAGAATAATCTATTTAAAAGCCCATAGAGTGTAACATATTTCTCTATGAAAAGAAATCGCAGTTTATCAGTATCACTACCACTACAACAAAACAGAATTGAAACTCGAATATTACACTTTTGTATCTGTTTTTCATATAATTTTTTTTTGTATTTTTAAATCAAATCCTATACAGTAGAACAGTAAGGCCGTTGAAAGTATCACCACTGATGAAAAAATTCGAAAGATGAATCACAGATAAGAAAATCTACGAATTTTGCTGATTTTCGCTTTGCTCTTTTAATGCTATAATATTTTACTTGACTGGTTTTTACATCCTTTAACAGAGACCTCGTTTGATAGAGAACCGGCTAATAGAGAGATTCAGTTGTGTGTATGTTAGAATAAATAAGCGTTAATTTTGCATGATGAAACTTGGCAACATCAAAAACAAACAAGCGTCAGACGATGTATTGTCGACAGAGGATTCTATTTTTTTTTCATGCAGAAACCTTAAAAAGATTTTGTACTTGGGTTGTACAAGATTGAATCTAAGAATTTCTTTTTTAAACATTTTACCTTCTTTTTTGGAATATACTCCTGATATTATTGCCTAATGGAAAAGACTGAATATATTTTAAACCGATAAATGAATCTCTTGTAAGTTCTTTTTTCAATACTTCAATTTAAATGTTTGTGAAGACTGTTAACTACGATTTGTATTCCACTCCAGCTAAGCAAAATCTCTAACTTGATAAACAAAGATTTCATAGTTATTCTAACTTATAATTCTTTAATATAATTGCACTATATAAAGGATAGTGTGCTTAAATGCTTTACCTGTGTTAAATACACAAAATATTAGTATATATATATATATAT
>KK113834.1:105298-138394 GCA_000611955.2 Stegodyphus mimosarum
TAAATAACCTTGCCATTTTAAAGGTGAAGAATTTTTTTTCCCAGCTTCACGTTGTATTTAAGTAAATCAGTTTATAAACATAAACAGAGTTTCCTGATACTTGCAGTCATATTTAATTACACTCCTTTTCATTTACACTGATTTTTAATAACTTACGGAAAAAAAATAAAAACTGAGGAGGCGTGGCATTTAAAGTGCTGTCAAAATTTTTAAAAGCATTTTATACCATTTATTACCGTCAGATCCTTTCAGAATTTTCTCTTCAGTGTAGTAAGGGTATTAAGGTAATTTTCTAGCAAAAAATTGAAGAATCGGTAATTTCATCGATTTTTGGGTACCGAGACCCCTTAACCTATTGGTGCAAGATAACACCAAGAAAATTCGCCGAGGTGTGCTAGCAAACGGAATTCGTCTTACCCTCCACGCTCTTATAAAGCCTGTTTTTCTGCTGGCTTCGCCTACACACACGTGAAAGCTTACGTATTTCCGTACAAGATTTGCATTTTTATCTAGGAGCAGTCGTTTTTCCTTCAGTTCTTTTCTTTTCATGCAATTCGATAAAATATGCAAATTCTCTTAATTTATTTTACCAGTGTACATAAGGTTTACAACATAAATATACAAGGTTGTGGTGAGTACATTCACTTCATAAGCTAATACACTCACTGCTTGTTTCATACAATATTTACATGCTGTTTACATGAGCTTTAATGATTTCGATGTGCGTCCATGTGTGATCAATAATCCTGATTAACATTATAAAAAAATGGCTAATTAAGTTCTATCACAGAGATCTATATAATTAAAGAAGTTAAAAAATTTGCATTAATTTCAAGCCCTTTATGGTTGTTCAACTGCTTTATAAAATGTATTTTCAGCAATATCCGAGGAGTAATGAGAGTAATTAAATGTGTAGTACATACGTACCTAGATTTACAATGCTGTTTTTCTATACAGCATTAGTACTGATTATCTTATGCCTACATTCCAGTAGTTTGTGACCCAACATAGCTAACTCAGAAGACAACGATGCTAGACTGAATTTCCGGAACCTTTAGAGTGACACATTGCAATAACTAAACTCATGTCCATAAATTAAGGATAATGCCAGCTCCGGCAAATAACGTGAATCAGACAGCAAGATTAAACATGGACTCGTCGGAAAACATCACAAAAGCCCATTGTGACGATGTCACATTGCATGTCCTCCACTCCAGGCTAACAGCTGGTGACAGTGAGTTGCTATGAGAGGAATACATCTAACAGGCCTGCGAGCATATAGACCAATCTGTCCCAAATACGGTTTGCCTTGAAATCGCCGTACCCATGGCTGAAGATAGCTGACAAGACAGGTCTGTTTCTGTGCTCCGTCTGCTTCTTTTGACTGTTACTGCCAAGTACCGGTAGTCATTCGGGGTTGTAACTTTAAGCGACTTGTATCGTAATGTGTACTGACATTTCCATTACTTTGGAATCGTTACCAAAGCCTAGAGATGACACTTTGGACTATTCCAAGTTCCTCAGATACTTCCATCTGAGTACGCTCACATTCCAGGCGGCCGATAATTCTACCACATAAAAAATCCTCTGTGTCATAATTATTCAGTTTAGTGACTGAGCAGCTTACAGAAGGCTTGTGAACAATTTACTTCTTTGCTACCATTCTTCATATACACTTCTCTTATACTCTCGTCATTGCGACGTACTATCAGCGTTATCTGATGGCTTTCTGTAATTTGCATATTATTGAAGATGTGTACGGCAATTCTACAAGTGAAATTTGTACTTTAAAGTTCAATTTGCGTGTGATTGTGAATTATTCTCAATTTATGGACATGAGTGTAATATTGAGGGTAGCTGTAAAGGAAATATCACTGCTACAGCACTAATCCTTGAGCGTTAACATACTGAATGCCAAGTAATAAAACCAGTTTGTTTAACAGGAATCCCAAATCTACTAGTCGTTATATTTTATTGGGTATGTTTACTGACTGAAACATAAAACTGAAACTAATAGCTCTCTAAGAATAACATACAGAAAACTTGACAGAAATTGGAACAATTAGAGGGCTTTCTAAGTAGTGTCGCTGCATAACATATAAAATGGTACTCAAGTTAGGGTTGTGTTTAAACGAAACAATTATCATCATAAATAATTAGTTTAGTCTTTCAATACAATCTGAAACATTAAAATCAGAAGATTTAAAAACGTTAGTTAGAAAATTGTACAGCAGAAATTTTATGCTCTCGAGTAATAGTGTCGGTATTATGAACCGGGATAAAGCACTCATTATGATATGTCAGAAAAGCTTGAGGGGAAAAATTACATGAATGCGTTTTCCGTTTTGAAAGAGGCAGGAAAACTTTAAATCGACATAACGACTAGAAGAAGAGTAATAAAATCGTAATTTAGAAACTTAACTCGAGATGCTTAACATTAAAATTTAATGAACTCAACGTTTTTCTTAAAAAATGTAAAAGTCATAAACTAAAAAGTAATTGCAATCTAAATCTAGGTAGGCAGATTACTGTCTAACTCTTAAAATAATTTTAAGCTAAACAATTACGATAGACTCTCTAGTTTAAGAATTATTCAGTCAGAAATTAAATATATAGAATGTAAAACCTTATATCTAAAATAATCAGCTCGAAAAAATAACCAAATGCTAAAAAATAAAAAAAAGAAATTTACTAAGAAATTATTTCATCTGAAATCAGCACCTCGTAGACACTTTCACTTATTTAATAAAGAAGTGACGTAATTTTCAAGACGTAGCCGTGCATTTATTTCATTGAATCTCTTAGTAATGACGCTTGCAATAAGTATTTTCTGAAGTGATATTACGTCCTATAGTTGAAAACAGCGAATACTTCTAGATTTCTTTCTAGATATTTAGAACTTGTTTGCTTATCTGTTCTAAAACGACAAGAACATAATTTAAATTGTTTCGAAGAATATTGTGACAATTTTCATAAATATTAATTTATTTGTACAGTTGTTAATCAGCTTAACACTTAGTAGATTTCAAAAATAGTAATATTGCCAATTAATAAATCAAAAAGCAAAATTTAATGATAATGATGAACTTGTGATAATTTTACTTTGCAATCATCTGCATACATTTTTAAACTGTGCTTGTCGTTTTAAGCTGTATTTAAACGAAATTTTTTTAATTATTTGATATTTTTCTATTTATATATATCATACAACATTCAATGGAAGAGAGCAAAAAACTATAATAGCTTTCAAGATTCATATTTTAAAAATAGTTCATTATGTTGAATTTTAATCATACTTAACAATAAAAATTTAGTTTATCAGTTGAAAACATTAGATGCTATTATCTATACTATTGTTCGAAAAGTGTTGCCACTGTTCGCTTTCAAATCGTAGAGTTTGTTAATAAAAGATTTGTAAGTTTTACAAAATATGAATGAAAAAATAGCAATACCAAACATTAACTATATTATTATTATCATTATATAAAGTCATAGTCTGACGTTGAAGAAAGGAAAAGTTTGCCCCTTAAGGTAATTTAACTTTTAAAATTTTAAAGTTTTCTGTTTGTTATATACTAGTTTGGTGCGTAAATTTAATTTTGTTTTCTTTTCGTATAATTTTTACCTCTCTTTCTGGTAAAGTTATGATTCCATACTTTCGAGTATTTTTTATTATATTAGATGTTCCATGCATGTATGAATAATTATTTCTTTCATTAAAAATGGCAGTTTTTTGACCGATGTGCACTTTCTATTCTGCAAAATGCATTTATTACACTCATGTCCATAAATTAAGGGCAATGCAAAATCAGGCAAAGGAAGAGTTAGAAGCAAAACAAATTTGACTTATTTGTAAAGCTTATTTATTAAACAAAAGGTAAAGAGCAAAAAACATGCTATATGTTTCATATTATTAAAAAAATTAGCGATTTTTTCTCCCTGGAGCAAATTCCAAAAAAACCTATTTACAAAAAACCAATAGTACATGGTTGGTATGATTGTTAATACATTGTATGTCTCCCAGACGATGCAAAACAGTCCGTACAACGCCTAAGCAGGCTGAGTATCAAATTATCGATCTGATCTTGGGGGATATTACACCACTCAAAAAGCAATTCTCTCCGAAGTTCCGGTAGACATGTAGGAGGAGGTTGACGGGCTGCAACTCGTCGGCCAAGCATGTCCCACACGTGCTCTACTGGATTCAACAAAACTACTGGATTAAAGCAAAACTAATGTACACTGCGAAAAAAAAGGGGGAGGACAGTTCTATATCTTCCGTTCTACTGGGCCAATTGACGAAATTCAAATTGCGGTTTTCATGGCTCGAAAGCGCGACCTAGGATATGTATTAAATTTATATATAGCATTGTTCCAATATAGATATTTTGACACAGAATCGGACTTTTTCTGAAATAACAGGCCAATTTTTTTCCATATTTCGATTCTACGACTCAAATTATGCCAAACTGACAAGTTTTGTAAAAATCCCAAGAATGGTTTTTAAAAACTAGCTCTCAAAATTTTAGCTCCTAAATCTTAATTGAATTTCGTGTATATTTATTAGTATCTCTTTTTTATTAAGATTACTTAATTCCTTCTTCCAGAATTCGAAATTTACGCTTAACCCAAATATAATACGCACATATTTTATGATTTATCTTTTAAATTTGTATTTTTAAATATTTTTATAAATGTCTCGAAAAACAATTTTGAATTATTAACTGTAAAATTTGTACCATCATCTTAAAATAGATGAATTTCTAAGCATACTTGCAAAAAATTAGAGATGTTTATTCAAAATTTTTTAAGATATATGTGAATCTACATATTGGTGGGTTATGAAATTTCGCATATTTGCTGTAAGTGAAAATAACGCCAAATGTGATTTACGCACTTTGTCAAAATTATTTGAAAGTATGAACGATGACCATTTTTTCCTAGCGCGTACAAAGGAAAAAAAGCAAATGAAAATAAGGTTGCTATAAATTAAGAAGTTTCCTAGGTGAATTATTCTTGGCGAAAACTTAAAAAAATGCACCAAGATAATTTTTTTAATTTCTGTATAAATTTCTCACTTATAATTACAAAATTTTTATCAAGGCAAAATTTGAGTGGTAGAATCGAAATATAGAAAAACATTAGTATACTTTTTTCTGTTAAAATACCTACGTTAGAACAGTGCTATATATATGTATATTCAAAATCGCACTTTCGAGACATCGAAAACGCAATAGCGAAAGTTTTCACATATTTGCCACATGTAGCCACGAAACGGTTACGATTGGCCACTAAACATTAGAAGTCAAATCTGACAAAGGATCAATGTGGATAGATTGTGCTGCGAAGCATATACACACACTCAAATGAAAATTTTATTAAGCAAGTTTTTTCTCTTATTTACGCAAAATGGATAACATAGCTCCAAACCTGGAACACTAAATAGTAGGTGATCTATTAATTCTATTATGAAGTAAATTACCCACTTTCTGAAAGCAAAATTGGCTTGAATTAAAAGTAAATCACACAAAGATATACAGTTTTTCGCACCAAATTAGGCAACTAGCTTAATGGCCAAAATTTTAAATGTACTGCATTTAGTAATTCTCGAAAACCAGCATGCATTAATCGTAAGTGTACGCTGCAAAATAAATCTTGCGTACCTTAGAAATTCTTGACAGAACAGCAAGATATTTCTGAGAAACAAAAACCACCTTCTAAGACTGCCACCAACAAGAATTATTTCCTTACGATCATACATAAGCACATAATTTTTTTAAGTTACACCCTTTTCTCAAGATAAGGCTACCTACACACATTTAAAAAATATTTCCTCAACTGTTCTTACATCTTCTAGTTTGAAAGGTACTACCATCGTAGACCTATTCCTGCAAATATAAATAAACTTAAAAATGTAAGAAAGAACGTTAATGATTTTATAATAACTGTTACTAATACTTAGGAGTTCATCTAAAAGGTTAGAGTTCATGTCAATTAGCATAGTTCTAGCAGAAAAACTGTAGGGTTATTACTTGAAAATACCAGTTATTTATAATTTCAATTTTTACTATAACTTCTCCTTTCTGTTTCCTCACCACAATGTAAACCATTTAAATAGCATTTAAGCTGAGGTTTTTGAATCTTAAAACATACTGCGTTTCTGCCTCTCGAGGCTAGTTTGTTTTAGTTCTGACACCTTCGTTAAAGTTCCTATTATTCGGCTTTATTTTATCTGTTGCCGCCATTTAAACTGTTACGCTGCTTAGGGATTTGAGCCAAATTCCATTTAGATGTAATTGTGTGCTTTGACTACCTAGTTTTAAATTTTTATTTGATTGTTACTTTCGTTTCCTCATCACATGTAGTAGAGGGTGATTTTCTTAAGCAAAATAAAGAATAAAGCTTTCTTTCATATTCAAATTCTGTTTTAATAAAAAGGTTGTTTTATACCTTTTCAAGCCTCTGCAGTTACTTCAGACACAGCGATAGTTCTCTCTACGTCTATTAAGAGTTCATTCAAACTCTATTAAGTAATTAATGTCAACAGAACACTTGCTTTCGTGCATATAAGATTATTTTCCCATTCGGTGTTAGGTGCTAGAACTATAGGTTCTAAGCGCTTATAGGTAACTTGTGGTTCTATAAAAAATCTGCACAAGTCCACCATTTGGAATTGTTCACTAGCAAATTAGCACTAATTCCAAGCATTAGAAGATCGGCAGCATTGTCTTTGAACAATAAAACCAAGAATCTGGATTAGTCAACCTCTGAATCTCATTGACACGGTTTTGAGCTTTATGATCTAGAACATTTTTTACTTCTTTTCCTAATTTTCCAGCAATCGATACACCTTATAATTATAAACGGAACAAGGAAACGTTTTTCACAAGTGCAATTCTACTTTCAGAGGCTAGAAAATTTACTGAAATTCGTTGTTGATTCTGCAATTGGATGTAAATCGCTGCATTTTACGATTTTGTGCTCCCGTCATAAAAAACATGGGTTCGTATATTTTCATTATGTAGAGAAATTAAAGACAAATGGCTCTTTGAGTAGAGAATGTTTGATTAGTGGAAAAAATACGCTGGACTGTAAATGCAGAAACATGAATTGCTTGTCATAAATAAATGTTTTATTATTGTGTGTGTGAATGAAGCTTCATAATTGTAGTCACTGCACTTATTCGCGAATACTGCGGATTATTATTAGCTTGGAACACACTCCGAGAAGTAATGAAAAAGAATTTTTAATTTTTTGGCACCACGAACGTGAGGGGTAATATAAGAAGCAGTAAGCTTTCATTTTGTGGTAGGTAAGAATTATTTTTTTATTATGGAGCTTGAATTAGTATGTCTTAAAAAGAAAACAATACGCTCTTTCCTAAAACTGTTAGGTGCAATGAATTTTATAGTTCCTTCATTTCCTCTTTTTAAACCTTGGTAATATTGGGAGCTTGTTCTGAAATAGTCCATGACGAACACATTGGATGCATGTAGTTATGTGTAACATGAATATGAGAATTCTCTCAGAACATCCTTTACGAAAGCATTTCTTGTAAAGAACATAGCGTCTTGAGCTTCATTATAATCAATTAATTAAAGAAACCAGTCTTGAATATTCACATGTCTTTTATCAGTTAAACGATTTTTAGTTTGAATAAAAGCTTATCTTCATTTAATTTATTTTACGAAATTTCTTTAATCATTTCTTCAAACTATATTAAATACCCTTATCAATCTTCAACCTTACATGCATGAAACTTATATGAATCTTCAAGAAAGAGTAGTACCTTTTGACTTATACAGGCAATTCTTTTTAAATTGAACTAATCTTCATCAACACATTTTTACCTCTAACTAATCTGAAACAGCATTTTCGGTGTTAATGAATTCCAATTACGAAACCCGCTGGCGCAGGCGAGCCAATTTTAAACAGCATTGTGCCTTGACATTTTTACATTTGAAAGCCGAAACATTTCTTAATTTTCAGTTCTAGCCCTCTAATTGATCAGCAAATAAGACGTTTCCCAAAATTAAATTAAACTTGCTTAAATATTTCGCAAAGTGCTTAATTGTTTACCTTTCCTTAAAATAATTTTCTGTTCAAACCAACGATCTGAGCTTCAACATGACTTATTTATTAGACAAATACTTCTCAAGTAATTACTGAAGAATTAAGAATAATTACATGCATAAATAAAGCTTTTAGTGTTTAAAAATTCATCCCGGACCCATTCCTTAATACACTGAAATACTCTGATTTAATTATCAGATAAAAACGAAATGGACGCGCAGCAACTTCAGTTTAGATAATCATGGCATTATTTTTCCTAAATTCACTGAAGCAGAACTCTGAAATTGTTTGTAAGTATTTATTAATTTAATTTGTTCTAGACTTATCAGAGCTTTTAAAATTACTTAATTTAAATATTTACGTAAATATTCTTTAATTATATACTCAAACAACTAATCAAATACCTGAAAGATTTAAAGATATTTACTTTTATTTACTAACTCAATTTTGAACATTAATTCTTTTAAATAAAATGAATCTGAGACAAATTTCTTAGTAAAATCTTCTCCTACAAAACTGTAAAAATAGTATAATTATTTTCTGAAAGGGCATTTTATTTGCAGAGACGTTTGTATGAGCAAACGTGAACATTACAATTATTTTTAATTTTAAAATCATTCCTAAGATTATTAGAACAACAAACTTGCATCAGACTCATAAAAACCAGCTTTTCAAGTTTCAGTTCTTGTTTGTTAAAATTATTATTGTTAAAATCAGCTATTCCTCTATAAATATGCATATGCTACACAGCGAATAAAGTAAAAGTCTATAAGGTTTATGCTAATTTTATTAACAGTTATTTTAAGTTATGCAACTGTCCTATCTATTCTAATTTCAGCTTGCAATTTCGTGCCAGAATGTAATTTCAGAAACGCAGTGAATGCAAATGAGTAAGAGTACCATTTAAGTCGATGCTTCATCGACTTCAAAAGAGAAAGTCTTATTTCCTGACTACCGAACGTTTGCCTTTTGGATACGTTCTCTCTTAGCTACTACGCTTGGCCATACTTTAGGCTCTTGCTTGGCTTCGCCGATTACATTAATATTTAGGAGCCAACTACTTAGAATTTTGATAGCTTCGGCTATACCTTACAGATAGCTTTAGTTAAGCTTAGTTTTAGTTTGAATTCATAGTTATTTAAGCCCAAGTGGAGGCTTTGTGTATACTCCAAGTAGGAGTTGATTGTACTTATTCTGAAAAATAAAGGGTAGTTAACCCTTTTTAAGTCTTACTTGTTTTGTTCACAGACTTAAAGCGATTATTCGCTTGTTAGTGATCGTGGGGCTCTAAGACAGAACTTTGGAACTAAATAAGTAAAACCCCACAAGAAATAACTAATAAAATATTTGCCATTTGAAAAGTGAAATCTGCCTCGTAGTTTTAGAGCTAATTATAAATTTAACCGTTATAGCAGTCTATACTCTTGGCATGTTTGCTTGTAAAATATAGACAAAATCGTGGTTAGAATAATGAAAGCACCACCGTCTGTCCAGAAGTACTTACTAATAGGTTAATAGCACTAGCCATAAAGAGATCTGTAGTGTCATATAAAGTTGTAAACTAACAGAAATGGGTATATTAGTCGTATTTGTACTTTTCTGTTTTAAAAGGTTTCTTCAAAACTGCTGCTTTTAAATCTAGCAACGCGGTTCCCTGTCATTATTTAGTTTTGCGCTTTCAAATGATTAAGATCAGGACAAAAATTTTTACTTTTTTCCTTAAATGTGATTACTTAGGATAAATTTAATGTTATGGCATTTTCTGAAGTTTAGTGAAGCTTATTTTTATTTAATTAAAAATAATGATCTCTTAGTTCCTTAAGATAAACGTGTCCTTTACAAAATGCTGTTTTATTAAAGAGCTAAATGTTCTGGTTCATCCGTCATTATATGTAAGAGAATTTGAATGAATACATGAAAAGTGGTAGTGAAGAACATTTTACAATAAAAAGCTGAACCATCTACAATGGCTCATTCGTTTATAAAACATGGATTTATTCGTCAAGTCACTTCATTAAAAGAATAGAATATTGATAAAGTAATGTTTGTACAACATTTTAGAGATTTAATCAATGGGTCTGCTTAAAATTACACACACACACATACAAAAAAGAGTTTCGCCTAGATTTTGAATGAAAATTTATCGACCTTTAGCACATTGTATTTTAGGAGTAAGGTTTATTGGTTTATTTCATTATGACAAAGAACTCGAGGACTACATGCCTAAGCGGAGGGATGCCTCCGTGAAGGACATTCTAAGGGCAACTGGCTCATATACCCATTGCACATGAGGAAAACCACGAAAACGCCTATGCAGCCGACTCGTTAGTCTGGATTCGAGCCTCGAACCGAACTACCAGTGAACAGAACTTCAGTAACTTTAGCGCTCGCCTGCTAGTGAACATTTTAAGATTATGATATCGATTATAAGTAGTTGCAAGTTAAGAAGAAAAGTTATTTGTTAAATCTTACTTTTATTATATTTTTTCTTCAGAATTCCTAATGTACATTTTTTATAATTTTTAAGCAAAGCAAAAACGTGTAGAAACAGATTTCATGTTTCAGATGACAGTTACAAAGGAAAATCTTCTATAATTATAATGGAAATTTAAACATGAAAATATGTTTTAGCATGCTAAATCTCAGCCTGAGTTTATTCTCGAAGTAATTTTATGTTGTATTTAGTAGCAGTCCAGAACTGACTAGCACTTAAATCACTTGTTTAAAAGAAATTCAATTTTTCTTCTCATAAAGATTACTCAAAGCCAAAAATTACCATACTTGCCCAATTATAAATCAGACTAGTATAATATAGTTTTAATTAACGCTCCCTTCTGTGTTCTTAAGTTAATGATAAAAATGGTATGGCTGGGAGTATACATTTGCGCAGTATAAATTGATGTTAGAAATTGAGAGGATTTTCATATTTGGTTGAATCCTTCCAAACCCGATGGATAGTCTTTAATGAAATCTGATATGGAAAAATAATCCAAATTAATATATAGCCATAAAATGCTGACTGTAAAAACACAAGATTGTACATAAGGCTCATCGGCGAAATATGATTTAAAACAGAGACTGCAACGTCGAACAAAGAAAAAGGCTAAGAACAGATATGATCCTCTCTAACAAATATACAGCTCTCACAACACGACTTTATACTCGAAATGAAGTTTCTCAGTCTCTACAACTATCGATACTACTCCTGCAGCAATGCTCGTTTAGGGTACTGGGTGGTTCTGGAAAAGAAAAGGCGAGTCACTTTTGCCCTCGCTAGTGCGTCACAGACATGATTTATACGTTTTGGATCTGGAGATCTAGCTGGCCACTACATTCGGCTAGTGTCCATAATTTATAAAGAATCATCCATCAAATTAGGCCTATGTGGATGAACGCTGTAATCCATAGAAAATCAACCCCTGGAAAGGAGCATATAAGAAACCTAAGAGCTCTTCCTTATTACCCGTAGCAGCCGCAAAGCCGCTGTTAAAGACAGAAGGTATTTGCACTTATTCAACATGATGCCTTCTCAGACCATAAATTTATACTTCCATTATGGTCTTGTTGTCGGACATTGGAGGACAGGTAGTGGGTCTTGGTTGGCATCAGATGCAGATTCCTAGTAAATCAGTGGTTATGCCTAACTGAAACACATCTTCGAGAAAATGGTTAAGCCGATGTTCTCTGCACCACTCTAAGCGGACATTCTTGTAAGTAGAAGCTAGCGGCACTATATCAGTAGGTCTTCTTCCAAACATACGAGATCTTGCAGCTCTATACTCGCTTTTTTAGGGTGTAGCTGAGCCGAGTTAATTTTGATGGTCAACAACAGTCCTTCACTTAGGCCTAATCTTGACAAAACTTCTCTGGAAATTGAGAATATTAAACATATCGATTGGCCATCCAAATCCACATACCTAAATCTTACAGAAAAGACGTGACGCCCTTGGAAGAGCAACTCGCATCCCATTTCCAGAAAGCATTAGGATTTGAACAGTGTTGGTGTGGGATTGACGTCCACAGGAACTTAAAACTTCCTGCTTTCCAGCATGAACTCAAGTTGTGAGAGCAGAGAGACAGGACCTCTTACTAGTTCCCTTTTCAGTTAGACATTGTAGCCTTTGTTTTAGACCTTCCTGAGCCGATAAATCTTACGCAATGTATATGTGTGTGCCAAGATTGTTGTATTGCACTAATAATTTTGTATTGTATCTACTTATATCCATGTCTAATTTCATTAAAGACTGATACTCAGCTCAAGGGATAAACGGTTAAATGTGAAACTTTTGAACACGGGAGTAAATGAGAAAAATCCCAAAATCCCATGCAGGTAACCCTTTCGCACGTGATAAAACCAGGTAATTTAGGGTTTTCTTATCTTGTATCTGCGCAAAAATTTTATCCATTTTAATGCAAATGTATCTTGCAGTTAAGGTTAGGAAAATAATTAAGGCTATAATGTATAAAAGCAATGAACAGATATTAAAACCTCCGAAACGTTTCGGCTTTCTGAGACAATAAAGCCTCACAAAATTTTCAACTTTCGGAGACTTAGTGGCTCATTGACTAGTAAAGAACAGCATTTCCATATTCTGATTTAACGCCGATGAATCATTTAGACCTCTAGAAGTTCAGAGACACAATCCCACAGTTTCGGAAATGATGTATTTAAAAGCATTCAGCTCGCTTTCAAGGATATCCAAATGACATTGTAGGAAGAGAAACATCCAAGTGGATGATGTATATACTCATAAAAAGATGAAGGCTTGTGTGCTTGAAGATGTGACGAGGTGCAAAAGTGAAAAATTTGATAGCAGTTTTTTTTCATACAAAACTGCGGCAAAGCATGATCCAGTATCATATCATCAATGTAAATGCATTGAAACTGAAGTCTTGATTACGTTTTCAGTATTTTGATTTAGTCAAGGCATTGAAACTTCACAAAAGCTTAAGCGAAAACTAACTGCAGCTAAGAGTGAATCATATTTTCCAAGCTACAAAAAAATATGCTTCGCCCTTAGCTCTCCCCATAGTCTAATCGTGATCTTCAGAAACAAACCAAAGATATTGAAGATTACTATGTTAACCTATAAATTTAAAATACATTTGAAATACCGCTCACTATTTTCTAAGCTAATGATCTGTATGCCTGCTCTCCTGGAGTGATATATACATCACTGCAAACTTCCTTGAAGCAGAGATTTATAAGCAACATTAAGACAATAATTGCTCAAAAAGAAGTGCCTGAACACGATGTCCAAAGAGTAGCAAACCTAACGGGCAATTTCTTTATTTAAAGGCTTTCGGAAAATAAACGTAGGACAGTTTGATTTATAATGTAAAATATTATTACAAAATAACGTAGTCACCAGGGGAATGATAGCCAGAGGAAGACAGATACTTTCTCTAATGCTCGTGTCCCAATCATGAAAGTATTGAAAGAATGTCTCTTGTAGATAATTCAAGCTACCCCGTTTGGGTAGCTTGAATTATCTGAAAATGTTGATCACATAAAATCGTGTTGATAAACAGGATCAATAGCTAAGAAATTATCTAATATGTTTCTGGAGGCAAGACAGCGACAGATTTCAGTTAAAGGCGGGTTTTTTTTCGCTCAAATGCTCTTCTCTCGAAATACGACGTCAGACCTAAAGGTCATATTAAGCTTTAAATAATTTTTCACTATAGCACGAGCTCTACTGTTCTGAACTACGTCGTATTATGTCACTCAATACAATTTTTCTGCAAAGAATATGCTAATGCCCTCAAACAGAAAAATTCAAGTACCTCAAATCTGATGCACTTGACATGACTTTTCCAAGAGCATTTTGACTATAGGAATATGACTTGACAAAGACTATTCCAATTTTTACTTTATTAAAATAATTAACTATAAGCTTTCTTTCCATCTCTGAAGTGCATTTAATTTAAAAGTCTCAGTTTCTTTTCGCATTTGAACGAAACACTGATGTTTATCTTCCATCTGAAATATAATTTTGTACTTAATTTCTAATTTTACAAAAGGAGAAGCGTACGAAGCTTTAATTTACACAAAGATATATTGCAGATTTTTGTATTACTCTTTTGTATCAACTATATCTCATCATAGTATAAAATTGTGGGGTTTTACTTATTTAATTACAATGTTCAATCTTAGAACCCCAAGAACACTAACAAGCGAATATTCGTTTAAGTGTGTGAATAAACACATAAGACTTAAGAAAGGTTAACAGAAAGGTTAACTACTCTTTATTTCTCAGAATAATTACAATCAACTCCTAACTTGTAGTATACGCAAAGTCTCCACTTGGGCTTGAACTTAAATAATTATGAAATTAAACTAAACTAAGCTTAACTAGAGCTAGCTGAAAGATATAGCCGAAGCTATCAGGTTTCTAAGTAGTTGGCTCCCAAGTATCAATTAAATCGGCGAAGCCAAACAAGGGCCTAAAGTATGGCCGAGTATGATAGCTAAGAGACAACGTAGCCAAAAGGCAAATGAGCGCTAGTCAGGAAAATCAGAATCTATCTCTCGAAGTCGGCGAAACGTCGACTTAAATAGTATTCTTACTCATTTGCATTAACTGCGTTTCTGAAATTATATTCTGGTAGAAAATTGTAAGCTGAAATTATAATAGATAGACAAGGTGCATAGCTTAAAATAACTGTTAATAATATTAGTATAAACCTTACAAAATGTTCATGACTTTGGAAAGATGCAATAGAATTTATGTACCAGAAATTTAAAGACCGTTTTCTTTTTTCTAGTTTCTAATATTAAAGATTTAATTTGTTGGGGAAAGTTTCTTCAAATTATTATCTACGGCACTCGCAACTGAACCTGATTTCTTTCGCTAAATAGCGTTTAGTATTAAAGTCTGTAAAATTCCATCGATAAATAAAACTTGTATTCCCTTGTGTACTTTCTAAGGGAAAAAGAATTGCTTTCCGGAATCTTTGTTTTTCTATACAGATTGACAGAGCAGGAAATTCATGTGTCCAATTTAAAACCGCTGTCAAGCAAGCAGTCTAAATAAAACGTTCCTTTCAAACATCATTTATTTAATGATCGTAGAGCAGTGTCTTTTTTGTCATGCAAAATGCGTTTCCATTTGTTTTTTATCATATATGGCCAAACAATGTTTGACTTCTAAAAGAATTTTACGTACTACGAAACGTTTTATTTTACAGTGCATTTATTCTAAAAGAACCTATTTTATAGAATTATATGAATTTATAGAGGGGGCATATTTTCCAAAAATACTTAAAGTATTTTCAAAGTTTCCAGTTATTAGAAATACGTATAATAAGGATAAAGAAGAATTACATGTGATACAAGAAGAAATAAAATAGCTAGTATTTGATATTAAAAAATGGCAAAACCAAATAAGCGGATGGGAAAACAACAAATTAGAACATACTCTAATAACCTAAAATTTGGAAAGAAATATTATTTCTTTGAATCAGTTTGTGGTCATGGGGATGGCCGAATTGAATTAAAATCTAATTATAATTAAATTACTTTAACCCCCTCATGGCTTTAACCCTGGCATTGTTTTGGATTTCAGAAACAATACAAAACAGTAATTGTGAAAGATAAAATACGGGCGAAAAATTTTAAAATTAATTAGAAACAGTTAAGTAACAAGCTAATACACTTCCAATTTTAAACTAGAAGACAGTACAAATGTAGCGAGCTTAAACAAGCTAAATTTTGAAATTTTAATTTGTCATGTAAAAAACATATGTTTTGAAAACTTACATATCCATACGCAATAAAATTTTGAAACATATAAGGTATTTCTCCCGCCTCCTTAGCATGCCTTCGTGGTGTAATGGTCAGCATACTCGGCGCTTATTCGAGAGGTCCGTGTTTCGAATCCCGGCGATGGCACTGCTCGTTTTTCATCTCTCCTGCTTCTAAATGCCTTGTGGGGTTTTACTTACTTAATTCAGTGTTCAATCCTTGAACCCAACAAACACTAACAAGCGAATAATCGCTTAAGCATGTGAATAGAGACGTAAGACTTACGAAGGGTTAACTACCTTTTATTTCTCAGAATAAATATGATACAATCAGTTCTTGACTCGGAACGTACAGCAAAGCCTCCACTTGGGCTTGAACTCAAATAAATAGAAAATTAAACTTAACTAAGCTTAACTAAAGCCAACTGAAAGATATAGCTGAAGCTATCAAAATTCCAAGTAGTTGGCCCCTAAATCTTAATTAAGTCGGTGAAACCAAACAAATGTATGGCCTAGGGTAAAGTATGACCTAGGGCAGTAATAGCTAAGAGCAATAGCTAAGCAATAGCTACCCTAGGCCTAAAGTATGGCCTAGGGTAGCAATAGCTAAAAGAGACGTAGCCAAACGGCAAGCCCTCGCTAGTCAGGAACTCAGGCTCTCTCTCGAAGTTGGTGAAATATCGACTTAAATACTACTCTTTACTCATTTGCATTAACTGCGTTTCTGAAATTACATTCGGGTAGGAAATTGTAAGCTGAAACTAGAATAGATTGGAAAGATGCATAAACTTAAAATAACTGTTAATAAAATTAGAATAAACTTTACAACCTAATGCCCCTACAAACAAAATACGGAATTTGTAAATTAAGACCTTAAGACTTGGTCTTTGTCAGTATTTCCAAAACGAAAGCAAAGAAAAAGCTTACATCTGCTACTCTGATGAGACATTACTAAATGTGAGCGTGCATCCACAGGGTTGAAAAATTGATAGAAACGTTAGCCGACTATGTATTACGGCGGTGGAAGTCAAGCTGGATTACGATTATATGTAAGTGGAAGCTCAATAAAATGCTGAATAATTACTGGAAATGAAAAAGGCTTTAAAAATGCATACAATTTAACTCTAAAGGAAAGAGAAAAATTGTGTATTTATTACAATCATATTAGCCCAAAGGGTCAATATGCTCAAAAGGGCTACTGATTTCGTTTTGGCATTTTGCGTTGGTTCACTATAAACGGCGTTTCACTTTTCAGATTGTTGCCACCAAATATTAGAGCCCTGCATTATATTTAAAGAAATTAAATCACAAAGACTGCATGTTTTGTATTGTTTTTGAAATTCAAAACAATGCTGGGGATAGAGTCATAAGCGGATTAAAATAATTTATTGAATTATAATTAAATTTTTAAACGCACCATACCTTACAAAATTGCTATATTGGAAGCCTTACTTTGAAATGTAGTAGGTTGTGTTGAATTCGGCCATCGCCCTGACCACAAATTGATTCAAAGAAATAATATTCCTTTCCAAATTTTTAGCTTATTAGCTTACGTTCTTACTTGTTCTTGTCCACGCGCTTATTTGATTTTTTTCATTTTTTAATATTAAATATTAATTATATATTGAATGTCTGTATATTTTTCGCACTGTGAAAAAACAGCAGTACCTAGAGACATTATATTTTGAATAACGGAGTCTTTTATTCGAATATGGGCATCTGAAAGCCAAAATTTGGAGTCTGGGATTTCGTTTGTTATTTATTTCTATTTTGTAAAACTTTAAAGAATGTTTGATTAACAGACTCAGCGATTTCAAAACGAACAATGGCAACACTGCGAAAAAAAACATATTTATTTCCAGCGAGCGAGACTCTGTATCGAAAATTCTAAATATACGGTCTTTTTAAATATTTTGTGATATTGCTCTTGAATTGAATTTTATGGTTTAAGTGCGAAAAACATGCTATTTAATAAATAAAGGTAACACATAAAACGTCAAAAAAACTCCCCTTTCGGCGTAATATAAAATATGAAGTATTTCAGATTTTTTATATTTATTATTTATTTCAGTTTTTAGAAAGCAAATTAAGCGAAATCGTAAGGTGGCAGAAAGAGGTAGAAGAAATCAGAAAATAGGAGAACTTACGAAAAGCAAAGATCTTCATTATTTTCGCGGAATAGAGACTTGAAAATAAGTGAGCCTTATTCATAAAAGGATTTCAGATACCTGAAAAACTAATTACATTTCTACAAAGTTACACATCCACAATTAATCTCCCTTGGATTAAATTTAACGCTCCTTTTGTAGCTTTTATTTTAAAGGTTGTAATTAATGCCAAGTTTTAAGACATCTTTTTTTTAAATAAGGAAAGGAGAAACTATATTTCATTTTGTAAATCTGAAATATCTATGCTGATATTTATGATTTGGTGAATTTGCTTTAGTATAAGCAATAACTGTTTTGTAAATATTTGAGTGCCAATTAAGTAGCTTCTGCTCTTAAGTTAAAAATCCCCTTTTATCGAATAAAATAACCTTTTCGGGGGCAAGTAAGCTTAAACTATGAAAGTAAAGTTTCTGTTGGTTTAAAGCGGTTTTATTAAGTTTAAGGCAAATAGGATAAATTTGCTTTTTTTTCTACACAGAACGACGTGTGGGACCTCAGCGGGGGCTCTACTCACTTATAGCATGAACAACGTCCGCATCACTAATACGGATCTCAAGCCCATCCAGAATCTTAGATTAAAAAATTGGATGGCTTCAAAGCATTAAGTACCTGCACATACATTGCCGACTGTATCTGTAATACCACGGATTGCCAACAACTTGTCTCGGCTTTCTTTAACGTAACAACATAGTAATCAGAACTTAAATGGGGATTTCAACCATGTACATGGACGGATCAACACGCGAATACGTCTTTATTAACGTATCCCGCTTTTGTTTATAGCATTAATGTAGCCATATGTGTGTGTGGAGGTACCGAAGGGAAAAGTGTTGAAAATTTTCTTCTTCACCTGCAAACCAGCCTAACACCTAGACTGATTGTATAAACACCTTTGGGTACACTTCCGTTCCCTTTAAATCTGCGTTACTAGCACTTTAACCAGTAACTGTTACTTTAGCGATGTTTTAATTATCTTGGATCTTCGCTATCTCCGTAGGCCTGGCTTTCAATCATACAGTATGGTATCGAATGTCCCTCACGCTGCCCTACGTTTAGTCAATACACACGGTGTTCAAATACTGCATTTTACGACGCACTCTTCACATATCTATATAACAGAAAACATATGGTCATGTTTGTTAAGAGTCTGCCACGACGATACTTGCAGTCCGACAGAAGAGGAACTCCAGCATAAAATTGAAGCCATGTAAAATACAGCAACCCGAAATGTCTTTCAAATTCTGCTGTTTCATGCTCATGCGTGTATTGCTGCTAAAGGTGGATCTTTGGTTTAATGATTTCTGCGTGTTCTATGTCTCAAAATTATATGAATTTTAGTTATTTCTCTCTTCTATTATGACGCGTTTCCAGAATGAATTGTTCTGTTAATTCCCTTCCTTCATGGATTAGTTCAAAAGTTAGTAGTGCACAAAACTCCAGTTTTCATTGATATATTCAATACTTCTTCATAAAATCAAATTATTTTGAGTTTCAAAGAGATGAAAGCTTGCCAGTGATATCTTATAAAAAAATATTCAAAAGTAAAAAGAACTGTACGTTTTAGAAAATATTTTCTTATCATATTGCTTTTACTTTTCATAAACTTTTAATATTCTATAACGTTTCTAAAGGGAAAACATCAAAATTTCCAGAAATTTTAAATTACCCCAAGACTGCTGTTTTTTTAAGTCTCGGGACCAAGATGCTCTGGTCTGAAAGCTCGTACAGAATATTTGGGATACGAATTTTTCTATACAGACTGAAAGAACGATTTTGGTGCTCATTGGAGTTTAAAATTTAAACAGCTGCATACCTGCTATGTTTCCAGATTTTGAAAGCGCTTCAGCGGAGTGTTTTAAGTGTTCTTCTTTATTTAGCCACCAATATAATAATAGTTCTTCGCGTGATTAGCCTATTTGATCAACAATCTGCTTTAATTCATTTCCAAATTCAGAAATCAGAAACAGGTGCATGCTCTGAAGTTTCTAGAGAGAATCGTTTACCTCCGTTCAACTCTTCTCTGTTTATAGAACCTTAGCTATAATTTTTGCACTGTAGTTCAATTCTAGGAAGGTAATTCTAAAAATAAATCGACATTTGCATCATGTCTGTAAATTTCATAGTATATAGCAAACTATCGTAAACAAAGAAGCAAGAAACCTTAGATAAATTAGACTCTTATCATGAGATGAATCATTTTAAATGATTATTTGCAACTAACTTTACCATTAACAGTGAGTTATGTATCAAATTCGGAATGTCTTTGGTTTTGTTCATATATCGTTTTGTCTCTTTCCATTTTTCTTTAGTTTCTTTGAAATGATACTTTATAAAAGAAATATAAAACATTATAGGAAACTTTCTCTAATTCCGAGAATTCCAGAAACGTAGCAACCTGTGAAAGAGAAAAACTCAAAAACATTTGACTTTTTCTCTTTCACAAGTAGGAAATTTCTCTCTATGTCGATGATTAAACTCCGTAATACGTTTTGTTTGCTGTAGAAATGTACTTTGGATAGACTAATTTAACAATAACACTGAAGCATTTTTTCCTTATTCATATACTTCCTTCAACTTTTCGAACTTATTTTCTTTTCAAATTCGTTTCAAATAAAGTTAAGAAATAAATCTTTAAAGGCTTCTAACGTTAAAACCCCTAACATAAATCCAGTTTTGTTATTCATATTTTTCAATACGTCCTACTTATATTAAGCATTAATGAAGTTAGCCGATTAGAAAGCCTAAAACATGATTTGAATGCTCTTAGGTTAGGTTAGGTTAGGTATATGTGCATGGGCCACCTATTATTTACCCTGAATAAGTAGGTATAGGCCCCTTACACTAGCAATCCAAAGATGCAACGCCTTCCTGGGGCCCACGGTACCACTCTGGTGCTGAGGTGCTGCAATTTGCATAATGATTTGAGTGGGATTATTCTGCATTGCAGAGTTCTAGACCCTTTGATGCCAGAATAGCCATTATTTGGGTTATGCGCTTCTTCATACGGCTATTACTGATTGCGCATTTAATGTACGGAATCAAGTCTTGTTCTAGTCTTCGATCTTCTCAAGTGCAGACCTGTTGTTATGATGCATGTGAATAAGTAATGCTCTGAATCACCCCTCTCCCCACATACGCATAGATCTGACTGTGCGAGATTTCTGTGGAAGAAATGTGTGAGGAAAGGTCCGCGACTTGAGATCAGCCATGTTATTTGTCTACCGACGACGTTTGGGGTGGAGTTGACTTGAATGGAAATAGATCGTATGTGAACCTGCCTTGTTCGGTGGAATCCCACCGGTGTTGCCATGCTTTTTGAACTGTATTTTTGAGTTGCATCTCGAGGCGGGAGCGAGGTTAATTTCGTTGTATTTATACCTTTGGCTGCTTCTTTTGCTAGAGCGTCCACTTCCTCATTGCCCTTGCTGCCAACGTGCGCTTTGATTCATGATATTATGAAATGCTGGTTGTTTATGTTAGAGGCAGTGTTGAGGATTTCCTGGATTATTGGAGTTCTATTCGTTGGAGAGGCTATTGCATGCATGACGGATAAGCTATCTGTAAAAAGATAGGAGGTTTTAAAGGAGTAGTGAATACTGTATTTGATGGCTTCTAATATTGCAATTGTTTCTGTTTGGAAAACACTATTTTCTATATTTGGTTGAAATCTTTCTCTTCTGTTGACTGGCTACTGACATAACTTTTAGCGTACATTCCTTTTCACATTCTAGGGCGGAGCCATCTGTGTAAACTTGCGGGAATTTGTTCAAGAATGGCTCTTTGTTGAATGGATCTTTGAGTGCTCTTATGGAATAGTTCTTTGAATGATCTTATGGAAAACATTATCAAGAGAGTTTATAAGGTATTTTCTCCCTCCTCCAAGACATGTCTTCGCGGCGTAATGGTAGCACACTCTGGCCGATTCGAGAGATCCCGGTCTGAGTACCGGAGAAGGCATTACTCATTTTTCACGTCTCCTGCTTCAAAAAACCTAATGACTCTACAGTGGGGAGCGAACAGGGACGGTGATGGTTGATAACTCTTCAGCACCAGAATTTCGCTAATGAGTCCTCTAATCTCCTACCGCCATTTAGGAGGGGGGAGTACATAAGGTATTTTCTCCCTTTTTCCAGGCATGCCTTCGTGGTGTAACGGTAGCACATTCGACGAGTATTCAAGAGGTCCAGGTTCGAGTCTCGGCGAGGGCATTGCTCATTTTTCATGTCTCCTGCTTCAGAAAACCTAACGACTCCAAAAGTTTCTTCCGAATCAATACCTTCTGAATTTAATATCGAACTTCATTCAACCTTATCTAAGACAATGGATTTGCTTATAAAAATCAAAATGTTAAATAGAAAACTGCTAGAAATTGTAAATACCCTCTCAGGTAAAACGCTGGAGTTACTTGCTACTAATACTACAGCAGAGGAATAACCTATTTGCTGATGTATCTTAGCCATCTTCTTTAATTTTGCGTAATCCTCTTTTGCATGAAAACAATAGTTGTCTTTGAAATGTACTGAAATGCTGCATGGGGTAATGCAAATCTCTCTTTTTTAAAAGAAGTATCTTATGATGACAAAAATTTAGGGCATTTCAAAGCTTTCAAAACATTCAGTAACTAATACGCGTAATACTATTTAAAAATAGGGTTTGAGGAACATTCGGTTTATTAAGACTAAAGAAGTCAGAATCGAGTCGGGGTTAAAATAGCAAGACCAGAACCCGAATCCTAACTCTAAAATATTATAAGTAATCAAATTTACAAGTAAATCGTAAATGTTAATTTTACTAATTCATTCTGTAGCAAATTATGTATGTAAAGCCACTTTATGGAGTTTTATAGTTTTATGTGTTAATGCAAAAACCTACAGGTTTTGCTAAAAATACCTATGTGGTGAAAATATGGTTAAAAAACTCATAAGTCTATTCATCTGATAAAATAGGAATTTGTTTACCTAATTTCCGAAGAATATTTTAGGTAATTCGTTAATAATTTTTGAAAATAATTTCTTTTTTTCAAAATACACTGTGTTTCAAATTCCGAACAGACTTTCGTAAAAAGATATATTATGATATAACCCAAAATTTCTCACATTTGATATTTAAAACAGGTATGTTATTCATAGCAGCATAGTACATTTATAAGCATTAAATGTATCCTTGGAATTATGCTAAATACAACGAAAATAAGACTATAATGAAGACGTGCCCTCGCTATCAAGCAATTAAATGCGTTGGACTCCAAGTTCAATTCTGTATTAGTTTCACTTTTATGTCGAATCACTGTTCAAGTAAAAGGATGCTACCAAATGTTATTACTATGTGTTATTTTTAAAGAACTAATACAGTAAGCATAAATAATGTAACAAACGGCCGCAGTTACCCTCTATTGGGAATTCTGTAGACATGCGTTTTTCAAGATTTTGCTGTCTAACTTTATGTAGCTTATGCGTAAAAAATGGTGCTTAATAACCAATGTTAAAATGACAAACACAAAATTTGGACATATTATTAAGAAAACTAAACACTGATATCATACACTGAGAAAAGACTGAAAAAGAACTGTATGGCAACACTTTGCACTCTATCGAGAATTCTAAACACAAGCTGCTTTTAAAAATTTTGTTATTGTTAAAGTCATTGTCTTTTAAATTCGAAACGCTATATAATCAGAGAACATACTACAATAGATGCCATGTTTACAAATCAAAGCATGAGAACAAGCACGTAAAGTTATCATTGTCCATTAGCCACAAAATTAAATTTCCTTTACAAACGATCAACTGGAGGTGATAGTTTACTTAAAGCTCCATGCTATTCAGACATGGAATTTTCGGGCTAGCCAGATCAGATAAAGGAACACTTGCTACAAAAGCTTCCTGTGTCATTTCTTCTCCAGTTCAATACTGCCGTCTGGATTATTGCCAGAACATTTTAGAGCCATCTGCGTGACACGAATTAAATTCTTTTTCTGCACAAAGTATAAAATCTATGCATTTAACTTCAAGAACAGAATTTTTACCAAATTTCTCACGCAACTAATTTTTTTTGTTGTTGTTGGGAAACAGTAAGATTCCATTTTTTAAAATATGCTCTTGTATTTGAGCTAAGATACTGCAAAAAGTTCAAGCAAAAAACTATAAATTTAAAAACTTAAATATTTCAAAATACTACATTTTTTGCAATATAACAACATAGTTGACATTGACTATTCGGAAGCTTTCGGTTTCATTCATAGAATATTGCTACCTACTCTTAATACGTTGCCCCCTCGAATAACACTTTGTGAGCTCTGCTATTGTAATTGCATCAGTTAAAGCTACACTGCGATCCATAAAATAACGTGATTAATTTTTCTGCACTCATCCAAGTATTCAAGTATACAAATGATGGCAATACCTTGCTTTTAAATCCCTCCGTTTCTTAACCAAAAGAAACTAATTAAATTAAGGGGATATTTGACATAAAAATTTTCAAATTCTGGGCTAAAAAAATAAAGACGATTAAAAAATATACAATTTATGCATGTTTCAAAACTTGAAGAGACCGAAATGTTTCATTAAAAAGTATAAACAAGCACCGTCACACCCACCAGTTAAAAAGGGACAAATGTCTGGCGTGGCTACTATAAAGTCATATCAGTTGGTAAAAATGAACATTCTTTGCCATAACCGGTTTTATTAGATTTTGAAAGTTTTTTTAGAAGTCTCTTTGACAAAAAACTACTGTAAAAGTGCATTCATGGAAAAACTCAAGAAGGAACGAAAGTTTTAATAATTGCATCTGGACACGCATACCAAAAACTGTTTTTGTGAGTGTCGTCTAATTAAAATTAGTTTTTTAAATGTGGTAATATGTTTTAATGATGACTATTAAGAGTACGACTAATATTTTACATGGTAAAGTCTTTGCGAAAAGTAGATTATGATAGAATTAGTGAGGCTGATCTCGCTTACCAAAAGCTTTCTAAAATGGCCAGAAAGAAACAAATAAAATAAAAACAGCTTGATGTAGGAATTTCAGTTCAAGAAGATTACGGCGCTGGAAAATATTAAAATGGTTTTTTTTTTCTAAATTATTAGTATATAAATGGTTTTATTCAGTTTTTCTCAAGATGTGTTTTTTTAATTCCGGTGCACTTTTCTTGAAAACTATTCAACCTCAAAGGTTTAAATTTGCCACAGTTGTTTATTTGAACTATTTCTTTCAAACTGTACAAGATATAAAATTTATGATCATTACTATTGGATGTATTAAAAATTCAATACTATTTTTTATGAATTTATAAACATTAAACTAATTTATTTTTGACTTTTTTTTCTTTTCAAGTAAACTGTAAAATACTACATTTTATTTGATACATTTCTGATAATCATGAAACATTCGAACAAGTTTGGTGCAGTATTTGTTAAGAAAAGTGTACCAAACTACCACACTGTGACAAGAGATTCGTCAATGGTAAGTGAAATTAAACGACTTGTTTTTAAAAATGTTAGGCATTTAACTTATATTTTATGTTTCTTGTATAAGCTACAATCTGTCTATTTTAAATGAAAAAAGAATCTAGAGTATAAATTTATTATAAGAAAAGTTATACCTTGATAATTTTTGTCTCGAAATAGTTACATATCACCAATCGAGATGTCACATGTCCCCTTAAAAAGATAATTAAAGATTTTATGCATTGCCAAATAGTAACAGATTTGACTGTGCGAGAGAGCATATGAAAGATATATTTAAAATATAATATTTCGCATAGTCGTCATTTGTTATCTGTGTTTCAGATATGAAGACTACTACATTTCTCGGTTGTTAGCTCCCGAGGCAAGATCAAATCTATGGACTTTACTTTGACATCACCAGATATCGCAATACACAATCAATATGTTTAAAAAAACTTCTGAATAAAAGGATAACTTTCCAATTCTTTTCACACGAAAATTTCTGCTACATTCTCGATGTTGTTGTTGTTACTTATGCTTACTTGTCTGACAGTAATACCAGCCCAAGCCCACGAAATTACTCGTGGCAAGGAGCACAAGATATGCCCGTCGTTGGCAACATCCTTGGGCACCTTACGGGTGACAGTGCGATTTAACTCAGTGCCGTCCCCCAATTTAGATGGAAACCATCCCGGGGGGACGCGCCCCTCTGCCCTTCCACCAAACCACACGAGAGGAATTTCGGCTTGCCGCATATTTAGAGTGCCTCCATGCCGCACTGACACTATACATTTACAAACATCCATGCCTTCTCCGGGATTCGAACCCGAGCCCTCCGGCACGACAGTCAGCGTACCACTATACCGGTCCTACCTTCTGGTGTATGCAGTTTCGAACGGGATGCATAAGGGAGAAAAGGAGTCAAGTTACATAGTGAGAGAGCCATTTGAGAATTATCGTCAAGAAACCACCACTTACTCATGACATTTTAGGGAACTTTGAAATTTTATTGCTAAATCCGTGACGCTGGGAAGGTTTAAGGAAAAAAATGCATTTCCATCGAGGTTTAATAACTGTTACCTTAAATACGCTAAATTTATGGTGTTTATACTTTATCGAGGCAATTTATTCGATCTCAAACTTCTCTTCAGACCTTGAAATTAGAACCTAAATCTATTTA
Organism: Stegodyphus mimosarum; assembly: GCA_000611955.2. Classification (NCBI taxonomy): domain Eukaryota; kingdom Metazoa; phylum Arthropoda; class Arachnida; order Araneae; family Eresidae; genus Stegodyphus; species Stegodyphus mimosarum. The sequence goes on from KK113834.1 coordinate 131,911, forward strand.
TGCCTTTTACTTTCTCAGACATTCAGCATAGATGCCAAATAGGGCATATATGATACATTTCTAAAATAATTAATTAAAAGTATTTATTATATAGTTTATTCCTAGATTGCTTTCTGCTTAAATTTTAACTTTTGTTGTTTCGAAATTCTTTAAATACGAAGTCTTTTTTAAAAGAAAGAATAAGTATGCAGTATTCAAATTATGCGAAATCTTTAAATATATCCAAGCGCTTCAAATGTAAATTCTTGATATTTTCGAATATAATCAGCTTTAATCCAGGTATAAAGGACGACAAATTCAATCAATTTATTTACAGAAATATTTACCTAATTACCGGTATTTTCTAGAGTTGTTTTGTAAGTATTAATTTCAAATACAAAAGGAGAGAATATTTTTACACTTTTTCCTATAAAAGGGTTTTTATACATTTCCTATAAAATCTTGGAGGCGTGAAGTTAAAGTACATACTGCTATTTTCTTAAATTACTTTCCTTACGCATTTCACGAAATTAAATAAAAATTTCGTTTGATGTATATGCTTCACCGATTTTAATACTTAAGTTGAATCAATGTTAATTAAATTTTTTCCTTCACGAATTAAATAATGTTATTTTTCCCCCGTATTTAGATTTTTAACATGCATCGAATTCTTAAAATTCAAGTAATTATCCGCGGTATTGCTTTCTCATATAATTACGTGTTATTATATTCTCCCATGTAATAAATAATCATTGATTTAACAAATGGTGCAATTCCTCATAGTAAAAGCCTCGTCATGTAGGCCAATGATTTCAAACTCAAATTGCATGCTTTCCGAATGTACAATCTAAAAGCAGCTGATAGGCGTAGTTCTTTTTAGCAAAAGAAAACAATTCGCTATATTTATTGGTTGTACCAATATGGGAAATCCTTCTACCTTATTTCAGACACATAGCTTGGCGTACAAGCACACAGTGCCAAAGGCCCCAAACCATTTTTTTTACCTCTTTCCCAAATGGCAGTCGCGCGCCAAGTTCAGTAAACATCTCTGCCTCTAAAACTACAAGCACCCTGTTTACAACAAATACATAATTGAAATGTATTCGCAAGCCGTGCAAAATTGCTCCTGGAGCAAATGAGACCTGTCATATTGAAACCATTCATTTAAGTTACATAGTATACTGCTCGACATTGATAATGCAACACCAAGAATGAGTGGTCAGAAAGTGATGAAATTTGGGAAAAACACAGAGACAGCAAGCAGCAATAAGTGATCTTTATTTCAAAATGATAGTCAGAATACAGAGCGAGAACGGCGTCGGCTCAGTAGGATATAGGACCACCGCGGACAGCGATGCACGAAGAAACACGTACAGGCATAGAGTCAATAAGAGTACGGATGGTGTCCTGAGGGATGGTTCTGTATTCCCTTTCAACCATTTGCCACAGTTCGTCTTCTGAATAAAGCAGGGCCAGAGTCTGCAAACGGCATCCAATCGCATCCCACACATGTTCGATTGGTGACAGGTGAAGAGAGTACGGTGGCCAGGGAAGCATCTGTATACCTTGCAGAGCATGTTGGTAGATGCGAGCACTGTGTGGTCGGGCGTTATCCTGCTCAAAAATTGAATTAGGCAGCCTCTGAAGGTAGGGGATTGTCACCGGCCGCAGTACATCATCCACGTATCCTTGAGCCGTCATAGCACCCTGAATACGAACTACAGGTGATCTGAAATCGTAGGCAATAACGCCCCAAACCACTATGCAACGTTGTCGCACGGTGGGGCGTTCCACAGTTACTGCCGGATTAGATCTGTCTCCACGTCGACGCTACACACATATGCGGCGACTGTGACTGGATAAACAGAAGCGTGACTCATCTGAGAACACGACGTTTCGCTATTCTGTCATCCACATCTCTCCAGTCCGGCACCATTCTAAACGTTGGCGTTGTAACAGCTTTAGATATTGTTGCAATAATAATCTTAAACTTTTAAAATAGTTGAATTTGAAATATATCTGTTAATAAATGGCAATGTTTGAAACGCCAACACGAGAGCTGCGTGCGGTTCTCGCACGAAGTAAGATAATGATTTTTAATTTAAAAAGAGATAGAATACGTTTTGGCTGTTAATTTTTGATGTTACCTTTTCTTCGACTTATATGTTGCAGTTATGAAATTGATCTATTAAATAAAGTTTGCTGTGTTCCAATGGAGTTTGCTTTAATTACGAAACAAGCATTACAGTCTTAATTATTTTTGGAGGCACCGACGAGATAGAATAATCGTGCGTGCTTTTGAAATGAAAGCACATCTCCTGGAAAGCAAGGTATAGCATTTCTTTATTCCCAATTTCAAACGACGAATGAATTTTATTTGAACGAATTTTGATTTTAAACACTGCAGAAAAGCATACGAAAATGTGTTTTGCATCGTTGCAAATTTTAGTATAACTGTGCAAAAGTTTTCTGTGTTCTAAACTCAGTTTACTATTCCTTACTTAGTTTGAAGTGTCCATCATTGGACTTAGTTTGAAGTGTCCATCATTGGACTTAGTTTGAAGTGTCCATCATTGGACTTAGTTTGAAGTGTCCATCATTGGACTTAGTTTGAAGTGTCCATCATTGGACTTCGATAGTTTGAAGTGTTCATCATTGAACTTTAATACTCAAGTTTATCTTGCATTTTTACATATATATTTGAGTCGTAAATTATTGTATGTTATTTTATGGTGCATCACTGCATATCAACTGATGGTAACAGTCATAGGTTGTTCGGAATAAATGTGGTATTGCTTATTCTGAGCATTTAAACAAGTGCATTTAATTCCTTGTTGCCAGAGCACTTTATTTATTTATTGCAATTAAGTTGAGCTATTTTGAGGAAGCGTAAAGAACAGGGTGTTCGTAAACTTAAGAAGTAGAAAAAAATGTCTTTCTTAGGAAGAGCTCGTAAGGAGGATTTGCAGAATCTCGCAACTGAACTAGGTGTTCAGGTGACTGCTGATTTGAAAATAGTTGATCTGAAACAGAAAATTATTGAGAGCAGAGATTATGACGAAGTATTCGTCAAAGAAGTCTTAAACACGATAATAGAGGACCGAAAAGAGAGGGAAGAAAGAGAGGAACGTAGGAGACAGGAAGAGGAACGTAGGAGACAGGAAGAGGAACGTAGGAGACAGGAAGAAGAACGTAGGAGACAGGAAGTAGAGGAACGTAGAAGACAGGAAGAAGTAGAGGAACGTAGGAGACAGGAAGAAGTACAGGAACGTAGGAGACAGGAAGAAGTAGAGGAACGTAGGAGACAGGAAGAAGTAGAGGAACGAAGAAGGAAAGAACAATATGATTTAGAGAGATTAAAACTTGAAGCTGAGATAAAGTCTCAAACCACCGGACAGGTCCGGGCGAAAACGGAATTGCGACATCTGATGCAGAAATTTGACGACAAAGAAGGAGATATCAGTCTATATTTATCACTGTTTGAAAGGCAAGCAGAATGGGCTCAAATTGATAAAGAAGAATTTGTATCTCATTTGCTAGGACTACTTCCTTACGAAGTAACACAAATAATAGCTAGAGAACCCTCTGATAAAGCTAAAGATTATGAACATGTGAAGACTTTATTGCTAAAGCGTTTTAAATTAAGTCCTGAAAGGTTTAGGCAGAAATTCATGAAGCATCAAAAAAGTACCGAATCAACATGGGTGGATTTCAGCTATGAATTAGAAAATTATTGCAAGGAATGGGTAACTGGTTTGGGAGTTGAGAGTTTTGAACAGTTGTTGGACTTGATGGTGATTGATCAGCTTAAGCGTCGAGTCCCTCCTGAAATTCGAGATCATTTTCTTGACGAATGGGTAGAAATGATTTCGTCCAAGAAATTAGCCGAAAAACTTGATGCCTACGAAAACGTCCGTGGAAACTTCCAAAAAAATCTTGCAGCCGATCGGCGGAAAGGGAAATACAATCCAAAAACTCAAAGTAAAACAAATTCCGATGATAAAAATAATGCTGAAAATAAATGGCCTTCAAAGTTTAATTCGGGAAGCAAGATCTATCAACCTAGTAGTCCACGTCCAGATGATAAATATGAAAAACGAAAGTCACTGCAATGTTACCACTGTGGGTCCTATCAGCATCTAAGACCTCAGTGTCCAAAACTTAAGAATAGTACTGAATCTTCTGCTAATCTAAACAGAATTAGTTCAAGACCGGACGATGAATTTCTGTTACCTTATACTAGTATTGGATACGTAAATGGCTACAAAATTCCTATATTAAGAGATTCAGGTGCTAGTATTGATATAGTTTGTCGTAAATACATCACGCCAGAAATGCTGACAGGTGAAAAAGTGTGGGTGCAACAACCATTAGATTTAAATCCAACCTGTTTACCCTTGGCTGAAGTCGAACTAAACTGCGATCTCGGACATGTAATAACCAAGGCTGCCATTATTGGAAACGAACTCGACAAAGGAAGGTATTTATTAGGCAACCGAACTGCTGCACTACTGAATGAAAAAAAAGAACCTGAAAATCACTCTCACCAGGTTAATACAGTGACTACTAGAGCTCAAACGAAAAGAGATGCGGAACAAGTTTTTGAAAAATATGGCCGGCTTCTAAGATGCGATGTCAAATACGGAATGTATGGAACATCAGGAAGAAGAGGTTCTGGAAGGACTGGCATGGCATATGCATTTGTTGATTATGATGATAGACGAGATGCAGAGGATGCCATAAAGTATGAAAATGGACGAGAAATTCGAGGCCAGAGCATTGTTGGGGAATGGGCTAGAGGGCCATCCTATCGCTCAGGGGGTGGTTCTAAATATCAGCGAAGTTCAAGTTATAGAAGAGAGAGTTATGGACGATCATCACGTCAGAATAGTGAAGAATGTTATCGCTGTAGACGGACAGGACATTGGGCTCGTGATTGTCCTGAACTTGAAAGAGATAGATACTATCCTCGTTCTAGACATCGTTCTCGTACAAGGTCTAGGTCAAGATTACACCGTCACAAGAGGAGTATCTCACATAGTCGATCTAGGAGCCATGATCGTCACAGAAGGAGTTCTTCTGGCTATCGCCATAAAAGTAGAAGTGTAAGCAGAGATAAAAGAGTAAAGGCGAGGTCACCCAGCCGATCTGTAACACCATCCAAGTTAGTTTTCCGTTCACGATCAAGGTCGCATGGAAAAAGTCGAAGAAAATATGAAAAGTCATCTAAAAAGTCGCGTTCAAGAACTTTTCCCTTCGGAAAAGTTTCTCCGTTGGGGGAGAGATTGTAACAGCTTTAGATATTGTTGCAATAATAATCTTAAACTTTTGAAATAGTTGAATTTGAAATCTATATGTTAATAAATGGCAATGTTTGAAACGCCAACACGAGAGCTGCGTGCGGTTCTCGCACGAAGTAAGAAAATCATTTTTAATTTAAAAAGAGATAGAATACGTTTTGGCTGTTAATTTTTGATGTTACCTTTTCTTCGACTTATATGTTGCAGTTATGAAATTGATCTATTAAATAAAGTTTGCTGTGTTCCAATGGAGTTTGCTTTAATTACGAAACAAGCATTACAGCGTCTATGCTGTGGGGTCAATGGCAGTCTTCTTAACGGACGCCGTGAGTGCAGGCCACATTCAACCAATCGACTGGAAATGGTTCTGGTCGACACGGGAACGTTCAGGTACAACCAGAACGGAACATTCAGAATTGCGGTACAAGTGACTTGCGGGACTGCCACAGCTTGTCGACGGATGCGTCGATCCACGCGTGTTGATATCACTCTGGCTGCACCTGCACCCCTCCTTCTTCCCACATTTTCTTGTTCCAACCATGTTCGCCATAGCCGATGCACCGTGCTCGCATCCATGTGGTTATCAGCTGCAATTTGATGCAAGGACCAACCCCCCCTTCTCAGTCCGATCACCATACCCCTCGTAAAATCGTTTATCTGCTGGAAGTGCCTTCGTTGACGGCAGCCTGGCATTCTCTCCTATTACACTTATCCTCCGGGACAAAAACCAACTTTCTTCGATAATTCGTCTGGCAGAAATAACGGCACGAAAATTGCCCATTCTGCACGTTCCTTCCCTTATATCTTACTTCACGTGCGTCGGAGAGCTGCGTATTTCACATCATTCGCATAACTCAGTGACGTGCGTCTACTCTAAAATTTGCATAAATTTCCAGCCACTCCTTCTTGGTGTTGCATTTTCAATGTCGAGCAGTGTATAAAGCAGCTATAGAGCGAGTCTCTTAGCAGAAGCGTCCTTTCTAAATCTGCTGTCTCTCCGAATAAATGGAGACATTTTGTGAATATCTTTATTGAAATAAAATGAGTCAAAAGAAGAAAAACAGATTTTCTTTTAAAGATCACTAAGTAAGTGAAAAAGACGTTTCTTCTTTCTCGGTGTAAAAGAATGCAGCTGTTATTTTATTTTATGTTTTGCTTCGCGGACGGTACGTCTGGAAGGTGTTCTTTGTTGAATTCTCCTCTGA
>KK113834.1:150528-210190 GCA_000611955.2 Stegodyphus mimosarum
TTCCTGCTGTCTCTGTATCCACCTGGCTATTTGACCCTCAGGATTCTTGAAATTTAGAAGCCAGGCCAATGATGCATGATCCCTTCGGAGCAGGAATTTTCTGCCGTATAGATAATGATGGAAATGTTCTACGGCTACTCCCTCGAGCAATTCTTCCCTAGTGACACACTAATTCCTCTCCGGTTTAGACAACCACTTGCTCCAGTAGGCAATGACACATTCTTAGCCATTAATTTCTTTGGACAAAACAGCACCGACACTCTCATTGCACGCATCCGTGTTGAGAATAAATGGTTTGTCGACCTGAGTATACGTCAGGATTGGAGCCGATGTTGAAGCTTCCTTCAAGTTGTTAAATGCATCCTCACAATATTTTGTCCACAAGAACTTTTGCTTGCTTTCTGTCAGTTAGTGAAGTGGTCTTTGCGACGGAAGAAGTCCTTCACAAATCTCCTATAGTAGGCGCAAAGCCCCAGGAAACTTCTTAACTGATGAATATTTTCGGGGCGGCTCTAGTCTTTAACTACTGAAAGTTTTTCTGTATCTGTAGATACATCTTCGGCAGAGATGGCATGTCCGAGGTAAGTCACTTCCTGTCTGGACAATTTACGTTTAGCGGGACTCAAAGTAAGCAATAACAAATCGCTTAAAACAACTACAACTGAGCTGAGAAATTTTAATCTTTATTAAATATTAAATGCACGCCTTCTCGTATTTTTACCTTTACGGCGTAGCTTTCTGTTCAAATACGCCTCGTGCTGCATTTCACGGGAAAGTAAAACAATTTTAATTATAATTCTACTAAAAATAGTAAATTAAATACAAATTCTCTGACAATATATATAAAAAGAATTACGCAAATTGGAGATTAAAAAACCTTCAGTTGAGATATTACACAGATCGGTAAAAATTTATTTCCGGGTGACCCTTGGCGAAAACTAGCTATTTTTGGCGATGCATTGACAACGAGTTTTTGGAATTCTTTGACTTGTTATTTTCGTTTTGTGCAGCGGAGATTTTTACACCAAAATTCGCCGCTGCACAAAGCAAAAATAACAAGTCAAAGGCTTGCACAAACTCGAGCCATGCATGTACATCGTATAACCTTCGCAGTGCCGGTATCTTCCGATGTTTGACCATACGCATTTCCTTCGTAGTACAAACAGGACACTTATGGATGGCTACTAGGTAAACCTTCATTTACACGCCAGTCAGTTGATGCTTTTTCCCCCTTTCTTTCCATATCGTACAGAAACTTCAAAATTAATCTTACAACATTCAGCAGTTTCACTGCGTAAACCATATAATACGCAAAGTACTTTCTAACCAATATCCAACACACAAAAATGTCCTCACAAATCTTTTCCCATCAGTCAAATTCACAGCAATTACGCACCAATTACGTCATAATAGGGTTTCCATTTAACTACTCAGGGTACCATAAATGAAACAGCAACTTGACCATAAGAGAGACAACTTAGCGATAATCCAAAGGGCATCCTGAAATGTAGGCTAACCCACGGATCAAATAGGAAAAGTTAGGTTACTTGAATATGGCGAAGCCAGGAGGGCTATTTGCCTAAGAATAGAGCCCAAAGCAGAACCAAGATTCAGCGGTCTTAACAAGACGGCCATTGGTAGGGCTTCAGATGGAAAAAGAAACAAGTCACAGTTAGCTTAAAATTATATGGAGTTTGAAATCTTGTCATTTACAATACTCATGGCCTAAATAATATTTTTTTCTGAATGTTATTAAGAAACCCAGATTATGTGTAAAGGATTTAGTTTGCTTCGCTGAGGATTTAAACGTTTATATAATATGCAATATTTAATGAAAGATCTTATGACCTCTTAATTAGCAACATCTTCCTTCTTTGCATCAAATACGAAATTTTAACAGATCCTTTTTTTATTTTGAATTGAACTTTTAATACTTCAAAGAAACTATACATGGATGCATATATATGCATCCATGTATAGTTTCTTTGAAGTATTAAAAGTTCAATTCAAAATAAAAAAAGGATCTGTTAAAATTTCGTATTTGATGCAAAGAAATAGAAGTGTTGATCTATAACGAATAGGAAATTGGAGGCGAAGGCATATTAAATCTTCATTTTTTATTTCAGCTTGTTGTGGCCACAATCAACTTGGCACATGAAATGTGCCTATTCCAAAATAGCTCACATTTTAGATTAATTTTCAGTAAGAAAGAAGAAAGTTGCAGACAGCAGTCCAATTAGACCGAAGCGTAAAGAGCAAGTGCCTTACGTTCAGGGTGAAATCCCAATTCAGACTGAGTTAGTTTTGGTTTACAATGCATTTTGATTGGATAGTTAATACTTCTGTAAAATTATTATTGGTTACTTGACTTTTAGTTCCATTTACATCATCAGATTTATGTAAGTGCCATATGACATGGATTAGTCTAGAAATGACGCAGTGCGTAGAGAGGTCATTATTTTTAGAATTGAGAAGGGAAATTTACGTTGTTAATTTAATCTTAGACATATTCTTTATTTTTCTGACATATTCCCCCCCGTCAAGGAAAGAAAGGCGTAGCGACAAAGAAGCCTTTTTAAAGGAAAAGCGTTAAAGCAAATGAAGAGAAATAATTTGAAAAAATACCAATTTTGAAATTTTGACCAAAAAATACAAATCCTGAAATTTTGACCAAACTAATTACTTATATAATTGCAAAATATTAACTTATATAATTGTTTAAATAATATTTTAAGAGTCCTTTAAAAATTCAGTTCAAACGTTTTTGTAATTTGCAGTCCATATAATTAAATTTCTTCAGAGAAGTCTTTGTAAAGCTTTGAACACAATATATCACATTTGAAAAACCTTTGCACACATTTTACTGATTTTGAATAATCAAAATAAATTTCAAAATTTTCAGAACACATCTAATTTTCATTCTTTTAACTTATATTTTAACATCATAAATTTGATAATAGTATTGCTAAAATTATGGTTTTACCAATATTGTCTTTCATTTGTAATTTCTGAATTTAACAAACTGAAAGGCCTCGCAATACTTCTAAACAAACATATCCATCATTAGGTCTAGCCTCTTGAGCTAACCAGTGTGTTTTGCACTCTTGAGCTAACCAGTGTGTTTTTGGCTCAGGGTGGCTAGGCAGTTACTTGAAAAAGCCTCCGTTCCTTACATAAGGTAACTGGCCTTTGAGAACTGCACTACTACATTCCATAATAAAAAAAGTATAATAATAATATAAAAAAATTACACTCAATCATGAAATGAGAGCCTTCAACATTATCTTATATGAAGAGGGTAAAAGGAACAACTGTACAGAGGTAATAATAGGCCTCTGTTTCGGAACCAGTACTCCCTCAACATACTTTATACTTTACAGCAACCCATAAATTTTTAACATGCATTAACCATAATTTCATATTACTTATCTGTACTAATTTCACTTATTTTTGTATCCACTTCATTTTTAGAATAATTATAAAATTCTTATTCAAAATTTTCAACACAAATTTCAAAATATATTAATGTTAACAACCTTCCAGAAAAATAATTAAATCTTCTTCACTAACCTCACTAAAGTATTAGAGTTCGAATTTTTAATATCATTTTCATAAAACAATACTATACTTTTAAGAAGCAGCAATATGTATTCAGATTTTCAATATAATAATAATGATTAGTAATTTCAATATGATAGTTTTAATTGCACTAAATAAAACCTTTAGAAAAAATTCAGACCACAGACTTAGAAATGAGACGATGAACAAATCTTGCAAGAAAAATCATTCCCAATTCACTAAAATGTGTTTCACATTTGGAAAACACCATATTTGAAGATTGAGACACTCAGAAGATATTTTTCAAGCACACAACTAAAATTACCAGAAAAGCACAGCACAGCATTAGAAGAATAGAGATGTCGTCACACTACGGCCTTGAAACAGAAAAAAAAAAGGAAACGCAGATACGATGAACTTTCAACAGCCGGCATTAAATCAAATTCCTAATTTTTATTTCGCAGTCCCGTCACTGGAAATTGTTGAGAGTTCATTGGAGTAAATTTTCGCACAACACATCACTTGAATATCGCCTGCACACATCCATTGGGGTTAACAGCAGTCGTAGAAGTGTTATCTATAACGAATAGGAAATGGGAGGAGAAGGCATATTAAATCTTCATTTTTTATTTCAGCTTGTTGTGGCCACAATCAACTTGGCACATGAAATGTGCCTATTTCAGAATAGCTCACATTTTAGATTAATTTTCAGTAAGAAAGAAGAAAGTAGCAGACAGCAGCCAAATTCGACCGAAGCGTAAAGAGCAAGTGCCTTACGTTCAGGGTGAAATCCCAATTCAGACTGAGTTAGTTTTGGTTTACAATGCATTTTGATTGGATAGTTAATATTTCTGTAAAATTATTATTGGTTACTTGACTTTTAGTTCCATTTACATCATCAGATTTATGTAAGTGCCATGTGACATGGATTAGTCTAGAAATGACGCAGTGCGTAGAGAGGTTATTATTTTTAGAATTGAGAAGTGAAATTTACGTTGTTAATTTAATCTTAGACATATTCTTTATTTTTCTTGCATATTGTTGAATAAATTCAAGCATATCAAAATGCGTAAAGATGAAAATCACCCAGCAGCTACGTCGTAGCCATGCATATACGTAGTGTGTTTTTTAAGTAAGGGCCGTCTTGTTGTACACACTAATACGTGTCGCGCGGGCGACAACGAGTGCTTGCGTCGTATCCCAGCATCCCTTGGCAACAACTGTGCTCAGTTGCAGCTGTGTAGGTAACCTGTACAATCTGTGTTCTGTATCTTTAAAATGTTCAAGATTATCGAATCGCCCGCCTCGTGCGATTGGCAAGTGATACGTCAAAGCGGTCAGTGATACGTTTTTTGTCGGCAAGCAATTTGTTTACTGCAGACATTCACTAGCAGATTTGTGAAGTTTATGAAGCTACTCCCATCAGTAAAGGCAAAGTGCGTAAATGGGTCAGAGAATTCAAAGCTAGCCACGACAACGTCCATGATAAGCTCCGCTCCGGTCGCCCACCTTTGATCACAGACGATATGGTGGCTTCAGTTGAAGAGAAAATTCTTGAGAACAGACGCTTCACCATAAGCACTCATTCAAATAAATTTCTTGAAATGTCTAGTCTACTACTGGAAAACGGTTGTGACCTTTTGTTTATTGGGGCAGGTGGCAAGTTTCTATGAAGAGGGTATTCAAAATGTAGTTCTGAGGTATGATACGTGTTTAAATAAACTTGGCAACTATAATGAAAAATAGAGAAACGTATGTAGAATCTGAAAATAAATTTCATAAAACATTCCTCGTAAATAACGTAAAAGTTAACAATATTTGGTATCGCAGCACCAAAAATTTGAAATTCCTGTTCATCATAGAAATTTAGCAGTTGGTATTATCTATTTTAATGTTAAATATTAGCTCTAATAATTATAAACCAATTTTAATTACAAGGTTGTAAGGTTCTTTGTAAATGAAAACAAGAATATTCTTCCGAAAAAGTAATGAACTTTTTTCATGTAAACGAAAGCTTCTTCTGTAGAAACGTTTCTTGTTACGTAAAAAAAATGTAAACAATTTTCAGCTATCAGCATTTTATCATAATAAGAATTTTTCTTGATTGGTAAAGACTTTGAACTTCGATAAAAAGTGAGAATGATAGATATTTAAGTAACAGATATTCGTACAATAGATTCTGTCAGGCAAGCACAGGCAAAATACCCCTACAGAATTCTATTTTTATGTTAAAGTTCAAAAAATCAATGCTGCTTGCTGTTTATTTTGTAAAGGTAATTATGAGCACTTTTTAGTAACTAGTTTAAAAGTATTCATTAAAATTAAAAGGTAAAAAAATGTTATTATATGAAGTCAATGTGGAATAGAGTGGTTGGTTATAACGGGATGCTTAGAATTTTTATTATGAAATTTCTGCTGCTTCTTCCCTTATACGATGACCGTTATGTGCATTAGCTTTTTTGTGAATTAGATTAGATCAAATTAGATTAGAATTAGATTGCATCATACCTGCTAGATTATGACCAGACTTTCAGAATCCCCTATAATTTGGGTCTCTAGGTGAGTCATAATTCTTTATTGACGATATATATATATATTTTCAAAGAATTGTTCAATGAGGTATTTTAAGCTTATTTTTATAAAAATTCAACTACGGTTCTAGCGGAAAGTGATGCTCTTTGTGCCTTATAGTAAAAGTTTTAACATAGATCACCAAACGAAGCTTTGAATGCAGACTATTGTTGCTATAGCTTATGCGAAATTATACTTGAAAAGCAGAACTTTGGCCATTGAAACTATTAAACTTGAAAGCTTAAAATCACTTTAATATGACTTAATACAACTTCAGAAGGGTGCATGGAAAGATAAAGAGAAATCATCGATAAAAAACACATAAGATAAAAGGGAAATATAAAAGTATATGGTACTTATGCGTTATTCGTTAACCGTGAAAACTGACAACCATCGAAACTTGACAGTTCGTAAAGACACCCCCATAGTTTTGCTAATCGCTCCTGCGGATGCTTGAAGGCACTGGCGTATCTTTAATTAATAAACAGTCAGTATTCGAGTCGATTCGTTTTTGCATTTGAAAACGCTTTCGTTGATTTCTACTATTTTGCTAGGCCCTCAGATTTACCGGAAATAGTGTTAAAAATGCTTTGAGGGAAGACTTGCAGCAGTTAATTGTTCCAGCCTATTATTGCTTTGTCGACCATATTCAGCTGACCGTATATTGTCCATATGCCCACTGTAAAAAGAGGGGGCGTCAGTTCTATATCTCCTGTTCTACTGGACCGATTGACGAAATTCAAATTGCGTTTTTCATGTCTCGAAAGCGTGACTTAGCATATATATTAGATTTATATGTAGCATTTTTCTATTAGGTATTTTGGTATAAAATCGGAATTTTTCTGAAATTACAGGCCAATTTTTTTCCATATTTCGATTCTATGATTCAAATTATGTAAAACTGCCGAGTTATGTAAAAATCGCACTAGTAGTTTTTAAAAAATTAGCTCTCAAAATTTTAGCTCCTCAATGCTAATTGAATTTGATATATATTTATTAATATCTTTTCTTTTATTAAACTTCTTTGATTCTTCCTTTCATATTTCGAAATTTAAGTTCATTTCGAATAAAATTCGCCAATTTTTTATGATTTATTTTTAAATTTTTAAAATTTGTATTTTTAAATAATTTTTATGAAATTTTCGAAAGAAATAGTGAATTATAACCTATTAAATTTTTGCCATCATCATAAGGTAGATATATTTCTGATCATACCTGCAAAAAATTAGTTTTTTTTTCAAAATTTCATAAGATATGAGTGAATTTACATTTTGGCGCGTTTTGAAATTTCGCGTGTTTATCATAACCCATAATAACGAAAATGTGGTTTACGCACTTTGTTAAAATTATTTGAAAGTAGGAATGATGTGACTTTTTTTCCGCTCCTGCACAATGGAAGGGAAAGAAAAATAGGTTGCCATGTATTAAGAAGTTCGCCAAGTAATTCTTGGCTCAAACTGAAAAAAATGCGTTAAATTACATTTTTGAATTTCTCCGTAAATTTTACACCAAATCTTACAAAATTTAATATTTAGGCAAAATTTGAGTCGTAGAATCGAAATATGAAAAAACAATTGGTATGCTAGTTTAGGAAAAGTCCAATTTTGTGTCAAAATACCTACATTAGAACAAAGCTATACATAAATCTAATATATAGCCCAAGTCGTGCTTTCGAGACATGGAAAACGCAATTTGAATTTTGTCAATCGGCCCAGTAGAACGGGAGATATAGAACTGTCCCTTTTTTTTCCTCAGTGTACATAATTTTTAATAGTAGGATCCCTTAACTTTGAAAATAATCCAGTTCTTTCTGCTTTGTAGATGGCAGAGCTCAAATTTTAATCATTTCTATCAAAATGTAAGGAAAAGGTACAGCAATAATGGTTAATTTATATCCTTTTTCATAAAAACAAAAGTGGTTTATGGAGAATCTGTCGATTTTACATTAAAAGAAAGCGCAGATATTATGAGGGTGCCGTTACGTCACGCGGATCCATAACTGGCGCTAAATCGCGCTGCTCGACGACACTTTCATGGTCGACGGGATACTAAGTAAGTACCAAATATATTTACTACATGCCGATGTATTTTTTAGTTAATACCACTAGTTAGCGCGGAGCGAATCACACATTTTCAAAATTAAATTATAATATACTGCAATATTTTTCATTTTTTATCATTGAATATTGTTTCTTAAAGAAGGAAATATCCTTTGTTATTGTAATTTTTCCTAACCTTAAAGAATGTATAATACTTCTATTTAATATGTAAAAACATCACAGGAAATTAAAATTCGTACAATCAGGTTTCGGAAAGTGGCGGCCGAGGGGAAGTGAAGAAATCTAGAAGTGTCCCTTGGCAAATGTTTCCACTTGACGAAATATAAGACATTTAACTTAAAGCATGGAGAGATTAAAATGCAATAAAGAAATTTTTAATAATTCATATTTTTGAGTTTTAATAGAATATCATAATAATGCAAATTAGTGAAATATTTAAGTTAATATATACCCAACTGACAACTTTTTTGCTCCTATTTTTACCTTCTCTGAAATTAAAAGATATTTCTAGCTCTGCGTAATACCCAAATGGTAAGGAAACACATTTTTTGTTACATTTAAAATTCTTAAGCTTTTTATTGATTCATTGATTAAAATAAATAAATTAAAAATAAAGGCAAATTCTGTTGTAGAGTAATTGACTTCATTCTGAAATATTCAGATTTTGGCACTTGCGTATTAACGACACCAGCTTGGCGCAATTTGGCGAGTTTATACAGATGATTGGTTTAGTTAATTATGGCAAAGCACACTGAAGGCTATCTCTCTAAGGGGAGGAAGGCCTTCGTGGAGGACTTTCTAAAGTTAACTGGCTCGTATAAACGTTACACATGGGGAAAGCCACGAAAACGCCCATGCAGCCAGCCCGTTCGCCTGAGTTCAACCCAGGTCGGAACTACCAGTTTTCAGCGATTTTATCCCTCGGCCGCTGGCGGGCCGCTTTTACAGATAAAAAGGTAAAATTTATTTATTTTGTGAAAGTTGGTGGTTTTCGCGCGTTTTCTTTTTTTTCAGAAAAAATCCAAAACTATCCACATTTATAGTAAGTCGGTAAATATTATTAACATATATTTACAGTAGCATACAAATTAAAATGCATTACTTTTAAAATACAAATCTGAAATAAGAATAACATGATACATTAAAAAATAAAATACTTACGTTCTTCTTCACATTTTTCTGTAACTTTTTGGCCTGTTCTTCTCTCGAAGTACACAGCGATCTGTCTTCTCATAAAAAAATATCAGAGAACTGCAAAGACCCGGTTTTGTGCAAACCTTGGCAATAGCACTTATCAAGGAAACGCATTTCTTTGTTCCCTTTTTAGAAAATTTTGAGCAAAGTTCTGCATTCTTCCACAAATTTTCCTGCAGCTTTTTTAATTGCTGGCAAATTCCACAAGCTCATATTTTAAAACTATGGAAAAAATATCGCCATTTTTTATATAAACTGTTGGAACTTAGAAGACAACAACAAAAAAAAAGAAGCACGCATAGGAAAGTTACGGTGTTGTTTGACTGAAGGACTGTTATCAGCATGGTTGCCAGAGTTTGACACGTGCTGAAAATTTGGTGACGTTACGTTGATATGTAAGTACCCAGATTTTATAGTTTAATATTTTAGTACTTTTTTAATTGTTATTATTACTGGAGTTAATTTCTGCCTTTCGACCAGTTTTAAATTTCGCATACTTTCTTCTGTTCCTTTACTTACATACTAAATCACCTTTTTCTTGAAAGCGAAAAAAATTATATCAATGAAAATGTTTGCTAATGTTTGTAAACGTTTAAGCGCTTCTATCCTGCCCACAGTTACAACCATACACACATAGACGTATTATATATAGAAAGAGGTAATGATCTATATGATGAGGTTTCAGATGGCCAGATATTTGCAGCTTAATGCATTTGTCGGGAAAGGCAAAAATTTATTGATCATTTTACTGTCCGATTACCTACAACACTACCAACGGTGCATCACGCAAGACGACTAAAGTACATCAAAGAGAGAAATTCTATCCCAATTTTATAGAGCATCTCCCACCCCCAAGGGGACGGAGAGTCTCCCACCCCTTTTTCCGTATCAATAAACCTCTCAAGAGAGGCAGCTGGGTTACCTATGGCATTATATTTGAGTTTCGCTAAAAACGTCGATTTTATTTACATTCTTACTTCCTTGTACGCAGTATAAAGGAAGTATTGTAATCGCAAAAAATTTCGGGTATCATATTTCAACGAAAATATCCATTTTGACCGCTATCCAATGCAATTTAAAGACGTTTCTGCGTGACATCTGTATATAAGGACAGAGACTCTTTTTCCCTTCCAAAAAAATCATAAAACTGATTTAAAATGAATTCTGAAGAGATTTATAACATATAAATGTGCACATCCTATTTTGGTTGCAATTGGATGTACCAAACGTATATATATATATCACTGAGTCGAGTAATAGAGTGGATATATATATATTATCCACTGTATTACTCGGCTCTGTGAGCTCAGTTTCTTTATTCTTATATGTTTGTAAATTGTGCATTTTTTGCTTTAGAAATGATTGAATTAAGTTGTTCTTATCTTCCAGCTAAGACTTCTATGCCTTTAGTTAAACTGCATGCAATAAATTGGGAATTATGAACAATTTAAAAGTTTTTTAATTGCGGCTAAGCCTAATTTTTTTTCACGATAGCGGCCATATTTGTTTACATTTGAAACTTAGCAGAATAGTGGATTTGTTGCCAATCTAGAAAAACTAAGCTTCGCAACAACAAAGTAACGTCTTCTTTTATTATTGCGAGTTAAATTATGCTTAATTCATTCTGGAATTATCATTTAAGTCATTAGTTTTTTTTTACTTGGTATTTTTTATGAGTTTTAACTGTACTTGGTATTTTATGTTTTTCTATACCTTTCAATTTTAATGAAAATATTTTGAATTTTTACGTATTTTAGCTTTGCCGCGAAATGAGAACTGAATTAATGAGTAGCGCATGCGCATTAAGTCTGTGAAGCCTGTTAAGTCAGCTGAATCGTCTGTGAAAAACTGTTTGCTTTTTATTTCTTTCATTTCTTTTATACATCGTTTTAGATGCATTACAGTATTTGAATAGAGCTTGTGGTAATCCTTTAGATTGTATAATTTATGTGCACTCTGAGTTATAAAATGAATGAGATGTAAGGCTGTTAAGTGAACTTATCGCCGAAGTGTGGTTATGGTAAATACACTGCTGGCCACCAAAATTACAACACCAAGAAAGACAAGAGATATCACAACAAAATTTATTTAGTAGATAACATGTTGACCAAGTATCAAATGAGTAAATTTATAGACTTCTGCAAAGTGTGGTTTCTTCCAGAATCAGTAGCCAGAGTAGCCGCCATTGTTGCAGATCACCGCTGCCACACGCCTCGGCATTGATTCAAAGAGACTTTGGATGTGTTCTTGGGGTACAGCAGACCAAGCAGCTTCTACACGTTGGCAAAGTTGATCTGATGTGGTAGCTTGGGATGTAATCTCTGTCAATCGTTCAGCAACCATGGACCACATGTTTTCTATCGGCGAAAGATCCGGAGAGCGAGCCGGCCAGGGAAGCAATTCAAACTGGCGCTTGACGAAGAAACCTTGGTCAATGCTTGCCGCGTGTGGTGGCACATTATCCTGTTGGAATATGGCTGTGGGCAAGCCCTGAAGGTAAGGAAGGACAACTGGCTCCAGCAACTCAGAGATGTAGCGCTGGCTGTTTAAACTACCGGCATGCGTACTAGAAGAGTGCGAGAGTGATATCTAATATCGCCCAGTACCATAATACCCGGTGCAGGACCAGTCTGACGGTGCATAACGAAGCTGTTCAGCATTCTCTATCCACGGTGTCTCCAGACTCGAATCCGAACATCGTGGTGTTGCAGACAGAAGTGTGACTCGTCAGTAAAGACAATTTCATTCCATTCTGCCGTCCACATCTTTCTTTCATCGCACCATTGGCGGCGGAGACGTCTGTGCTTCTGCGTCAAGGGTAGACGAA
Source organism: Stegodyphus mimosarum (assembly GCA_000611955.2). Taxonomy (NCBI): domain Eukaryota; kingdom Metazoa; phylum Arthropoda; class Arachnida; order Araneae; family Eresidae; genus Stegodyphus; species Stegodyphus mimosarum. Next base: position 162,739 of record KK113834.1, read on the forward strand.
GCAATGGACGTCTTGCGGACAGACCACTCTGCTGTAAACGACGTCGAATGGTAGGCGCAGACACTGGATGATGCGTTACAGACTGAATGTGCTGTGCTATGGTTCGTGATGTGACTGAGCGATCCGTCACTGCCATGCGCACAATGTTCCTGTCACTGTCATCACGTGAAGTGAAGCAATGAGCTGGAACACGTTGGTCCGTCGTACCCTCCTGCATCCAACGGTCACATATCCGCATTACAGTTGTTTGGTTTCGTCCAACACGACTACCGAGTTCCCTGAAAGATAATCCACACTCTCGGTAGGCCACTATCCTTCCTCTGTCGAACTCGGATACTTGATCAAACGATGATCGCTGTTTACTACGAGGCATAATTGATCGTTTTTTTGAAAAAACCACAAGAAAATAATTGCCGAACTTGAAATCGTCGAAAATTCCACGCCTCAAATAGCGCTTTGAAGTGGCGCCACAGGCGCGCGTGACGTGCGTCTGCGCTGAAATTCTAATCATTTGCATACCTCACCTCCGCTAATGCATGCTGTAAATTTCATGTTATTTGCATGCTTCCTTCAGGGTGTTGCATTTACGGTGGCCAGCAGTGTAACTATAGTGAATTTTAAAGACTGCGTGTATTTTATTGCGGTGTATGCGGTATCGACGCATATAATGCATATAATTTATGCGTATTTATGCATATAATTTAATATTCTATACAAGGACGTCATGTAGTGTACATATCAGACTTTTTTTATTTTGTAATCGAATTGATTTGAATAAAAATGAATTTAATTTATGGAATATCTAATTAAAATCATTTGATTTATTTATAGATTCCCGTTATATAATTTTTCTCTTCTAAAATGTATAAATAATATATAGCATTGCTATTTTGATCAAAATGTATATTTATCTGGTATCTGTTTCACTTTTCCACCTGAGCTATCTCTGTTGCTCATCTTTACTGATAAACCATATTAAACATTAAAAATGCATTTTTGTGTGACTGTTGAAATTTGAAACCTTTCAATTTCTTTGTTTATGGTTTATATTCTTTGTTGGTTTGTGGATTAGTAAATGTTTGACATGAAACCTGTCGGTTGTCTGCACAAGTCACGCTATATAATTTCCACTAAGTCATGCAAAGTTTGGACCATACAATTGCAACATTATCTTATTGCAACGTTATCAAGTTTCTATTCTGCAGTAAAAATGGATTCGCAGAATAAAGGAATTAAGGAATAAAGGAATACACATTAAGAAATTATTATATTTGTAAAGAACTAGGAGCATTTTTATGCAGATATTTGATATATATTTTTATGCAGATATTTGATTTTGCTGGCTTGCAGCAAATTGTACAGTGATTTTTTTATATATATTTATTTCTGCCTAATTTATGTCAAAGTTGCAACTTTTATTTCAGGGATACAAAAGGAATTCCAGTACGTGTTCAATGTTCTAAAACAATGCTGTGTTTGAAAGACTACGAAGACTATGCCAAGGAGCACCTGGATCGAAGAACATGGGCTTTTTACAGCCAAGGCGCAGAACGAGAAGAAACCTACAAAGAAAATCTCAGAAGTTTCACAAGGTTTCTACTAAATCCTTTTTTTTTTAAACTTTTTTTGCTAGTAAAATTTACTGAATGGGCCGTGTTGCATTCATTAATACTAAACTATACATCGTAAATTAAATTAAAAATCCTTCAAAGAAAGAAACAGTTCAAGAGAAAGTAATTTTTTGAATTTCTGATGTTCCTTTTAAGATTATTTTATACGAAATTTTTCACGCTGTAATAGAGCTAAGAATAGCGTTAAAGCCTTCAAGCTAAAAACGAATAGCGTTAAAGGCTTTCAAGGAAAAAATGAGAAAAAGAAAAACGAAAGGTTGACACCCTTAGGACAAAAACTGGCAATATATTTAATTTTAAAGTTTGAAGTTTTTAAAAATTTCGCATCGCCAGGAAATTAAATTTTTCGTCCTCCTCGAAAGGTTAGTTAAAAATAAATTACAACGATACAAGGTTGATAATATTTTCCTTGTCTGATGTCATTCAGTATTAATCCTCTGTCATTTACTAGTATGTAGGATTCTTTAATTTATAATTATGTCACATTTATAACGCTCTGTAAATATTTTCAGGCAAGTCATTTAGAAGTTCCCAAATTAAAAAAAATATATAAATATTCACATGCAGTTTTGTCAGCTTAGAATCAATATCTATCGTAATCTATCATATTTTGTATCATAATCTATCATTTTCGTTTACCCATATTTTATTCTATTTTTATTAAATTCCTACATTACCTCACACTCTCCCTATATCTTGTTCAAATTTTCAATCATTAATAAAATACTTTTTATTCATCCATTCAATTTCAAATACATTTTTAAACTTGTAGTGGATGACACTTGATGTTAATACAGTTTTTTCACATAATAAAGTCAATTCCAGTTATTTATTCCTATTTATCGGAACTAAAGATTTGCTGTTTTTATTAAATATGTTATAAGTCTTACACATAATGACCGTTTATTAGGAATTCTCACGTGCTGTAAAAATTAATTTTAGGAGCGGAAATAATGTCTAAAGTGTGAATCACTGTTATTATTTCAGTCTAATAAATCATTTAGACTGACATTCGACGAATATAAATAGACCACTTTTTTATGCAAGATGTAAAATATGGAAAGTTTAGCAAAGGATTTACAGGATAATAAATGCAGCTTATTTCAAAATATAAAATCTGAAAAGGCGAGGCATTTTGTTTTGTCAAACTCATAATACTTTATTTGTTATATTAACCAAATTTCATTTCATTACCTAATACTGCATGATGGCATAATTTTCTTCCGTTTAGCCTCTGCTGTAGGATTTCCCCACCGATGAAACAGGATTATTTAATACTTATCATATTAATGATTTCGTAATGATTTAAATTTACAAGTGTCTTGTTCGCTGAAGATTGTGTTTTATCTAAGTGATATTCCGAAAAAATCTGCTATGAAGTCTAGACGTCAAATGCAAAACATATTACTTACATATTGGCCTTGACACTAGGATTCGCCTTAAAGCCTTAAATGGGAAACTGGCACGTTACGAATATTATTACATACTAATTCAATATTTATGAAACTTTAATTACTATACAGGAATCTACAGTATGAAATAAAACTTCTTGATAGCAGGGTCTGGCATGTAGGGAATTAGAAATGCACAACAAATGTGCACATCACACCCAGAAGCTTACTCTAGACTGTCCTATGGTGCTTTTAAATAGGAGGTCGTTAAAAATATAAATTAGATCGGTGTCAGTTAACTCAAAACTATCCTGTAGAAGTCTCTAACTAGAACTGTCTAAGAAGTCTAAACTTCGTCGATATGAAAAAACACTATTTAAACAAATTGTAGGGTTTCACAGGAACAAGTTATGAGCCTGAGTGGATAACCACTTCTGTGTCTTTCCAGTGCTGTGTTTAGAGAAGATAAAGTCACTGACGTCAGTAGACGCCTGACGCCAGAAGTGTTTAAGTCTTCTTCGCTGCCCAGCAGACGCTGATATACCCTTTAACCAGATATGTTATTACTTGAACATATACAACTTAATGCTTGGTAACTGCCAAATCACTCGCCTTCAGTTCAGGAGTTTCTGATGAAAATGGAGGCTCCTGAATTTCCTCTCCTTCAAGAACATTTATCCACAATTCGTTGGTACTGTTTCTATTTCAGCAGTCAGTACTAATGAATTTCAGATTCGAACTGAAGCAGGCAGGCGTTATTACAAGACGACGAGTATAAAAGTTGTTATTTCAACTTCACCAAATATTGATTTTTGGCCATTTAGATGATCGTATTTATTGGTTTGAAACTTTATTTATCTGCATCACCATTACAAATATATAATATTAATTTCTTTTTAATAGACTGTTTCTTCATAGTGATAAAAATTACATATATATGATTGTATCCGAATTCTCTAACATGGTAAAGAAAATTGAAAGGTTTCTTTTTTCTATATAATAGAAATATATACTTTGATCTACTTGAGTATTATTTTACTGTTTGAATTATATTTTCCATATATAAGTGTGTTTTAATATGTATACTAGTCAATAGAAAAAATAATAAATCTTACATATTATATTCCTAACGCATTTTCTAAGGCTTAAGTTTAAAGTTTGCCATAAGCCTTTGCATTAAACTATTTGTCTTGAGAAAAACATTTTAAGCATTTCGTCATATCAACAAAAATTTAATATCTCTATCACTTAAATTTCTAAAATATCAGACTGGAATTTAGTACTTAGCATTACATTCTGAAAGGGGCTATCATAAAGCGAGCATGACTTTCTTCATACGAAATAAAATTAACTGAGTGAGTTTATTTTATTGAAAGAAGTGCAAAACATTCAAAGCATAGCATATTTAGAAGATATATTATAAGATAGAAGATCGGCAAAAAGGATAAATGACCGAAATATTTCAGTAAGAGTTTAGTATATTCAATCAATCTTTCTGAAATTGTCGGATTTGAAGGGTGCTGTGTTTGCAATTAATTATATAGGTGAAATGTGTCGTACATTTACAGTACTTGCACAAACTGCTTATATTCTTCCTGTTCGTTTTCAGTCAGCATTTATGCTATGAGGGAAGCATATTACTATTTGTTCTCTTTTCAGTTCAAGCATGCATTAAATCTAAATATTTTTTACAGTGATGCTATTTATATTCTTTTTTAATCATTATGGTTAGAATTTATTACTGAATATTGTTTTGATATTACTCTGGGCCAAATATTCCATTTTAAAAGAAAATATTTTACTTTTTTTGTTCATAGATACACATTAATACCCAGAATGTTGCGCAACAAGAACAGAAGAGATCTGTCTGTAACTGTTCTGGGAGAAAAGATTTCTATACCAATTGGCATTTCTCCTACAGCGTACCAAAGATTAGCGCATCCAGAAGGGGAAATGGCTGCTTCTAGAGGTATGCTTTATTTCCGTGGAATCTTTATTGATGTAAAGTTCCCTTTGTGTGTAAAAACGAGGCGAAAAGAATGTTAATTGAAAAATTCATATTTTTTCCTTTAAATAATAATAAAATATTTAAATGCCAGAATAATTAAATCGCCTTTTGTTTGTTTTAAAATGGGATTTTGGATTTTAAATCAATACTACTACAATAATGAGTGTAATAAAGCAAAATTTAAGCAGTAAAAACCATATTTAGTTGAATTTCCATTAAAGAGACAAAATTTCGAAGGAGAAAACATTGAATCGATGACGTCAAGAACTTAGTCATTTTCATTTTTTAATCAACTTTTTTTATTTGTTTTATTCCTTAACACTCTTAATAAATAAATACAGGTTTGACATTCAAACTAAGTGATTTGATTATTTTAATCGTAAGTGCAAAATAAGTGTGTGAGAAATTCTCGATCAACAGATGATTTTGATATACATTTCTCATCAAACGTTTCGAGGCTCGTTTCGGAGTGATGTAATAGGATAAATTCACCTGTTATTTTGAACTAAAAATAAATGTTCTATAATACATGTTTTTGCTTGATGTCCTTGCATACGTTTGCTTCTACAATTAACTTCTCAAAGTAATTATCATGGTTGCCCCCAAAAATGAAAAATTGTCCAAAACGACTCCCTTTCATTAGTCCAGTTAAATGGAATATTACTGCGATTTTCCTACTTTCTGTTCTTTCCAAATACACTAGCTAGCCATTAAAATGACAACACCAAGGTCCACCAGTGTGATATTCTATGAACCCATAAAAAGATCCAGGAAAAGTAAGGCCCTATTAAACACTGGAATTATGCATGCTTACTTACTCTTCTACAAACAATTTAAATTATGTTCCGTTGGAAAGCACAAAAACCAGACATGCAAATTTCTAACTTCTAATAAAAGTACAACATATCACTACTGCCGAACGGATTTGTATTTCCGCTTTATATCGGGTTTCCAGTTACGCTCCTCGAGGGGAGGTAGTGACTGCTAATGTGCGTCCAAGGTTCGTCTATCTAAACGTTTATCAGGATTGCTGTATTACCTGTCATTGGGATCATCTGTCGTCGTCCGTTCCTGTTATAACTTCAACTGCATATGGTTACATCAGCAGATCTGCTAGCGGCTGGACTCATGTTTTCATCTCTTATCCCTTAGCGTAATTGTGTCGGCTCCCTTCCGGCTTTCGTAAACAAGCCCAAATTCAATCAGGGACCATCATCTCTCAGTTTTTTCTTAAGTGTCTGTAAAACCAGGACACTTCGTCAGAGTCAGAAACCTTTATCGGTCAGTCATTTCTTAACGTCTGTAAAACTGTAATACTTCATCAATGTAGAGCAGAAACTTTTATCCCTTCAGTCATTTCTTAAATATCTGTAACCTGGTACTTTTTATCAGTGTAGGACAATTGCTCAGTCATTTCTTCAATGTCTGCAAAACCGAAACTCTTCATCCCGTCAGGCAGAAACCTTTGCCGTTCAGCCTTTTTCTTAAATATCTGCAAAACTAGAACACTTCCTCAGTATGGATATGCAACCTTTACGGTTCTGTCTATCCAAGTTATTTCCAATAAAGTGTTCTTCCTCCATTTAAAAAACTACACAGTTTTCTACTAATTACCATATGCAAATTTCTCACCATTGTTTTTCATTTCTTCTGTATATTGTTAAATTGTGATCTAACACAAAAGAAGGAAGCCCAAAAGAAGAAATAGGTTTACGTCTTTTCGACAGTCTTTTCTATTTAATGCCAGACTTATTAATTAAAAGCCGTCTTATGATGAAACTGTTGTGTAGCAATTTTCACGTAACACTTAATTATTTAAGTTTGACTTAAAATTAATTTTCATTATTCTAAATTTATGCTACACAACGTTATTTTATTTAATATCTTGTATTTATATTTGCTTTAGTTTAATTTTAATTAGGGTTTTGGTACTTTAAGATTCGTACGTTTCTTCCATTGGTTACTCGTAAACGCGTTGAAACAGACAATGGAATTAGGTGCTTTCCTACGTAATAAACTTGATTTAAAATTACTTAACTTAGGTTGATTCTCATTTAACTTATATCATTGGATGCAGAAAAATTAGCCGTTTAACTTAAGAGTACTCTCAAGTCTCTAGCTTAATTGGTTTTTAAGTTACAGCTAATTATTTAACGAAATTTTTGCACTTCGTGAGATTTTTTGGTTGAGGGGGAAAGGATTGAAAAGCGTCATTTTTGCAGTTTATTTCTAAGCCTTTGCTTAGGAATTTTGTCCATTGTCTTAGGTTTGTTAGTTTTCCCACGCTTACGTCGAATTCTTGGTTCTTCCTTTGGCGGGCTTGGAGAGATTCGAATTTTTGTTCCAGTTCAACTCCTCGATTTTTGGACGATTGTAGCAGGGGTTTGTTCGAGGTGTAGAGTTTAGGTTTTATTCACCCTTTTGGCGAGATTTGGCGATATCTGGTGTCCTGATCTGACAAAAAGGATGTGCAGGCGGGAATGCGGTCTCTTGAGACGTCTTCGCTTTTTCATTCGGCTGACGAGAAGATATTTTCTCGGGTGCCTTGAGCACTTTGATTCTACAACAGGGAAGATGAATTTGTTTTTTTTGACGGGGCTTATGGCTTCTTTCCCTTGCATATTACTTCTTGGCTTCTAAGCTTTACCTCAATAGTTCTTCAACAATGAAAAGGATCTCATCTTCTACTAAACTTCAATAGATATAGTAGTTCTTCAAAAATGAAAAGGAAATAATACTACAATCGAAAATAACGTACTTCAAAATGAAAGGGAAAATTATTCTTCACCAATCCTACCGTTTGATGAACTTTCTTGGTCAAAATTTTGCTCGTCAGACTCCGTCTGCCCCTTCAATTTAAAAAGAACAGAAAACCTCAATAGCCAAGCAACCTGTGTTTCCTGATAAATCTGAAGTTCATAATACAGAAAAAGCCGCCATCCGGGTACATCTGCTACCGTCGGGTAAATCTGCTCCGTCATGCTGCCGTCAATTGATGACCCGTGTCTTCGTACCTGCATCTTCAAGTCGCAAATATTTCAGTCTTCTTAACATTTCTTCAAAGTACCCTCGTTTGGACAGATAAGTTGTTTTTTGAACTTTAATTAACCTAAATTCTTAAAGAAATTTTTCATCCAAAATTCACTGGTTTAATTATTTCTTGGATTTTTTTAAAAGATTCTATTATTATCAGAATTTAAGATTTTTTTATTTAAATGTTTGCTGTAAAGAATTTTGAAATGTGGAAAAATTTAAATCTTTAATATCTTTTGAGGATTTGTTGATTTAACTGAGATTTGAAGAAAATTTGTGAGCAGTCTCAAATTGCTGTAGTTAAAAATCTAATTTTTTTTCCTTTTGGTGCAATACTATAAATATTTAGCTCTGTACTCAATTATTAGAATTTTTACATGTTCTTGGATAAATAAGGTGTAAGAACCTTACAACTGTTAAATGAAATAGAAAATTTTAATTTATATCTTAACTCATGAAAATAGTTATTTCTTAACAAATAGTTTTTGAATTGAAGTGTTATTGTCTAAGTTGCAGTATTTGTGAAAACCCACATAAATGTTTAACAATTTGATTTCTAAATTAATGTTGGTAGTTCCCGGGGACTAGTATTATTTTATGATAATAGAAATTTGATTGACATCAGTGTTTAAGGAAAGTAATAAACTAAGTTAGTATTATTGATTTTATGTGTTTACTTGAATTTCTGATAACACAACATAGTTTCACCAGTAGCAAGGCTCTTCGGGTTATTAAAACGAAACTTAAAATTAAAACACAACGCAAAGTTCTAATTTGTTTAGTCAACTAGTATTTTACAACTTAGTATTTAACAAAACGACGCCTCACATGAACTCAGCTGGTTATCTGTGTCACCCGACAACTTCTTTTCGAGACGATTATAGCCACGCAGCAATTAAAATCAAGAGCTCACATATTTTATTACGTAACGAAATGCGAGAAGGGTATGTGTTCTCATCTCGTTTGTAAAGGAAAATCTCTGAACATTTTCAGATCCTGACAAAATGCCAAGAAAATAATAAGTTCTTCTGTTTTCTTTATAGTCTAAGGCATTTAATAATAAATGGCGCCATGCTCGAAGACGAGCATCCTTTTCTCAAAACTGCCGCATTCGTTTACTTCTTGCAATGAAAGGTTTTGCAACAATTCACACATAAAATGTTTTCTTTGAAGTGTACGTTTCCTCTTTAGGCGGGGTCCTTGTGGCTCACTATCTCATCCAGGGACTAGAAACCATTCTTTCCCTCTTTCTGCAATATACAGAAGTGAAAGGATCCTTTATTTCACAATCTAATAGTTTATTTTTTACTTCCGCCTGCATTTTACCTCTTGACCCACATTTTTCTACATTTCATGTCAAGGAATCCTCCACATTTTGAAATAATCCTGAAGCCAGAATGTCTACATAACACTACTATCTTCAAAATTAATTGTAAAGCTTTTACCATCCTAGTTAAGAAGAGTATCGATATCCCTTCTCATTCTGTTGTTACTCATGCTCATTTGTCTGACAGAGTCACCCCAAGCCCATGAGAATTCTCATGTCAAGGAGCGCAAGATTACGCCTGTCGTTGGCAACAACCTTCAGCACCTAACAGGTGACAGTGCGATTTGGCTCAGTTCCGCCCCCAATTTTGATGGAGAGCACCCCGGGGTGGACGGGTCGGAGGGCCTCCCACCCCTCTCCCCTTTCCACCAAACCACATAAGAGGACTTTCGGCTCGCCGCATATTTAAAGTGTCGCCATGCCGCACCGACACTATACATTTAGAAACATCCATGCCTTCTTCAGAATTCGAACCCGAGCCCTTCGGCACGGCAGTCAGCGACGCTAACCACTGTACCGGTTGGGCGGTTCATCATTCTTGACTCTTTTAACTTGCCTTCCGCTTTTCGAAATGTTTATCCCATAATTCTTCATTGAATCAAACCAGTCTTCACAGTATTTTAAATTAAATCAGCTTTAATTTAGATACTTCATCACACCAGGCAACATAATTAGTTTTTATACAATATTGGAATATATCAATAACGTAAAAAGCTTTAATTAAAAAGTAATTATGTTTGCCATCTGATTAGTTTTCTCTATTTATGTACATAATCAACGAAGAGAATGTGATACATGATTTTGTATTACACGCACGCATAAAATCACAACAAACTTGATAACATTTTCATTTCCTCCTTTGGGTTGTAATATTAATATGGATTACATGATCAGATGTGAAAAATTATTTTGAATGTTTACTTCAATAACATGTATCAGTCAGTAGTTTTTCATATCCAGTCTTAAATATAATAATTTATTCCTCTAGCTGCAGGGGAAATGAATACTGTGTATGCCCTCAGTACCGTATCAAATACATCTATTGAAGAAATATCAAGACATCGACAATACCATTCCCCTTTGTGGATGCAAATTTTAGCTCTAAAAGATCGACATTTTACTAAGGAGTTGATTAAGAAAGCTGAAGCACATGGTTTCAAAGCAATAGTATTGACAGTCGATACACCTGTTCCAGGATTGCAGCTCAAAATGTGGAAGAATGGTTTAGCAATGCCGCCGCATATAAGGTAAATTACCTGCCGTAATTATAAAACACAAATCACTTAATTTTTTCTGTTTAAGTGAAATACTAGAAGTACAGACTTTTATGAAACTATAGCACAAACATTTTGCTAGATTAAACAAGTTAAATTATTACATTAAACCCTCATAAATGTATATCTCAAGAACATTTAAAGTATTTAACTGCTTTCCTAACACAAAGGGTCGCATTACCTAATGCAAAGAAGTGCCTTCTTTACCGGTAGCGTCATTTATGCGCATCGCATCATTTTATAATTTGACTTGCGCAAATCATTTTTCAGTAAAATTTATTATCTCAAGAGCGCCGATGATGTTGTTAGGTATATTTTAATATTCTTGTTTTAATTTAGCTAACCTTTCCTATCGTTCCTTGTTTCCACTTACAACTCCCTACCAGAATGAGTTTTTAGAATCGCGTTGAATGCAAATGAGTTAGAAGAAGTACTTAAGGAAAGTTCCACTTATATCATGAGAGAGAGCTATGAATCCTGAGTAGCGCATGTTTTCCTTCGGGCTAAGTCTCTCTTGAAGCTGTTTTGCTCGGCCGTAATGTGCCATTTGATATTCGCCGGCTAGTTTAAATTAAGGGCCAGCTATGTTAGATACTTGTGTTTAGCTTCGGCTATGTCTTCTTTAGTTAGTTAGTTAGTTCTTATTTCTTATTTTGAGTTCAAGCACGAGTGGAGGCTTTGTTGTAAGCCCAAGAAAGGGGCTAACTGCTGTTTTTATTTGAGTGACATAAAGGGTATTTTAACCCTTCTTGAATCTACATCTTAAGTTATTTGAACTAAGCGTTAAGTCGCTAAACAGTTCACTAGGTTCCTCCACGTTCATCGTAGACAAAAAGAATGAGGAACCCTACAATGGGATTTCATTATATCATTCACTCAGCTTCATATGTTCACTCAAGTTCTTAGCATTTGTGTTGGAATGCAATTACACTAACCATTGTATCGAAAGTGTGCAAATTAACTGCACAAACGAGAATACACACATCTGTACGAAAACGAAACTACATAATGCTCTGAGAAAAAAGTGTCTCATATTTCATGTCAGATTAAATTTTCGTCAGAAATATTAGAATAATAATATTATAAAATCACTAAAATAAGTAAATCTTGTAGAGATATTAGTAGGTTGTTTCGAAGCATGAGAGGTGAAAAATAAGCAACGCCTTCGCCGGGAATCGAACCACGGACCTCTTGGTTACGCATCGAGCGTGCTAACCACTACAACCACGAAGGCATGCGAAGGAGGTGGGAGAAATGCCTTATATACTCCTCCTTTTAAAGAGCAACTGGGGATTAGGGGACCCAGTCGCCAAATCCTGGTGGTTGAGAATCATCATCCACCACCTTTTTAGATCGGGCGCCAGCGTAGATGCATTAGGTTATTTTTGAAACAGGAATCATGAAAAATGAGCAACGCCTTCGCCGGAAATCGAACCACGGACCTCTCGGTTACACGTCGAGTGTACTGACCACTACACCACGAAGGCATGCGAATTTTTTGCAGAAATACCTTACAACTTTTAGACACAAATGAGGCTTTTTCTATCAGAATATGAACACTTTAACTGTGGAACGTGCCACGTTTTCCCATTCTCAGTTTTCACGTGGTATACTTCAATGCTATTTTACTAATAGCCTTCCTCGAAAGTTGCGGTAAATTATTGAAACTGGTTATACGTTTTTTCAGTTTTAGTTCATACTTCTTCCTGGAAATTATATTCATACATTAAACTATATTTATTTATTGAATTCCTGACATTAAATTATATTATCTGAAAAATATTTATTCATATGCGCTTTAAGTGACTTAAATGTCCAGTTGCTAATGCAAAATAAAGTAATGATGGGACAGACAAAATTACGCTTATTCATATCAATCAATGAAATGCACAATAAGCAAAAGAAAAGTAGGACAGTAATTTACCCTCTTTCCTAGCTTGTTGATTCGCAAAATTTTCATTGATTCTTTTATGGCCTTATGAGACTATTTACAAAGCACACCAGATTTATACAACCTAAGATAACATACCTTTTTTATCATTTTTTTATCATCAAAAACTACCAGCAGATTCTTTTTCGCATAGTTTAGTTTTACACATGAAATATGTCCAAACACTAACTTTTGTAAAAAAACGCATCAACAGATTCTCTACAGATAGCATTCAAAATTTGACTTAATCCTTAATAACAGGTGAAGTTGCACATGAAAAATCTCTTTTTAATCTAATTTGGTTAGTTTCTGTTTGTATATATCACAACTTAGGCTAAATCTTAGAAACGCTAAGTTTTTTAATTTATTTTTCAAATTTTTAAAACTTTTGCAAAGATGCTTAAATTACAACCTATAAAATTTACATGTTGATGTTTTAGAAGCATTTCTATAAAGTGTGTGCCCCAAAGGATGTATGTATGTGTACTTGTGTGCGTGTTTAAATATTAAAATCAATCAAATTTAATGTAAAAGGAAAAATCACGTCGAATCTGAATCTCAAAGTTATCGCTATCACTGAAATTTAACTTAATACTTTATCCACTTCATATATAAAGAATAAATTGACTTACCTACAAATAGTTCAAATCATTTTTCTCAACGAGATTTTTCCTTTTTCCTCGCTCTTTCTCTTTGCTTACATGAAAATTGCAATCTTAAAAGTAACAGAAGAACAGATGCCATTGCTGCACGTAATCCAAAATAATTTTTAACGTGAAAGGATATGTTGCGAAAATTCTATTCTTCTACCAAAATGCTCACTCACCAAATATTCTTCCAAAATTTGTAAAATTTTTTAGCAATAATAAGAATAAGGAAAAAATATTTTTTTCAGCCATTGATACCTATGCTTTAAATACTGCAAGAACGTACTTTTTTTTTCAACTAATGAAAAAATCATTACAAAATAAACTGGAGGTTGAACTACAGCAAAACCTCAAAATTACTTGTGTTGGATTTAAGAATTATTGCTTTATATTTTTGCGATCAAGAAAATAGTAAGTGTCACGAGAGCGCAAAAGTACGAAATTTCCTGATTTGGGTAAATATCCAGTATTCTACATTTCACAAGGGAAATCGTAAATAGCACTCCAAAGATTATACAAAATTTAATAGAAAATACATATAATTTTCTTTTAAAATCGTCAGTAAAAACTACAAAATTTAAATGCACGGAATTTTTAGCTGGTTTTAAAATTAACAATGTCAAAAGAAATTGCAAATTGCTTTTTTTTTCATAAGAATATAAAATTAATGGTCAGGAAATTATGAAAATTATTCTTATTTTTTTAATCTCTAATTATGAATAGCTATATTTCTTCAGTCTCCTATACCTAGCAGGAAATAATGAATTAATTTAATTATTGAATGAATTTTCATATCACCTGGACGTACTGTATACATAAATGCATTATAATTAAACTAACTGTGACACAACAAATAATCACAGATTTCGAACATTGTTTCTTCAAATAATATTTTGAAAGCAAATTTTTCAAAGCAACAAATTTTTTATTTTCAAAAATCCACAAAAAGTCCTCTTTTAAGTGTTCCAATTAACAATTTTTAATAATTAAAGAATCAGCACTAAACTCGTTAAACAGCAACCAGTTCTAAACATGAATTAAGAATGTTTAAAGAGTTTTAACGAGCTGAGCAAACAATGAAAAAAAATTGAACTGTAAATTAAGGTTTTACTATTTAATTTTTTACAGATGATAGGTATTTAAAGAAAAGAAAAGTAAGTTTACAAAGAAACAAATAAAAGAAAATCAAGCGAAATATCTATTTCACCATTTATTGTAGAATTAGCAAACTGGGCGACATATTTTGGCAGTATACCATGATCCAGAAACTCGCTAATTTCAGTATTAAAATTATACATCTTTTTTCCCGTATTTCAAAATTTTATTGCTTCTTTTAAATTTTACTAACTTCAAAGAAAGGAATATAATTTATGCATGAGGCAATGAGTTTGTACGTTTAATCAGTTTATTTTAAATTGCATTTAGAAATTTATCTGCTGTATGTGGGTTGATCATATTTAAAAATTATTACGAGTTTTACTGGTTTTTTGGTTTACCCAAACCCTTATTAACTCGTAGCCGTATGCATATTTATAATTTTAGTATTCACATATTTGGCCTAATTTTGCTGAAACGGTAAAAAATAGAATTCATCATATGATTGCAATTAAATTAATACAAAAAATCCTTGTTTTCATAAATTTAATTAATCAGTTTTTGAACATCTGTCTGCATTATACCTTATCGTAAATTTATGAATCCCGTCCGACTGGGATAGTGGTTAGCGACGCTGACTACCGTACTGATGTGCCCGGGTTCGAATCCCGAAGAAGGCATGGATGTTTGTAAATGCATACTATTTGTGGAGCATGGGGCACTCTAAAGTTGCGGCGAGCCGAAATTCTTCTTGAGAGGTTGGCGGTAGGCAAAGAGCGAATGGCATACCCTCAGACCCGTTTTCCTGGGGTGCTCTGTATCAAAATTTGGAGACGGAGCTGAACAAAGTCGA
Source organism: Stegodyphus mimosarum (assembly GCA_000611955.2). Classification (NCBI taxonomy): domain Eukaryota; kingdom Metazoa; phylum Arthropoda; class Arachnida; order Araneae; family Eresidae; genus Stegodyphus; species Stegodyphus mimosarum. The sequence continues at coordinate 177,928 of KK113834.1, forward strand.
ACGGTCATCTGTATAATGCTCAAGGCTCTTGCCAACGATAGGCACAATATTGCACTCCTTGCCATGATGAATTTCGTGGGCTTATTCTGACGTCACTGCCGAACATGTAAGATAATTCGCAACAACAGCAACAAATTTATGGAGAAAAAATAATGGGTAGAAGATAAAAGGAAAATATTATATGCGATTCATAATGAAACTTCTTGAAATAATATTTAATTCCGCAGCTATATTTGGGCTTTTGCCAATAAATGTTTCCAATACGTCTGGTTAAAAGCGGAAATATAACACTTGTAATCTAGCGTTTTTCTATACATATATATATATATATATTCCTATTTGGCAGTAAACTAAAGCTGTGCCATACCCGCTCTATTAGCACTGGCATTTAAATTTGCTCATACATTGTGTCAATTTTCCAGCCATTTTGTGCACAATTTGGAAAAAAGAAAAGTGGGCATAGAATGGATGAAGCTGGGACATCCTTTTAATGTTTATTCAAGAATACGTATATATTTATATATATATACATAGAGAGAGAGAGTGAGTGAGAGAGATAGCATAGCTATGAATATTTTTATACAAGCAGAAAGACAGGAGATATCAATGAGCAATATTTGTGCTAGATGGCCCAACGTTTTACAGCACCGTACAATAAATTTGAATAGAAAGTAAATTGAGTTACATAAGCAGCTAGAGAAATGGAAGATCTAAAGAATTTTGACGCTGCCATCATTCCAAAAAATTAAATATGTAGTAGAAAGAATTTAAGAAAATGAACTTAATGAGATAAATGAGAAAATTACTTTTAGCAAACAGCCAAATATGGCCCAAGTTAAATGATGCCAGCAGAAATCTTCGAATTAATAAAGTCTCCAGATATTTCGTAATTTAAATCTTAGATAATAAAATACTTGGTGAAGAATATATTTAATTAAAACACATATAGTTACATAATTCATACAAGACGCAGATAACGTCTACTGATATGTTTATCAGAAGGAAATTGTACTTTACAATGCCCAGTGTTGCGATTATTTTAAATTGCAGTATTCTAAATAAAAATAATTCTTTTTAAATTGCACCGCCATAAGCAGATATTATCCTTACTACAGTTTCTAACTTCTCGTGTAAATATTACTGAAAGCAGAGACATTTTTTTCATAGTTTGGCAAAATTTTAAAAATCTGATGTGGACATCACATTACTTCTTTGTACGTCTTATTAAATAATACATATTTTTACTTCAATTAATTTAAACACATTTCTTCGAATTTCTCTTCGCGGCAAGTCAAAAATACGTAAAAACTCAAAGCATCTTCATTAAAAATTGTCAAATAGAGAAACCTCTAAAACACCAAATACAGCTAAAAAAGTTAAAAAAGCAATTTTTGCCATTAAAATTAGTGTTTCTGTACGAAAACAAGCAATTCGGACAGCGGGCAGGAAGACAAACTTTTCGGTATGCAAAACTGAATTTAAATTCAACTTTTGATCCCACTGGGCAAAAAAAAGACACTTTACTTTATAAGGTATTTCTCCCGCCTCCTTCGCATGCCTTCGTGGTGTAGTGGTCTGCATGCTCGACGCGTAACCGAGAGGTCCGTGATTCGATTCTCGGCGAAGGCATTGCATATTTTTCACCTCTCTTGCTTCGTAATAACCTAATGTCTCTACAACTTTACGCCAGCGACAGAACAGCTGGCCCACTGTGTTAGGTACTCTTCAAATTGTTGGATCCTGTCGATGAAATTAAAAAAAAGAGCTTATTACTCTGTCCTCCGTGAATTGGTTACATTTAGAGCTTAATGCTGTGTCCTCCGGGAACTGACTGTGTCAAAACGACGAATACTAAAAGAAGGACCAGAATGTGGAAAGAAAGTGAATGTTGGCGTCTGTTGAGACTAAAGGGAAAATCATATGACCACTTGTCTTGAGCCCTGAAAGGTTGCTGTTGCTTTCAAAGACGTACTGTTATTGTCAAGTACAATGGGTTCATAGTTGTAATGCGTAAAGTCGCTGAAGTTGTTGCGCCAACTGACTTAATTCGCTTTTCTACTAAGAGTTTCAGATGTAAGCCAATGTCTGCTCGTCAAGCTTAACTAGCCAATTTTAAATTGTTGATAACTAATTCTGTAACTATTTCATGCAGACTGGACTGTAAAAACAGCATAATTCAATCACTTTTACAGTAGGAAATGCACACATTTCCCAACATATAAAAATAAAAAAAAATGCTCAGCTCACCGAGCCGGGTAACAGAGTGGGAATATATATATTTATATTCCTTTGGTGTCGGCGATTCCAACGAAAAAAGAAGGTGCACAACTATGCATATTATAGAAGAACCGTACGAAATTTTTCAACGTTCTAAGGTTACTCGTTTTCGAGTTATTCGAGATACGTACATACGTACCTCATAAATTTTAAATCCATTTTACAATACGTTTTGGCAAAAACTGCCTTTTATTCTTTCCGAACGTATAGGTGTCACGTAAGAACTTCGTTCAAATAGATTCGAGAGTGGTCGAAATGAATATTTTGATTGAAATAGGATGCCCGAAATTTTCGTGATTACAATCTTCCTTTAGTTCGCACAAGAAAGTAAAAATGAAAAAAATTTGAAAAGATTCAAATTTTAACTCTCTTCCAAGGCCTGTTTCAAAGTATGATACGCTTTATCGGTAGAGGATGCAAATAAGGGTGGCCCAGGTGAAATAGCCATATTTTAACACACACTCGGATTAGAATATTGTATATCTTCTACACATTTAAAACGAGAAAAAATATATAACATAATTTTATAAAAATATTTAATGTTTTTCATCAAATATGTCATAAATTAAACACCTTTTTACTCAAATAATGAGATTAAAATTAAAAATAAAAAATATTCTCAAGACTTTCTGTTTCTTCTAAATACCTTAGTTTGTTAATCAATAACAGATACATTAAATTTGTAGCATAAATACCTTACATTTTTCCAAATGGCAACAGACTTGAATGAAAAATGAAACACTGCATTAAAGTGAATCAACGTAAAATCTTGTTTCAAGACTAATAGTTCTTTTGGGTTGAAAAGGGCATAGTTGAAAAGCGAAGGATATATAATGTAATTCTCTAAAAATATTTTAATGTATTTAATTAGATATATCATGAATTAAATGCATTTTTATTTACTGAATCAAATTCAAAACTAAAGAAAATACTATTTTTAAAAACTACATCTATAATTTTTAAACAGCTTAGTTTTATTATCAATAACCAGATTAAATTTGAAAAAATTACATCCGAATGACAACAAACTTGAATTAAAAGTGAAGCAAAACAAAACTGTGTTTCAAGTATATTAACGCTTTTGGGCTAAAAACTAAATCCGTCACACCCTTCAATTCTTCGATTTCAGCTTGCATATCCTTTTTTACAGTTCTAAGTATATTTTATACTTTTCTAAGTATATTTTATATTACATAAAATACTTAACTATAAATTGTTTCCTTCACTTAAATTCTATGAAAATTTCTCTAAAACTGAGAAATATTATCTGTCTCGTGGATGATTTTGAAACAGTCAGTTCTTTTAGTTGACGCTTAAACTTTCAGTCTTGATGATGACATGAAGTCAAACATTCATCGTATATAAATATCTGTTATTTTTCACTATGTGGTTCAATTTTTATTTATACAAATTTCTGCGCAAAATTTCCATCATCCATTCGATAAAGAGTAAAACAAATCGGAAGCCTGGTGAATGGCAAAGCATCATTACCCAGATCTGCACATAAAATGCCTATGCAAAATTTGAACAAAATTCAATATCTCCATGAAATTATTCTTGCTGAATAAGCCTTTTAGACTAAAGAACACAGCTTTACGCTTGAAAAAAATCTTCCAAATTTACAGTTTTTTTCGTTGTATTACATTAAACAAGATTTCTATATCCTGTATTAAAATTCATTATGTTTACTCTTATTTTTCAGTATTCCTAACGTAGCTGATGCAATTAAGAAGTTAAATGACGATGCTGAGTCCTCCGATCATGTCCGTAATGTAAATTTTTTCGCCGACACTCTCACTTGGGAGGACGTGTCTTGGATCAAGAGCCTTTCTTCGTTGCCTCTAGTTTTGAAAGGAATTTTAACAGGTTTTTGTTTTATACAACGCTATTTTCTTGTTCGTTACTTGTAGAAACATGTACTTGACGCTAATAGTTTCCAGTCTGGCTTATTATCAAATTGAAAAACGAAACAGTTCTGTACCTAATAAATAAAATATCTTATATGGAACATATTTCATTAATAAACATATTGTCAAGAATTAGAATTTCATAAAAAAGCATCCGTTACCCGTATTATACATTGAAAGCACTTTGTATATTTCTAATCTGCATACAGGTGTCCTACGACTAAGCCTCTTACAGTCTAAGTGAATAAAATATTTAAATAAATAGAAATTCTTATTAGTCCTTAAGTGTCTATTTTAAGTAATTTATATTACGGGATGAAATGTAGATAATGCATGTAAATTTACAGTGTACTTTTATATTAATATTTGATTGCTTCTGGAGCATTTATTGATCATTCTTATTCCGCTTGTTGCACACATTCGTTGTCTTTTGGTGTCACTTCTTAATAGATAACATCTGCTTTTTGGCAATATCAAAACGCTCCGAAATATTCTTTTAATTTTTGCTTATTGAGAAATTTCCTCGCAATCAACTTCGGAGGCTCTATGACATATGCTATGATTTTGACAAATACTGTTTCGTTGAAAATAGACGGAACATTTATCGGTATTGAAGTAACGGTCACTATCCAGCTGAATGTTTTGCCTCTGCTTGGCTTCTTCTTGGAAAACTTTTGCAAGTGGAACAGTGCCCTGCATATCAATCTATTTCATGGTTTTCAAAAGAAAAACACTTCGATTTTTAATAATTTTTCAATGCTTTTTCATGAAACGTCGCTCTGATGCTTCAAAACTGACATCAACTAAAGAAGGATGGAATCCGCAGTTGTCTTCAATGGCTTTAATTGAATCTTTAACTAGGCACCTTACTTCATTGCACTTAAAAGTTAGGATAATTCCTTAATTCAGTGCGGCATTCAGGGATATGAATATTAGCTCAATTACTTCCAGTTCCTTGATTTCTGCGTGATCAACGCTAACAGAGATTTGATCTCTCATTGATCGTTTCTCACCAAAAGGTAGGTGATAAAAGGTAAGCAAATTACCAATTAGCAGAATTAGAGAAAGGCTTTTAATTTGATATAATAGTCAATCCCGATAGATGCTTAGAGGAAGGTCATAGTTGTGATAGAATAAGTTATATTTTGTACTGAACTTAATCGCATGTTGCATTGATTTTAACAGCTATTGCAATCCTTGATTTGATAGTCTTTTAGTAACTAAACTTTCTCGGAAAGGAATGGCTGCTAAGAATGTGCTTCCACAACCTGTGAACAACCGAAAGAGTTATATTTGGTAAACGTATTAAAGACTTTGCCTCAACCTTTCGACGTTATTTCATTGCAATTCACTTGGAAACTAATAAGTTGAAATTTCTCATACAAAAAGATTAGATTTAGTTTCTTCTTTTCATTAATCCTTAAACTAAGAAATAACTTATGTATTCCAAATTACAATTTTTGGAATTCTACCCGATGCACTGAAACAAAATTTTATATTAAAAAATCTAGTGAAGATCCACTAAATTTCAAATTCATAGGCTATTCTTTATATTGAAATATAATGGAATTGGCAATTTTGATAGCATATATATCGTACTGCAAGTCCCTTGTAAAAATAAATTTTCTATCTTATATACTATTTTAATCGGTACGCATTTAAAGCTAGTCATTGCTTTGTGAAACGAAATTTTAAATTTTCTTCACTTCTTAAGCGTGTTTTGAAATTAATAATTAAAGCAATGAACAACTTTTTATGGCACTTGAATAAGTTTGTAATTAGTAGTGCTTTTATTACAGCTAAAGATGCTTTGTTAGCAGTGAAGCATGGAGCTTCAGCGGTGTGGGTTTCTAATCACGGTGGACGACAACTAGACGGAGTTAACGCTGCAGTAAATAAATTTTATGCTTAATAACCATCCAAATTCTTCTTTGTTTAGACTTTAAAAAGTATATTTTATTTCCATGTATTGTTCAGATTTCAAAACTTGTTTAGAGTTAACTCATTATTACAATAAATATTATTTTAATCAATTAAATGCATCATACCGCTTGCAATTTCATTATATCGTTCTTATTAATAACTCAACCTAAGGGTTAATATTAATAGGTAATACAGTTGGTGTACTAATTACAAAATCATTTATTGTAAATGTTTATTTGAAAACAAACTAACTGGATTTTCTTTAAAATACAATACAATTATTTTTGGATAAGGAGGTTAATCGTAGTAACTTCGTTAGATAACATTTTAATTTTATGTTAGGATTCTTTCTTGTTCTCTTTAAAAATTTGTTTCTAACCATTTAAATAAGTCTTTAAAAAAATAATTATGTAATAATGATATGGTACTCACGCCTTCAAATCTTTCATTAAAATATTGGCTTTTTAAAAAAAATATTAGAGCACGACCGAGCGCAAAGACTGTTTTGGAAAATATCCTACTAGGTTAACTACTGCGTGAGTTACCGTACGCATATTTCGTAAGAGCACATTTGTATCGCCACCTACGGAGTGGCGTCTAGAATGAACCAATGGGCTTCCAGTAATATTGCTGTTATTTCACATGACCTTTGCCGCGCTTTCAGCAAGATGGTTGAAAATCGTTTGCCATGTTGTTTCTTGTACAAAATAATTAATGCATAATGTATTTCTTGCGAAAATTTTCAGTACGAAGTTAAATCAAATATAAGAATGATTATACACTCATGTCCATAAATTAAGGATAATGCAAAATCAGGCAAAGGAAGAGTTAGAAGCAAAACAAATTTTAATTATTTGTAAAGCTTATTTATTAAACAAAAGGTAAAGAGCAAAAAAAGATGCTATATGTTTGATATTATTAAAAAAATTAGCGATTTTTTCTCCCTGGAGCAAATTACAAAAATAAACCTATTTACAAAAAACCAATATTACATGGTTGGTGTGATTGTTAATACATTGTATGTATTCCCAGACAATGCAAAACAGTCCGTACAAGGCCTAGGCATGCTGAGTATCCAATTATCGTTCTGAACTTGGGGGATATTACACCACTCAAAAAGCAATGCTCTCCGAAGTAACGGTAGACATGTAGAAGGAGGTTGACGGGCTACAACTCGTCGGCCAAGCATGTCCCACACGTGCACTACTGGATTCAAGTCCGGTGAGAATGCTGGCCAGTCCATACGGGTGATATCCTCCAATTGAAGGCATTTGCTTACGATGTTTGCACGGTGAGAACGGGCGTTGTCCTCCATTCCTCCATGAAACAAACGTACATGTTGTTCCAGAATGACGTCCCGATAAATTTGGCTTGTCATGGTTCCAATTTAAACAAGCAGGTCACTTCTGGAACCCAGAATAATTCCACCCCAAACGAGAATTCCTGCACCACCGTAACGGTGTCGTTCAATGATGTTTTTCTTGGTGGTAAAGGCTACCTGGAGCTCTCCATATGAAAATCCGGCGAGAATCAGACTGCAAGCTAAACAGAAAACATCACACAAGCCCACTGTTGCGGTGTCCCTAATGCATGCTCTCTACTCCAGGCTAACCGCAGGCGACAGTGAGTTGCAGTAAGTGGAACGCATCTGACAGGTCTACGAGCATATAGACGAATCTGCCCTAAGCGTCTGTACACGGTCTGCCTTGAAACTGTCGTACCAGTGGCTGAAGACAGCTGACGAGACAGGTCTGAGGCTGTGCTCCGCCTATTTCTTTAGGCAGTTACTGCCAAATACCGGTCCTCGTTCGGCGTTGTAACTCTGGGGGGATCTCTGCTGTAACGTCTACTCACATTACCGTCATCTTGGAATCGTTGCCAAAGCCTGGAGATGACACTCTGGGCAATTTCAAGTTCGTCTGATTATTCCAGTTGGGTACGCCCACATTCCAGACGGCCGATAATTCTACCACGTAAAAAATCATCCAAATGCGTCCTTTGTGTCATAACTATTCGGTTATTGCACTGAAATGCTTATAAAGCGCCTGCGAACAATTTTACTTCTTTGCCTGTATTCCTTATATATCACTCTCTTACACTCTCGTCATTGTGACGTACCATCGGTGTCATCTGTTTACTTCCTGAAATTTGCATATGATTCTTGAAGATGTGTGTAGTGATTTTACAGGTGATATATTTATTTTAGAGTTCGATTTCCGCGTGACTCCGAATTATCCTTAATTTATGGACATGAGTGTATATGTAAATAGTAGAAGTCTTAGCACTTTTTATTGCAGTCTACATAAAAAAGATGTGCCATAATAATAGCCAATGCACAGTTTTATTCAAAGTAAACTTTCTTAATTTGCATTCCTATACATTTAGTGTGTTAAATTTCCCATTAATAACTGTTCGCTTTTAAATGTATTATTGCCTGCCCATGAAATACTCTTCAAACAGAAAGCGTTTATCTTATTCACAACGAATGTATTTAATTTAACCATATATAAATTTTAATGTTACCAATAGGTATAATCAGATTATTCACAGTATAAATTTTGAATCTTACACTTTTAAAATCAAAGGAATGCAAGCGCTGAGATGAGAAAATACTAGATTCATTATAACACTTCCAGTTATTCTCAGTTCAATAAAAAAATTATACACTTGAATCATCTTAATCCACAGGTGTTAATAAATGCATAATATTCGAGGCTAATTGTTGTTTGAATCATTTTCTGGATATAACGAAGGATAGTATGCCACTAATATTAATCCTAATATCATTGCGTGATAAGTTTTGCGGAAGTGAAATGTTGACGATTAAATACACTTATAAAGTCAAAGGACTACGAAATTTTCAATGAAACCGATAGCAACATTTGCACGCCATAAATGTGTAACTGCCAAATAAATGCAAAATAAAGCATGAACAACAACATGTGCTGATATACACAATTTCACAGATTCAGCGTCACAAGGGCAATAGAAGCTCATTGGTCTATTTTTGAAACCCTTCCCTCAGTGGCTACATTGATGTGCGCTTGTGAATTATGTTTACTGTACTGTGTTAATGATTTTGAGTTGGTACCTATTTGCGGGGGGATCAGAAGTGTTTTTCCAATATTTTAGTTAGGGAATGCAGAAAGTTTTGAATGCGGTAACAGCTAAATGTTTGTTTGGCTGGAAAGGGCCATAAAATTGAATTCCGTTACCTTATTTGGAAAATGCTAAGTAACTCGCTAATAAATGCATTTCGTGAGATAGGAAAGATAGAGGATAGTAGACACACATAAACAGCAGAAATCATACAGTAATGAGCGAAGAAAGCCAAGGAATGGGGTTGGTGGAAATCCCGTGTTTCGACGGCGAGGATCATTCAGCGGAAGCATCCTGAGTACCCGAGCAAAAAGCAAACTTCTTTGGTAAACCTCTCAGATATGTGGACGCTATTGATTGGAGCAGTATTAGTGAGTTACGATCCCAGCGTTAATAATCTTAAACAGTTTTGAACGAAGATTTCTAATGCTTCCTGCATGATGTTCGGACAGTGTCTGAGATACCAACATCTTCACTGTACGTACCTTACTCTATCCCGGAAGGTCTGCTGTTGGTACCATAGTCTCCCTGGGGTATTTGAAGGATATCCATCTGGCTCAGCGAGAACTGGGCACCCATGACTATTTTTCCTCCTCTTAAGTATATGTAATTTGGTGGAATTCCATCCCTCCTCCCGTTCATATTTGAGGTGTGTAAACTTGTTTATTTTGCTTGCACTTGTGTTCAAACTGTTTACGGTTGTAGTTTGGACTTTTTTTCTAAATACGTGTAGGATCTCCTACGATTTGAAAAACAAATAAATGTAAAGTTAAACTATTTAAGTACTGTGATTATTTTCGAAGATATAATATTCGCTAACGGGTTTTAATTTTGACATTAGATACGTAGATATCACATTTTATATGAATAGAGGTAATAAACACTATACACCATTTCATTCGTTTTATTAAAAAGGAATAAAACTTTTGATCTTTCTTACACAAAGCAATACCTTTCTTTCAGTAACTTTCGTTTCGTAAGAAAAGTTTCCAGAATTTCATAATATTCGTCACAAATATTGTTTTTCAAAGTAAATATTTTATCAGTCCGCTAACGTGTAAGCTTTTTCCAAGGCTAAACATCGGATCACTTGAAGTTTTTTTTCAACTAACATCTTTCTACCTTTAGCGAGTAGACGAATCTAATTTACGAAACAATACATTTAAGATACTGATATAGAGACGCTATTTTTAACAGTATAATAATAATCTGACATTAAATTAAATCATTGAACTCATAACATTTTGTATTTTCTATCATTACGTCTCTATTGTAAAAATTCAGTTTGCTTATTACGACTTATTTTCTTCTATATTGTTTTATTAATAGGTCACCTTAATATAAACATTATTTGTTTTGCTAAATGCAACTTGATTTTGAATGCTAAATTTGCAGCTTTTTGCAGCTCGATGCTCTTCCTGAAATCAGTGCGGCACTTGCCGGAACTGGTTGTGAGATTTATATGGATGGTGGTATTCGATGGGGAAGTGACGTTTTCAAAGCCCTAGCTCTCGGTGCCACTGCAACATTCGTAGGAAGACCTGCATTGTGGGGCCTTGCTCATTCTGTAAGTCAACCATTAAATATTTCTTAAAATTTTCCAAAAAATACGAGTTTTATTTTGGAAAGTTAAAGGTTTGCGTTTCTTCTCAATTATATTTATCAAAGTATTTCTATTAGTCTCATAATTCTTACTTGAATTATTTTCTATTTTTAGTTACCTGATAGAGATTTTTAAAGTCATTCAAGTTTCAAGTTTATAATTTACTTAGTGTATAACGAAATATGGTAAATTAAGCAGTTTCATGGAATCTATGGGCATTCTTATTTGACTCCAAGCCTAAATACGAGTTTTTACAAGTAGTCCATCCTATATAGAATTCACAAAAATATCGTACTAATTTATGGCAATCGCTTTTGTAAATTTTTATCAATAGATTATTTCCAGTATAATAGTCTTGATTATAAAATATATATCATAATTTTGCTGCATGAAGAATGATTTACATACCTTTACGAATTTACAGTGAAACAAAATGCATGCATTTTACAGCGCATAATTATTATAATATCTGTTATTCGAATCGTCTCTTATCAGGATTCTTGGAAACGCATATGAAGAGACACTCTTCAAAATTTTTGGTAACAGTTGGACATGAAATATAGCAAAAAGAAACCTAAATTATTCTGCTCTCTGTTTTTTGTCTTTTTTCTCATTCTTCTATCATATCTGTAGTGGCATTCTGTAAGCATTGTTCTTGTACTCAGTAAGCATGTCTCTCATTCCAAGCATGCTTCTTTCATTCACTTCGTCTTCCGTCCTTGGGCCTGGATGGAAAAGAAAAAGCCTTTACCATTTCTAAGTATATCGCTTAAATGGAACGATACTATACTTTTAACTGAAAATAAGATAGCAATTATAAATCCTTTAAAAATTTGAAACAGCGAATGTATTATCTTTGGATTATACTGTGTAAAGTATTAGTGTCATGTCACACAGATTTTCACACACGTCAGCACATAAAATACGGCATTTGTGTTGGCATAGTAGGTAGTGTCTGCACATACGGTGAAAATTCCTCTTGATAATTACGCAGTGTTTACACGTCGGCCATTGCTTTTCAGCATGTAATGGTAAAGTACATGCCTCTGCAGCTATACTGTTCGTTGAACGACACATATGGATGCATGAATGATGCAGTATCAACTTCTTAGATTAATTAGCTTCTGAATGCAAACATCATGATGAAATGCACGCGTATGGCGCCACCGCCAGCAGCTTTCGTTGGAAATTTGCTTTTTTTCTTTTTTCTTATTTCAATTTTGTCATCAATATCAACCAAGCGACGAGCATTATTGTATAATAGTCCCGCTTGCCCGTGGTAGGCATATCTGGCATTTTTACCAGTCTGTATTACATCGCAGACGTGTTAAAGTCTTTGGCTTTACCATACCTTCAGGAGCACCTTATAGGGAAAAAGAGGCCACACATTTCTCTCAACATTAGACACTTCCTATAGAAAAAACAATAGTTTACGGCTCTGACTTAAAAGGTGCTCTCACCAGATATTTGCTGAATCGAGCATGCCTATATTATGTTGCACTCACATTGGAGGAAAAACGCAACATCAGCTATTATAACAGATGAATTCCGAATGAATATCTCAGAATGCTATCCAAATTCCCTTCGATTCTATGGATCACCATACAGCAGCGATTATTATCGAACGCTATTTTTATACTTGACAATATCATTCTGTTTCTTCTACATAGCTGAAAATTCAATTGTTTTATATTTATATCATAAGGAATCTGTAAATTAAACCCACATTGTGTTATCCTTTGACCTTGCTGGTGCTGCAATTGAATGTAGTAGTGCAATATTTTATAAATAAATATCTTCTATGACATTGGTTTCAATTTAACTATGAAAGTCATATGAATGTCGATTACCTAATTAAACATACCTCTTCCCATTCAGTAACAGTAATAGGATCATTACTACAAGTATAACGGATGTAATTAGGCAGCAGCGCTTGGAAATGAACGTTTTGTAATAGCTCAATATACACATGATAAACTTTCTACTTTGTAGTCAGCTATGCTCAGTATGACTTCCAAATGTTAAAATATTTATTTAAGAGTATAAAATTTCTATATTGTTAGAATTGTTCTATATTGTTCCTCTTTCAGCAATAACAGAAGCATTTGAATAGAAAAGTTTACAGAAAAATTTACACGCATTTACTAAATGTTGTTGTTCTTGTGCTGTCAATGTTAATTTTATGAAAGAAGGGTTGCCAGAGCCTCTAGGAGGTTGGACTCCTCCCCCCCGATTTTGAGGGAGAGTACCCCAGGAGGATGATCCGAGGGCCTTCCAAACCCTCTCCCCTTCCACAAAACCACACAAGAGGACTTTCGGCTAGCCATATATTTAGGGTTCCTCCATGCCGCAAAGACGCTATACATTTGCAAACATCCATGCCTTCTCCGGGATTCGAACCGGGGCCCTTCGGTACCACAGGAAGCTCTCATAACCACTATATCATCTAGACGGCAGCACAGCTAGATGAATTTGAGAAATATAATCGGATATTTTATTGGAGTGATTTCTTTAACTTAGTTAACAGTTTTTAAACGAATTAGGAGTTGAGGCTTTCATGTGGTATATTTCGGATATTATGAATACAAAGTAGCAAGTCTCTGATGAAATGAATTATAAAAATTGTGTGATCAAACTCGATTTATAAAAAGCTCGCATAAATGCATTTTCGTGTTATTGCATAAGAATAAAAAAGGGGAAAACTCATAGTACGATTTTAATGTGTAAGAAATATAACAGAGAAAAAGTTCTTGTATTTAAGAAAATAAATGAATTTGTACTGCATTACTTAGATTCTTAGCAACTATATGAAGAATATTAACCTCATATTTGATTTTAAAAAATTATATAAACATGTCAGGATTGAGTGTTCGGTGCATATTCTTGGCAAACATGTTCGTGAAATAAACTGAGTCCTGATCTTGAACAGGGAGCTGAATGCAGCTATGTTCTGTGGTAGAATACTGTGATTAAGTGGTAGAATAACTATACGTAAGAAGGATTTAAAATCCTCTTTTATTAAACCACAATTATTTACAGCCACTTCCCAACTCGGGAGGGATACAGAAAATAATGACCGCTTCTTGGGTCTAAACTGAACAATCAGATAATTTAAACTAAAACTAATTAGAAATTAAGTAGTCGTTGCTCACAGAGCTATGAACGCGAGGTTGGCCTCTATGCTAAATGGTGCGTAGCAAGATTTAACTAATACTAACACACTTAGAACTACTTCAATAAGTAATAGCGTAACAGCGCTACGGCTTAGAATTTAAATACTAGCTGGTCAGGCGAACGTTGAGCAGAGTAACAGTGGTCTGAGACTAAAAGCTCTCTCACCCTGAGAGGTTCCTACCTCTCGTTTAAGTAGAACTTGGCTCCACTTCAATTTAGCTGAAATCAAGCTGAAACCCGCGCTTATTCTAACGGGAAGTTGAAATGAGAACAGATAGAAAAAGGCAAATTAAAATAAAACTTTGTTAGTTTAACTAAAACCTTACAAACATACCTTATCATTATCATTAAGTAACAATTATTTAGATCCCTCTGAAACTCTTATGCCAAAAGAAGTTCAAACGCAAAATTATTTTCGTGTTTAGGATCATTAGCAGTATTGAATGTAAATCTTTACTTTTTAGTGCATTCTGTATTTCTCAATTTGAAGATTATTCTGCATTATGAAGAACGTATTTCATCGATTTTTGAATCCGAGTTGTCCATGGGAAATACTGGAATAACACTCTGATAATTCATTGCTCTTCTTTTGCATTTAAATGAATTAAAGTTGGTAAGGTTTTGTTATTTCTTGTCATCCTTAGATTATGATGACATATTTGAACTTTTATCCTCTATTTTGCATTCTAATGTCTTTAATTGTAATTTAATGTAATGATTTACTCTACAGATTGGTAAAAGAAATCATTGGCTGTGTAAACCTTCGACCGGTTCGCTTCCAACGTGTTGGTTTCTCCATTCTCCAAGTTGAAAAAAAATTGGAGTAAAGATTAATTATACTTACTTGATACTTCTGCTACCATAAAGTCAGGTACAGTTTTAGACGTTTAGAGTCAATAGGTTATTTTAAAGCAGGAGACATGGAAAATGTGCAATGCCCTTGCCTTGACATTAACCCTGGACCTCGAGAATACGCGTCGTCACTGGCTATGGATTAATTTTTGCTTCCAGTTGCAAAACGAAGGCATGCGGAAAGAAGGGAGAACATAACTTATAGTTTTAAAAGATCGTGATCCTTGCCAATTTCACACTCAAAACGACTGCAAACTGAATTGTCAGCTTTGGTTCAAAATTAAAACAAGCAAGCATTTCACAGGCAGTTCAAAGATATAAAATTAGGCACAGCAGCGATCTTGTGTTTGGCGTAAATTTTATTCAAGACTCAAAACTCGAGGCTAAACACAAGATCATTGCTTTAGCTTATTTTATGTTTTACTTTGTGTTTGCGGTTTCTCTTGATCCAAGGACAGTAATTGAAGCCATTAGAACAGCGCGATATCTAACTCAAAATTTTCTGCAAGTGATCAGTCCTGTAATTCAGAAGAATGCTTTCATTGCTCACTCAAAAACGTTATCCTTGCAATGACTGTGGACTAAAGAGGATATATTACATATCAAGGCTTGCTTCGATTGTTGGAAGCTCGATCACTTTCCAAGGGAACGATTATTCGAAACTTCACCACACCAAAACTCAATTTCGAAGCAACAGACTACATCAACGTGATTTGCTGAGACAGCTGCATTATCTCTTCTCCTCCACTACTAAGAAATACTACTGATGAGGATATCAGAGATCTATTAAAGACAGATACGTCGCTGCAACCAGATTTCTGAAACTTTCTTTTCACACCCTCATTGTAGAACGCTTTGTTTAACTTGTGACCAAAGCATCTAAAATCTTGTGTAGTGCTGACTTAAGAGATGGCTTAATTAGGATGACCCTTTTATCCGTACTTATGCAAGAATTCCCTAAAAAAACTAACGTAAAGGTGCACGCTTTCGAATAACAAAATTAAAACTGATCAATATTGCTACGGAATTTGTATTTATTTAGCTATTTATTTAGAATTCTAATTAAAATTGCTTTATTTCCCATGCAACGGAAAAGATTTTTGAAGAGAAAGCTACGTCGGAAAAGTAAAAATAAAAGAGAGCGTGCATTTAATATTTAATAAATGACTATCTCGTAATTGCTATTGCCAATCAGAAAAATCGAGAAAATAGATTTTACCAGAATGTTCTCTTGAATAATTAAAAAGCTTATAAAAGCCGAATTAAAACACCTCAGCTAAGTTGCTGTTGTTTTAAGCGAACTGCCTGTTTACTTAGCTCTGTTACTGATTGTAGCGAATTCGCTGTGAGATTGTATTAACTTTGCCTGTTTTTAATTAAGTTCTGTTTAACGTTTGAGATATTGTGATATTGTACGAATATCTCTGAGGAAATATTTCAGCATTTCGTTTTATTTCTTGTGAAAAGAATAAATTTTATTAACTTTTTACCGACTTGTGCGTTCAATCCATTACGAACCCGTACGCACGCAGCAATATATTCACTCTATATTTACTATCCGGCGTTGATTTGCACTAAATATCACAAAGGTATTTCGCAGAACAGCAAGTGCATCGGTTAACGTCCTGGTAAGTCTAATATCAATGAATCTTCGAGTTGAAGAAGACGAAATAATCTAATCAATATTTCATCTTCGCACTCCTAAAAATGTTTTTGATGAGTGGTATAATCTAAACAATTACAAAATGCCAGCGACGACGCTACGTGTTCACCCAGCATTTAAGAAGAAGGTGTAAACATCTGCACCACCATAATATCCCGGCAATAATACTCCTCACATATACCTCACATATGGAAGACAACTTTGGCAGCACACTAATTCTTCATGGAAAAGAAATCTGACATCTACGAAAGTAGCGAGACTAAACCATAATAACACCGTCTTTTAGGCAGAAGCAATAGCTATTTCGAAAGATATCCAGTACATTACTCAGAGAAACCTACAGAGCATCATCATCCACACAGATAATATGTCGGTACTTCTGTCTGTTCTCAACCATCACCATATATCCCGTGTAGTTATGCAAATCCAGTGAGACTTACGGAGGCATCAATATCATAACGTCACGCTTCCCTGTCTAAAGGCGCATGCTGGGGTGACTGCAAACAAAATTGCTGACAAATTAGCTAAGGAAACAACATCAGGAAGTATTCGTTATCCGCAACCAACAGATTAGCCACGCTCATACTTGAAGAAACAACTGAAAAGCAAGGTACATATGAAATGTCAAGCAGAGTGGAATGAATGTGAACAAGGCTGCCGCACATACTACTGTATCACAAAATTAGACGACAAACACAACATCACTTCCCTGCATAGAACGGGAGATATAAAACTGTCCTATTTTTTTTTTTTTGCGCAGTGTACATTTGTAAATTTCTATAAAAAGTCTGTAAAGTGTTGTCTTAGTAAAGTGCATTTGTAATGTGAAGTATTGTAAGTGTATGTTCTGCTGTAAAGGAATTTGAGGATCTGAAACAACATAATAATTATGTAAATTATGCAATTATATCCTGAACCACAACGGCTACAATATCTTATCTCTTATCGTGTTATTTGATGTGTCTCTTGATGTAAGAGGGGACGCGAGACAATACCACCTACCTCTTGCTAGAATAATGGTTTCTCCGTCTCCCGTCAACTGTAAACAATTGGTTTATTAAACTTGAAGAAGTAAATTGTGAGAAATTACATACTATTGTTATTTTTACAAAAATAAAAAAATGTGCTTTTCAACTTTTTGCGCACACAATAAAAATTTTGAAACTACAGATTTCTCTTTTTTTTGTGTGTGTCTCTTTCTTATGCTCCAAAATTCACATTAGGACTTACAACATTGCGGTAGTAGTGAGTTTAATAACTAAAACAATTTGACGAAAAAACATCAAAACACTACCATTTTCAAAACTTTGAAGTCTACTGTACGAAAGGAAGGTATAATTTTATTTGAATTTTTTCCCCCATTTTGCACAAATATGAGTTACATTTCCGGTATATAAAATTAAAGGGGGAAAAGTGATTTTTTGACCCACCCTTTTATAGCGGTATTTAAAATTTGATTTGTAATTTATTTGTAACTTACATATTTTTTCAGTCAGTTTGTTCTCTTTCCAGGGACAGGACGGTGTGCGTCATGTACTGCAAATCTTAAAAAGTGAATTAGACAGAACAATGCATCTAGCTGGTATGTAATATTTTTTACTCAACATAACATCACACAATTTTCTGCTTTAGGAAATCGAACTCCTGTAATTACGGATTACCATTTTTTATTTTCATGTACATTGTGCCAAAAAAAGAGGGGACAGTTTTATATCCCCCGTTTTACTTGGCCGATTGACGAAATTCAACTTGCTTTTTTTAATGTCTCGAAAGCGCGACTTAGGATATAAATTAGATTTATACATAGCATTAATCTAACATAGGAATTTTGACATAAAATCGGACTTTTTCTAAAATGACATGCCAGTTTGTTTTTTCACATTTCGATTCTACGACTCAAATTATACCAAACTACCATGTTTTGTAAAAATCGCAAGAGTAGTTTTTAAAAAATATGCTCTCAAAGTTTTAGCTCCTCAAAATTAATTGAATTTGATATATATTTATTAATATCTCTTTTTTCATTAAACTCACTTGATTCCTTCTTCCAGAATTCAACATTTAGGCTGAATCTAAATGTAATTCGCACATTTTTTACGATTTATTTTTAAAATTTGTATTTTTAAATGATTCTTACAAATGTTTCGAAAAAAACTATAAAATTTTAACATCATCTTAAAGTAGATGTATTTCTGCAATTGCAAAAAAATAGTTTTTTATTCAAAATTTCCTAAGATATACGTGAATTTATAGATTGACGTATTTTGAAATATGGCATATTCGTTACAAGCGATAATAACGCAAAATGTGGTTAACGCACTTTGTTAAAATTATTTGAAAGTAATGAATGTGATCATTTTTCCGTTCGTTATACAATGAAAAAAAAGGAAAGGAAAATTGGGTTGCCATAAATTAAGAAGTTCGCCAAGTAAATTATTCTTGGCGCAAATTGAAAAAATACGCCAAGATAAATTTCTGTAAATTTCGCTCCAAATTTTACAAAATTCAATATTTTGGCATAATTTGAGTCGTAGAATCGAAATATGAAAACAATTGGCATGTCATTTCAGAGCAAGTGCGATTTTTTGCTAAAATACCTATGTTAGACTAATTCTATGTATAATTCTAATATATATCCTAATCGCACTTTTGAGACATGAAAAACGCAATTTGAATTTCGCCAATCGGCTCAGTAAAAGGGAGATATAGAACTGTCCCCCCTTGTTTTCTTTTTCCCGCAGTGTACATGAAATTGCATGTAATTAGGGATTAACATTTTGCGTTTTCAACATTTCTCTGTATATAATCAGTTAGTCGTTTTCCAAGTCATTAAGAATATGTTTCATTAATATTTTTTAAATTAATCGGTAGTTTAATACTTTATTACAAGTTTGTGATAATTTACGTATATAATAATGTTTCAGAAGGGGCAAACATTGCAAAATTATTCTTTTTACTCTATGTTCTATATATCTAAAAATTAATTGTGAACAAGATTTTATTGAATGTCTGTGAACGCATGCTAAAAATGTTATTCACAAACATCAAGAGAAGTTTATTTTTTTACGAACATAATTCCTTTAAAGCATTGTTTCAAAACAAGACCATCTTTTTAACTTCGAAAAATCAATTTTAGAATTCCAAATGAACACTAGCATTAACTGACGATTGCAGAATGTTAGATATTCAAGAAATTATTCTAATTAATAACTAAAGGATTTTTGATGAAAATTTTAAAAATTAATTTATTGTCACGAAACTCTCAGGCTTTATTCAATGAGGAGTTTTAAACTGAAAATATTCAGTTAAAAGCAAATCATCGAAATCGAATTTTCTTTATTAGACTATTAATATATGTTTCTTAGACTGTTCCGAAAATTTTTTAAACTTACGCGCTATGCCTCATTCTGTAAATATTAGCAATGCAAAATTTTCGTTTTATTTTTAGCCCGAAAGGCTATTAGTTTCGAAACTCGAGTTTGTGTTCTTTCTCTTTTCATTCGAGACTGCTCTCATTTGAAAAAACATAAGTTATTATTCTTTCATATTTAGTCTGTCTGCATACTTAGTATGTCTATTATTAATTAACAAACTAAACTATTTAAAATCATTAGATACATATCTTTAAAATGTTAATTTTTTAGATGTTATTGATTTAAATAAAAATGCATTTAGTTTATGATATTGTTAATTCAAAAATGGAAATATTTTGTCCAATTACATTACATATAGTTTCACTTTTTAAATATACAAAGATACATAATTTTCCGATGTTAATCTAAACGTATATTCATCCAATATTCTGTTCAATGTTTCGCTGTTCCACCTGGGCCATCTCTGTGTATAATCCTTACGCATAAACCAAATGAAACTTTAAGAGAGCCTTTTTGAGCGGCAAGTAAAATCCAAACCTTTTTTTAATAAAACCATTCTTTTTTTTAGCCCAGAAAGGCTATTAGTCTCAAAACAAAATTTTGTGGCTTTTCACCATACGGCGAAAAACGTTTTCAATTGTTGCCACCAATTATTATCGCCTTGTATTACGTTTAAATAAATTAAATAATGAAAAATCTGTATAAACGTATATATGTTTCTCTCACTGTGAAAAAATGACCAGCGATCATATTTTGAATAACATAATCCTTCGCGCGAACTTGGGCACCCGAACTTAAGCACATATGAAATATATACTTATTTATATTATACTTATATATATACTTATTTTTTGCTTTCTTGCGTTGTAAATGGCAATAGTATATTTTAAAATCAGCGATGTATCACGATTATTTTTGTCCCAAATTTAAAATGTGGTAACCATTTTGGCTCACTTCAAATATAGAGAATTTGAGGTTTTATTTCATGGTCCCAGTTTGTAAATACTATTAAGCATGATTATTGCCTATCAATAAATAGTACGAATATGTATATTTTAATAAGTAATTTAAATGCTGATAAAAAGCGTATTTAGAATTCAGCTGCATAAGTTGAAGGTCTGAAAGTTTTATATTCTAAGCCGCTAGTGTTTTCTCTATTTTGGATCATGAAATATGAATCTTCAGTCGTGTCCGTCTGGATGCGATCCATGGATTTTTATTCTTTCTAGATGGACTTGCTAATCATTTACTCATGAAAGTATGTACAGGGGATTGCGATAATTTCTTACAAATTTACTTCATTGAACTAATTTTCTATAAATACTAATGTGCTATTCGAATGTTTTTCATAAATTGTTAAAAACTTATTTCAGTACTGTACAGTTTTTCAAAAATACAATTCCTTTGCCCTTTAAATTATTTAATTCCTTTTATTTTTTAATATTCTAGGATGCAGCAGCATAGAGGAAATTGGGCCTCATTTCTTGAAGAAAAGAGAAGTCTCTAAAATTTAAAATGAGCATCTGAACTTTCTTGAAACTTTCCTGAAATTAAATTTATAAATATCATGCATTGCTGTTATAACCTTACTGTGATGCAGTTGTGAAGGTTGCAGTGTAAAAAATGTACTGTTATTTAAGTGTAAATATTTATTTCTAAAACAAAATATTGATAATTTAGTACAATGAAACACATTATTAAATTAATTATCTTGACTGTTTCGGGCATGGTTTATTTCTCAATACATTTGCAGAAAATAAAATGTTCTTCATAGTTTAAAAACTCGAAGTATTCTGAACTTCCTTACTGAAGCAGAAAACAACAATTTTTTTATTAGCCCAGGGAAATTTGCTCAGAAGAACTATCAATTTCGTTTTGGCATTTTGTGCTGGTTCACTATAAACGGCGTTTCACTTTCCAAATTTTTGTCACCAAATATTATAGGCCTGCATTATATCTAAAGAAATTAAACAATGAAGAATCTGCATTATGCAAATTAAATCTGCATTATGCCTTATGAAACGCTTTCTCTGCATCCTGAAAAACGCCTGCGACAGTTTCTTTTTTGGTGAAGCTCTCAACAATGTATTCTACAATTCTTGCTATTTGTTGAGTAGTTGAGAAGGCATGGCGAAAGCCGAACTGGTGACCTTTGAGTATATTATTCTGGATAAAATTTTGGATTCTTTTTATAATGATTTTTTCAAATAATTTTGTAATTGAAGAAAGTAAGCTGATAGATCGATAGTATTCCGTGTAAGAACCGCCTTTGCCCTGTTTTTTAAGAACAATTATAACTGCGTGCTTCCAAGCTTGTGGGAAGGTACTGAGCCTGAGATAGGCTTTAGAAATATTCGCAATTAAGCCAATGCCTTCGTAGGTATGTTTTTAGTAGATTTGTTAGAAATCGCATCAGGACCAGAAGCTTTACGAGGATGAAGTTTTAGGGCGAGATTCTACTCTTCTCTAAGCGAAATCGGACTATTGCTGCGTTATCTGGATGTAGTGCGTCACGTGATTGTAAACATTTTCATCATCTGAATTTGGGAAGTAACTGATGTTAAATCGTCGTTCATAAGTATTAACAAAAATGTCGGCTATTTCTTCGGAGTTATGCAGAATTTTGTTGTCATACTTAATTGGACCAATGCAATTTTCATTTCTTAGTATGCAAGCGATCCGCCACACAGAATGATCTGCATGAGAAAAACTTTTCTCAAATCTGTTCCACTTGTCGTCTCTGTAATCTTTCATTAATATGCTGGCACACCAGCGGCCGAGCGGTAAAGTAGCGGAATACTGGTACTTCAGCTCAAGACTCGAATCACGCGAACGGGCTGGCCTGTATGGGCGCCTTCGTGTTTTTCTTTATCTGTAACACGTGTACAAGCCAATTCCCCTTAGAAAGTCCTCCACGAAGGCATTCCTTCCATTAGAAAGATAGCTCTGTAAACTTTGCCGTAATCACATAAACCAAACCAAGCCATTAATATCTTGAGTTCTCTATTAGCTTGTATAAAACGACTCTTGTCACGAGATTTGAGTTCTTTGCGCTTTTTTCCTGACACGATTCTTATCTAATTTTTTGCCGAATTGTACAGAGGTAGAGTGGCGTACTTCGTTATCTTCGATGAACTTCGAACTATTAATGGCGGTACGGATAAATAGTTGTTAAGGTAATCAATGGCGTTGCTTAAATTTTAACTGTTGCTGAGGCTGACGGAAGCAGAGATGGAATCGTTGAGAATTTGACTATATTTATTCCAACTAATGTGAGACTTTAAAGGTAGAAAACCGTGGCGTAGTCCATACAGAGCAAAATGCACATGCAGTTGGTCAGAAGAGAGATTGTTGTTCACATAAATTTGGGGTACCTGTTGAAAGCTGATCGTTATGACGATATCCAAAACATCAGGTAGGTCCGTGAAAGTAGGTAGGAAAGTTTGTGAGCTCGGTTGGAGCAAAACTATTAACATCATTATGCAGTAAGTAGTTATTCAGAATTCATCCATCCGTGCTTGTGTTCCTGGAATTATAATTTAAGTCTTTACTGTTGAAATCGCCGTTAATTATTGTAGGGTAGCCAGGACTGACGAAGAAATCAAGATCTTGTCTGTTAGCGTCTTGTGCACAGAGACAATTAAGTTATCGATATCTTTACTAGGCGCAGGCTTCTAGACTTTGTAAAATAGGTAGTGGAAATTTTAAACAGTTTAAATGCCTTTTTATGGCGATAGCGGTGCCTCCATATCGGTTGTGGACGCAATCCAACCGAAAAATATCAAAATCAGCAATTTTGAATGAGTCCGTCGGTTGGAGGTGCCTTTTATTTAGTAGAACAATATCAAGTCCGTGCGAGCTGATTAAGATGAAAACGTCTTCAGCTTAAATACACTGAACACTAATTTGCATTCTAGTGAGGAATACTTAAAGAAAAAGTTGAAGTAAAGATCGAAATCAATAACTGGTTAGTTAACACAAGAACCTTACAAATTTTTTCTGCAATGTAAAATTAATATAATATTCTTTCTTTATATTTAATAAATTGCTCATAGTTTGAACTAATTGAAACATATTTATAAAAATATAAGATCTATGCAAGTATGTTAAAGATTATGCATACATTTACTTCTCTTAACATGCGAACCCCATCTTGATATTGTTACGAAAAATTCGGCGGTTGCGCCTGTATGTAAGCTTTCCGGCATAGCACTAGGGTTGCCATAAAATAGTGTATGGTAGGGTTGCCAGATTGGCGACCAAATTGGCGATATCCCATGGTCCAATCGGGAAGCTTCTAGAATAACTTCCTGTCGAGATATTTCTCGAAACGTGTCGAACTTAAAGAAAAGCTATATAAACCCTTGCGAAGGGTTGAGAGTTAGTTGCGAAATTGTGAAGTGTTGCGAGCAGAGGGATTAGTTGTGAGAATAGCTGCTACGCAACAACTGGTGTCAGAAGTGGGATCTGAGAGTGAATGCCAGTCACCCGTCTACAGAAGAAGACAATGGCGGAGGAAATGAAAGCTTTAATGGACATGTTAGCAGCTCTGAAAGCCGGACAAGATAAGATAATAGCTGGGTATGAAGAGATGATAGCTGATATGAAGGCCGAGCGCGAAAACAGGAAAGTCGGCCGAGAAAAAGTACGAGAACAACTCCAACAGATGAAAGTGGGGCTTGCAGAAGAAACTGGAGCCATGAAAGAAGATGCGGAAAACAAAGTGGCATCTGAAGAGTCAGAGGATGGAGAAACGGAGGAAGTAGCTGGTGGAGTGTTTGAGAAAGATCCAGAAATTATGGATGAAACATCCAACGGGATGAAAGGAAAAGAAGGAAAGCATGAAGAAATAAAAGACGGGGAAGAAGGTTTTGATTCTCAAGTGCCTGAAGTAGAGACAGAAGAAAATGAAAATGCGACTGTCGAGATCATAGAAACTGATAGTGAAGTTACGAAGTCGCAGTTAGCAAGCACTGAACGATCTGATGAGATGCATTCACATGTTCACATCACATGTTCATGTGATGCTGAGATGGAAGAAGCTGATGTTCAACTTACGCGGAGTGCTCCAGCATTGCAAGAAAATTTACCCATTTCGCAATCCATATGTGTGTCTTATAATGAAGATTGTGCAGACATGGACTCGATTCTAAACCTGGATACTTCTGCTTGTGAAGGATCGGACTCTATTCATGGTCCTGGTGTAAACATTGGAACTCGCTTTCAGGAAATAGAGGTAAATAAGCATGTACCTCCTGCTGTGAGTATCGAGGTGAACTGCACACACGGTGCGAATAAACTACAGAGTGGTGAACGAACTGTTTCAGATCTTCCTGTGCACGAGAAGTCTGAAAGGACTGAATCTTCAGACTGTGATATGAAAAACAGAAATACACCTGAGAATTGCAGTGGAAAAGTATTTGACCCGGGTATAACTTAGTGAAAAGCCTAAGACTAAAATCCATTCTGAACTTTAATAGTATAGTTTAAAATTGTTATGTGTTTAACTTGTGTATATAATTTGTATATAATGTAAATATTTGCTTCTTTAGTTATGTTATTTGTTTGTTTTATTACCTTTTGTATGTATCGAATTATGCTCTCAACCAGGGATTGTACTGCCCGGGACGTGCAGTCCTTGGGAGGGGGCAGTGTTACGAAAAATTCGGCGGTTGCGCCTGTATGTAAGCTTTCCGGCATAGCACTAGGGTTGCCATAAAATAGTGTATGGTAGGGTTGCCAGATTGGCGACCAAATTGGCGATATTCCATGGTCCAATCGGGAAGCTTCTAGAATAACTTCCTGTCGAGATATTTCTCGAAACGTGTCGAACTTAAAGAAAAGCTATATAAACCCTTGCGAAGGGTTGAGAGTTAGTTGCGAAATTGTGAAGTGTTGCGAGCAGTGGGATTAGCTGTGAGAATAGCTGCTACGCAACAATATTTTGATCGGTGAAATATGAAAATTTTAACAAAAGGGTTTGCACTTTCTCTTGTAAAAACAAAATTAAATTCTTTACTTTTTTGAGGAACGAAAAACACAAATAATTACTGATAAACACGAAAACATTTTCAAATTTTTAAAGATTTTTTTCATATTGTCAGGACTGAGTATTCGGTGCATATTCTTGGCAAACATCTTCCGTGAACTCCTTAAATCCTGATCTGGAACAGGGAGTTGAATGCAGCTATGGTCTGTGGTAGAATATTGTGATTAAGTGGTAGAAGAACTGCACTTTAAAGGGATTTAAAATCCTCTTTTATTAAGTCACAATTATTTACAACCACTTCCCAATTCGGGAGGGATACAGAAAGTAATGACCGCCACTTGGGTCTAAAATGAACAATCAAATTTAATTTAAACTAAAGCTAAATAGAAATTAAATAGTCGTTGCTCACAGAGCTATGAACACGAGGTTGGCCTCTGAACTAAATGGTGCGTAGTAAGATGTAACTAATGCTGACGCACTTGGAATTACTTCAATAAGTAATCACTTAAAAGCGCTACGGCTTAGAAGTTGAAGCACCATTTGCACTTCCAAGCAGGTTAGTCAAAATTCTTACCGGATTCAAAAACACGGTTCAATAAAAGCACTTCAGTACGTGAATAAATCAGCACACGAAGTAAAACTATTTACACGTTTATTTACAAGATTAACTATTTTAGAATTACTCTCAGAACGAGAGTTCAGAATCATTATTACCGACTCAGTCGGTTCTTGCAACAGTTCTACAGATCAGAGTGCAAAGGGTTGCCACAAAATGCAAAATGAAATATTTACTTCAGTGCTGCCTAACGGCCAAATCGGCAGTCACAACACACTGCCCCCGGATGAACAATCACTATTGTTCACCATCATTGAAAGAAAATAATTAATTCAAAATATAATAATCTATATTAATACTTAGGTATTAAACACTTTCAAAGTAGGCAAGCATTTCAAATTCTTGGACAAAAATAAAATACGAAATTATACTTACATACAGTAGACAAGCAATATTCAAATTCTAAATACAATCTAAGGTTGGAATCTATAATAATAAAAATAATAAATGAATTATATGAATAAATGAAAATTAATGCAAATAATTTTATGACTGTCCATTCAAATATTAGTCTATTAAGTCCAGTTCAAATTTATATAGTAACTGAATGGGTCTCTTTATAATTCCTGTTGGTGTTTGAAGCACACAGGATCTAACTTTTGAATCACGTCCTAAACACAGCTCTTTAACACATCCGTACTTCCAAAGATGCTTTGGTAACTTTTCGTCATGGATCAGCACTATGTCACCCACTTTAAATGATGAGGACTCTGTTGGAGTGACTCGATACGCAGAGCGAAGTTCTAACAGATATTCTTTTCTCCAGCGTTTCCAAAAATGGTTAATGGCTTGTTGTCGGTATTTCAATTTTTTGGTAAGCATTCTTCTGTTGGATTCAGATCCAGTGATTATAGGCAATCCATGAGGCAATGATGTTAGTCGTTTTCCTACTAAAAAATGGGCTGGAGTTAAAGGCTCTGGTTCGGAAGGCTGTTCGTAGATATAACACAATGGTCGAGAGTTGATAACTGCCTCAATTTCAGTCAACGTCGTTTCCATTTCTTCAAACGTAAGACAAGTCCTACCAAGGATCTTTTTCAGTGGAGTTTTCACGGTTCGAACCATCCTTTCCCAAAAACCGCCCCACCATGAGGCTCTAGGCACAATAAATTTCCATGTTATCTTATTTCTTGAGAAATAATCTAGAACTCTTTCCTTTGAAATGTTCTTCCAAATTTCTTTTAGTACTGAATCAGCTTTGATAAATGTTTTTGCGTTATCACTGTAAACTATTTTACAAAGTCCTCTTCGTGCAACGAACCTTCGAAGAGCTAGAATAAAGGTGTCAGTGTTCAAATTTGTTACCAATTCTAGATGTACGGCCCTAATTACCGCGCAAGTAAATACTAAAATATAAGCCTTTTCTGGACCAGATGAAGTTTTGATATAAATCGGTCCAGCAAAATCTAAGCCAGTTGTTTCAAATGGCGGAGTTTCAATAATCCTATCTTTAGGTAATGGTGCTACTACTTCCTTACCTGGAGTAGCATTAAATCTTTTACAAATTAAACAAGTTTTCAGAACCGATTTCACGCATCTTCTTCCTTTGATGATAAAATATTTCTCTCGAAGATGTGATAATGTCGTAGCTATTCCAAAATGATATAACCTCTCATGGGTATCCATAATCAACAGCTTGACAAATTTAGATTTGTCAGGAAGTATCCATGGGTGTTTTTCTCGTTCTTGGAATTCAGAGAATTGTAGTCTACCTTTCAGCACAAGCAATCCACTTTCATCTAATTCGGGATTAAGGTTATATAAATTTGATTCCTTACTAATAGATTTTCCACATTTTAGTTGGTTTATTTCTACGTTACATGCCGTTTCTTGAGTATATTTAATCCAATACATTTCTGCATTATCCAGTTCTGAAGCTGTCAATGGACCGCAGACCTTAAAGTTTCTTCTATTTGAATTATGCATAAAGCGCATTATCCATGCCGTGATACGGTAAAGTCTTTTGAGACTGCTAAACTTCTCAACGTCTAAAATTGTTTCCGGTGTTATGGTACAACATAACTGAGTAATTTGAGGTTTCAACTTTCTTTCAATTAGCGCGTCTTCGCTTAATTCAGTCACTAATTCTGACGGCCATGAATGTTCGTGAAGTGATCACCAAACTGGACCTTGCCAATAGACGTTATTTCCTATAAGTGTTATCAGCTTTTCACCTCGCGTCACTAAATCAGCTGGATTTTCTTTTCCGCTACAATAGTTCCAGTTTTCAGGATCCGTAAGGGATTGAATTTCTCTGACTCTGTTGGAAACAAAGGGCTTCCAATTCGTAGCAGATCCTTTTATCCATTGAAGCGTTATTGTTGAATCTGTCCAAAACTTTATTTTCGCATTTTTAAAGTCTAGTGCCATCTTTAAAGTCTTAGACATCTTTGCGGCAATTACGGCTCCCATTAATTCTAATCGGGGAAGCGTTATTCGTTTCACAGGAGAGACTCTACTTTTTGCCCAGATGAAAGTTGTTTTAATTTCATTATCTTTGGTGAAGTACCTAAAATAGGCTACTGCACCAAATGCCTTAGGACTAGTATCACAGAAAATGTGGATTTGTACCTGATCTTTTACCAAATTCATTACTTGTTGGAAATACTTCCTAGGTATCTCTAATCTCTTAAGATGTTCCGTTTCAGAGCACCAACCCTTCCATTCATTTTCCAAATCTAGGGGGAAATCATCATCCCAGGCCAAACCTCTTTTCCAAATTTCTTGCAATAAGATTTTAATCCGTATGGTGAATGGAGATATAAACCCTACGGGATCATATACCTTTAACATAGTCTTTAAAACACAACGCTTTGTAGATTTGATACTTTCTAGGTTATCTATAAGAGACTGAGCATCCAGTTGAAAGGTATCAGAATCGGTATTCCATAATATTCCTAAAACTAGGTCAGAATTTTCTTGTTCACTGCATAACATATTTTCTTTCCACATTTCCCTTAGTTTCATAGAATTAGAGTTAAATTTACGTAAATGTATCCCAGCATCTTTAAGAATTTTAGCGGCAGTAGAAGATAAATAGTACGCTTCTTCATCAGAATTTGAACCGGAAATTAAATCATCAACATACAGGGATGTATCTAACATTTAACCAAACTCATTACTTGTTGGAAATACTTCCTAGGTATCTCTAATCTCTTAAGATGTTCCGTTTCAGAGCACCAACCCTTCCATTCATTTTCTAAATCTAGGGGTAAATCATCATCCCAGGCCAAACCTCTTTTCCAAATTTCTTGCAATAAGATTTTAATTCGTATGGTGAATGGAGATATAAACCCTACGGGATCATATACCTTTAACATAGTCTTTAAAACCAAACGCTTTGTAGATTTGATACTCTCTAGGTTATCTATAAGAGGCTGAGCATCCAGCTGAAAGGTATCAGAATCGGTATTCCATAATATTCCTAAAACTTTTAAATGGAGGTCAGAATTTTCTTGTTCACTGCATAACATATTTTCTTTCCACATTTCCCTTAGTTTCATAGAATTAGAATTAAATTTACGTAAATGCATCCCAGCATCTTTAAGAATTTTAGCGGCAGTAGAAGATAAATAGTACGCTTCTTCATCAGAATTTGAACCGGAAATTAAATCATCAACATACAGGGATGTATCTAACATTTCATAAACTTTATAATGCTCTTTCTTATACTTCTGAATATGACATTTGATAGTAGCAGCTAAAATGAAGGGGCTACAGGTAACACCGAATGGTACACGCGTAAATCTTAGAATTTTGAATAAGTCAACTGCCATATCATCAAACCACAAAAATTTTAAATAATTTCGGTCTTCTGGCGTTAAGCCAATTTGGAGAAAAGCCTTCTCTAGATCCGCGCAGAATGCCACTTCATGTTTTCGGAAATTGATGATAATATCTAAAATGTTTGGGTTTAAATTGGGCCCTGGCCATAAACAATCATTTAAAGATTTAAACTGATTTTCTTTTGAAGAAGCATCAAAGACCATCCTCACTTTAGTGGTGGATTTGTCGTCTCTCGTAACGGGTCTATGCGGCATGAAATAACCGTTCTCAACGTCATTATCTGAACATTCTTCAACTACGTTATTTCCCTTTTGTTCAGTAACAATGTCTTTGTATTGTTGGAGAAGATCGTCATTTTTCGCGAGCTTACGATTTAATTCAAAGAAACGATTCTTCGCTATTTTGAAATTAGTCCCTAACCCTTCTTTACTGTCCTTCCACAATAATTTCGCTTCATATCTGTTATTAACGAATTTTAAATCGTTTTCAAATTTATTAATGATTTCTTTATCTATTTTTGAAAATTCATCGTCACTAATACCAATTGCTTCAAGGTCCCATAATTTCTTTAAATCTTCCTGTTCGGCATTTTCAACAGATAACTTAAAAACGGATGCGTCTTTATTTTTTCCCTTTTCGTCATTATATATGGAACCACAAAGCGACCATCCAAATAAGCTTTCACACACAAATAGCGATTTTGTTATTTTTTCTGCTGTTCCAGGAATGTTTATTTGCCATAAATAATCGGCGCCTATCAATAACTGCACTCGAAAGCCGCATAACGTATTCCAATTAGACAACTCGTATTTCTTTAATTTGCTTTGGACATCTGTGTTTAGTCTAGGCGGATAAATCATCGCGGTAGAAATCGTGTCTGTCACCAACGCCTCAATGCATATGTTTCGTTCGGGAATTTTCACATTCTGTAAGGTAACCTTGACCACGTCATAAATTTTTTGTTTTGCTTTAAGCGCGCCGAAAGAGTATACTAGCAACTTTTCCTTCCTTACTACTGGGGGTTTTAAGTATGATGTTAATTCTTTGGTAATAAATGTCCGTTGACTGCCACTGTCAAAAAGACACAAAGCAAATGTTGACTGTAAATCGGATGATATTTTCACGCAACATGTTTGCAATACAACTTCATTAAATAAATCTGAGTTTTTAATTTCACATTGAGAAACGGAAGTTACTATGGTATCACTTTTAGGAACATCAGGGGGCTTTTCATTTGATGTCATGCATATCGAAACATGATGAAACTTACTATCGCATATTTTGCAAGGCTCATTTAGAAGTTTACACTTCGCAGCAATATGGAATTTCCTAAAGCACACAAAACACCTACCATAGTTCTTTAGCTTTTTACGCTTCTCAGGAACCGAAAGCGATTCACAGAAATTAGAATTATGTTCTGAACTGCTGCAAAAGAAACAGTTATTCTTAACACTAGTTGACAAAGCAGATGCTGTAGGAATATTATGTTTAAAAGTTTGATGTCTATATTTTTCTGGTTTATCATGAGATATCCTAACGGAACTATTCAAATGCATTGTAACTTCACGCAATTCTATTTCTTCTTTAATAAAGGTGATTAGTTCATTGATATCCCAGTTCGAACTTGTAGCACGCCTTCGGTGAAAATGCGCTTTAGCCCACTGCTTGGCGATGTTTTGAAAATCGCCAATTCGGCGCGTTTCTGCGAAACGTCTTTGCAATTAATTGCAACCTTCCCGACACACTCCGCGAAAACCTATTGTAAACAAAACATAGAATTCTAAACCATAAATTAGTATGGAAACTGTTGCCACAAAAATATAATAAAATAATATGCAAAACGAACATTACGATCATTGAAATATTTGTCAGTTACCTTTAAATTAATTATTTACATTTTATGTTGTAATACTTACACATTTTATGCCGTTACATAACCTTCCCGACACGCTCCGCGAAAACGTAACCAAAATGGCATCCCAGAAAGAAGGAATTTTTTT
>KK113835.1:0-37254 GCA_000611955.2 Stegodyphus mimosarum
TATATTAACTTCTGAATTACCCATAGCCTATAGACCATATAGAGCATCTCCTAAAGATAATAGGGAAATTAAAAAATAAATAGATGAATTGTTAAAAGCTGGAATTATTAAACCTTCTTATAGTCCTTATGCTGCTCCTGTAACTTTAGCCTATAAGCGAGATGAGGAGTCCAGAAGCAGATTGTGTATTGATTTCAGGAAGCTTAATCAAATTACTAAAACTGATTCTGAACCTATTCCTAGAATTGATGCTGTATTAGATCAATTAACAAATGCAAAAATATTTTCTACAATGGATTTGGCATCAGGCTATTGGCATATAAAGTTAAATGAAAAGGATGCTGAAAAATTGGCATTTACTACAAATTTTGGATTGTATGAGTTTACTATATTACCTTTTGGTTGGAAAAATTCCCCAGCTGTTTTCCAACGAGCTCTTAGACAAGTTTTAAACAAATATCAGATTCAATTTGCTTTAAATTATTTTGATGATATTATAGTATTCTCTCCAAATTTTGATGAACATTTAAATGATCTTAAAATAATATTTGATATATGTGAGAAAGATAATATAAAATTAAAACAATCTAAATGTAATTTTGCTAAAGAAAAAATAAATTTTCTAGGATATGAAATTCAAGCAGGACAATACCAGCCCAGTAATGCAAATATAGAGGTTATTAAGAAATTGCAACCCCCTAAAAATGTCAAAGAATTGCAAAAATTTTTAGGAAGTATTAATGTTTATCATAAATTTATTCAAAATTATGCTAAAATTAGAGCCCCATTAACAAATTTACTTAAGAAAGATACTCCTTATAATTGGACTGATGAATGTCAAAAAGCTTTTCAAAAATTAAAAGAGGCATTGATTTCTAGACCTATTTTAACTTTGTTTAATCCTAAATATCCCTGCCATTTATTTGTTGATGCGTCCAAAGAAGCTGTTGGTGCTGTTTTAAAACAAGAAGATCCTGATGGTAGTTTACATCCAATTGCTTTTCATTCTAGAAAATTAAGATCTTATGAACAAAATTATGCCATTACTGAGCTGGAATGTTTAGCTATTATTGATGCAATTGATAAATTTTATTATTATTTACATGGTAATCATTTTACTGTACATACTGATCATGCTGCTTTAGTTTGGCTTAAAAATATAAAACACCCTACAGGTCGTCTATTTAGGTGGTCTTTAAAATTATCTATGTATGATTTTGATATAAAATATAAAAAAGGATCTACTAATGTTGAAGCTGACATGCTCTCTAGAAATCCTATGTGTCAACATTTAAGATTGCAAGTTAATTTATTATCATTAGAAGAAATAAAAGAATATCAAAATTTAGATAATGTTTCTAATACTAAGTATAAGAAAATGAATGATGTATTAACTATCAAAAAACAGGGATTGTGCAAAATTGTGATACCCATGTCTCTACGTACGAAATTACTTGAAAAGGCCCATATACAATTTGGTCATATTGGTGTATCATCTATGCTAAATTTGTTATCTCCACAATATTATTGGCCAGGAATTGTTCAGGATGTTAGAAATTATTGTAAACATTGTGAAGTATGTCAGTTTAATAAGAAAATTAAACAAAAGAAATTTGGTTTAATGCAAAATTTACCATCAGTTAGTGAACCTTTTGAAATATTATCTATTAATACTCTAGGTGGTTTAAATTATTATAATTCTACTAAAAAGTATATTCACATAATTATTGATCATGCAACTAGATATATCTGGACTTTTGCTTCTAAAGGTGTAACTACAGATACTTATATAAATTGCTTAAAACAAATTTTCTAAATTTAGGTACCTAAAAAGATTTTAAGTGATAGGAACGCTGGTTTTACATCTTCAAAATTTAAGCACTTTTTAAGGAATCATAATGTGAAACAATTGCTAACTACTGCAAATAGACCACGAACTAATGGTAAAATTGAACGTGTTAATCAAACTATTATAACTAGGTTAAAATGTAAACTAAATTCTTATCAAGGTAATATAGCATGGACAAAATTATTACCCCAAGTAACCGAAGAGTATAATAATACCCCTCATTCTGTAACAAAATTCCCTCCATCATATTTAATGTATGGAAAATTACCTTATGATTCCTTAATTCAAAATCAAGAATTGTATCCGCCAATAGAAGAAGCCAGAAAAATAGCTCAAAAGAGATCTGATGATTATCATAATGTAAATAAAGAAAGATATGATATTCATTTTAAACCTAGTAATTTTAAAATTGGTGATTTAGTAATGTATGAAGAATTTCAATATCCTAATACACGTAAATTATCTCCTCCATTCTCAGGACCTTATAAAATTTTAAAACAATATTCTGAAGTTACTTATAAAATTGATAAACCTAATCCTTTAACTAAAAAGAAATCAGAAATTGTTCATTCAACTAGATTAAGACCTTTTTATCCAGCAAGTGAGTTTAAGTTAACCGCCAGAAATAGTAGAATTCCTATCTCTGTTCAAAATTAAAATTAAATTTTTCAAAATTAAATTTTCTTCATTATGACTTGTAATACTTGA
This sequence comes from Stegodyphus mimosarum, assembly GCA_000611955.2. Classification (NCBI taxonomy): domain Eukaryota; kingdom Metazoa; phylum Arthropoda; class Arachnida; order Araneae; family Eresidae; genus Stegodyphus; species Stegodyphus mimosarum. The sequence goes on from KK113835.1 coordinate 2,558, forward strand.
TTTAGACTTAAACCCTAACTATGACAAGTTATTTTCCTAACTATGACAAGTTATTTTCCCGACTATGACAAATTATTATCCCGATCATGACCTTTTATATTTTTCACATAATTTAAACTATTTTGTAGCAAAACGTTTCTTCTTATTGTAGGATAATATTTGTTTCTGACTTACAAAAGTGCAAAAAGACTTTAGCTTGATTATACAAGTTATCTGTCTTTCAATTTTGATTTTGTATGATCTTTTATTTTTCTAAAAACACTTTGAGATAATGTACAATGCCAAAAACCAGTTACCTTGTATTAGGCAACGGAGGTTTTTCGATATTTGTACCTAGCACCCCCCCAACCATCAGCAAGTAACCACGCTGATCTGTTGGCGACGACATGCCATAGTTTTAAAGTGAAAGTGTTCATGTTCTAGTTTATAATTGTATTATTTATATTGAATTGTTTTTGAATAATTATAATATTTTGTATTGAAGTGTAAAATATGTCAATCTTTAATTGCCTACGATGAGAAGAACAAATGCATCATATTTGTGAACTATCAACATGCATCATATTTGTGGACTATCTGGCATTTAGAGATTTTACCAGATATTTTCATTCTGTTTGAACTCTTTTTATGAAAACGACTTCCAAAAAACAAAATGGACATTTTTGACAAAACTGAGGACTTTTGTAATTATAACTTATTTATTTATCAGTATTCCATATTTATTATGTTATCGTTTTAAAATTTGTCATATATTGTATATTTATTTATAACTCATAGTTTTAATGTTCAAAATTTCATATGTTATACAGTAAAAAATTTTATATGAGAAAGTCATGAACTATGATAGGCCATAGTTAAAGCTTGTACGCTATGTCCTGGATGTTTTCATGTCTTTTCTCATACTTTTGCTTTACTACTGTCCTAATGCTTTTCTCACCCCGGTCAAAGTTTTACGTTTCAAAGAACACAAACGATAATTTTCACGCATCCGTGCGCGTCATTCAAGGAAAACAAAACGGTAAGAATTCCACCTAAAAGTATATCCAATCACAAGTACGGATTTTTTCCTATGCGCGTGGCGCGGTACAGAATGCTTATATGCCACCCGGGCTGTTTCTGAGATCGATGCAGAACCGTTGAGAATCGCGACCGGCAAATATGTGTGTGTGGGGGGGTATATATATATATGTAAAAATACGATGGCTTTGCTCTTTGCGAACTAGCAACCTTTAATTAATTTTCTGCAATTCAGGATCTCCCCCTAGACCAGTACCTTCTGGAACATTCGCGCCTGTTACATAACCTCCTCATATAAATGCTGCGTCAGAAGTTTTCCTAGACAGATGCCTTCTCGCCTTCGTCTTTCTAACGCCTTAGCTCTGCTCCTCTTTCTTTGTTAAAACGTTATAACGTATTAAAGTCAGTCGTATCTAGTAGTTCAATTACTGAATAATCTGCTCTAAATTAAATCATCTGCTCTAAATTAAAATAAAGATATGCTGTTAAAAGTGAAAGTCCTGAGTTGTATTTTTCTCCATGGTTCAATCATCCCAGCTGCGTCAAACATCTGCCAAAACGTGTAATGGAATAGCCTCACCACTCACCCACGATGTGTTAAAATAACTGAAATATTACATATATATATATATATATATATATATGCACACACATATATGTATGTGTATGTATGTATGAGCTCTTAAACACAAAAGAAGGCAAAGCACATTTAAAAGGCGAATCTCTCATGGATATCGCAATACTCCCAAGTCGCTCTGAACTAACGATTAACAGCTGAGAAACTGCTGATCTCTCCGGTCTTATAAAGTTTTCCCTCGGGCCCCGAGAATATGGTTACAATTTTATAGAGGATTAATTTCAGTTATTCAATTACGATACCCATTACAGTTACACAATGGCCGGACCAAAATATCGCCAAATAATCGTCAGGTTGGGCGACTTTTGGCGACTTTTCACCAAATTTGGGGACAAAAATTAGTTGCCAAAGTCTTTGCTGGTTTGGCGGTATATCCCCAAAATTAGCGAGATGGCCATTTACTGAACCTTAAGGCCCCTGTATGTTTATTTTTCCGGCAGAGCATCATTTCTCTCAAGTACACACGGTTTACCACTTAATGAGATTTATAGTAGCTTAATGGAGTTTTACAAACGTTTTACCAGAATTAAAAATTTAGCTGATTTTGACAAACGGGATTCTTTTCACAATTTTATTAAGGTACAATTATTCGTCTGCTTTATTTAACCTAACCTTAAAGAATTTAATTTTATCAACAGCTGTCAACAACCAGAATTTTGTAGCTTTCCGGTCAGATATGTAAATCGATATCACTACAATACGTAATTACAATAAAACAAAACAGGATATCTATATTAAATGCCTTAAACCAAACAAACTAAAACGAAAAACATCAAAGTGCAATATTTAGAGCAGCAAGTTTACAAACTTATCAAAATTAATTTACTTGATAAAGTGAGACTGTTTAGTTTCATTACCATTAAGCTGATTAATTGATAATTTAATATCTCTAGAAAAATCATTATTATTAATCAAAAATATGTTCAATAAGGGGAATGGGTTTTCAGAAGAACTTAGGCTGTTAATTAAAATACTAAACAATTGCAAAATTCTACACAAACGTATAAAAAACACAACTCTTTAAATTATAGTTATTGGTCTAAAATTATTTTAAACTCTAAACTGTTAAACTGTTGATCATGATAGGCAACACCAAAAGCATTAAGGCGGTATAGTCTAGGAGTTTGACATGAGTTAATTATTCTTGTCAGAATCCTTATATTAGGTTTAGTTTTAACTAAGCAATTTTACTTAATATGTTTTTATTATTAACAAACTGGACCAACTTCAGCATCTAAGTCTCAAGGTAGCCCTGTCGACAAGTTTTGCAATAAATTACAACTTATTTATTTTGTGGCTTTTTATTTTATAATAAAGTGAAACGCTAGGCAGAAATCCTCGAATGTGTTTTTTAAAGTTTAACATTATTTTTACGGTTTTGAGCACTTTTGCCTTTTATAGCATTTACATTAATGCCCACATTCTACTTTTTTCTTCAAAGCATGTATATAGTATATAATTTTATTTATTCTTTACATACCACCTCATTTTTTATTATTAAAATGTTTATTATTTTTTTGATATTAAACACTGCAGCTACGACTTTCGTTCGAAGAACTGTTAAAACAACATTAGCTTAGGTTTAAGAAACAGCTTAGGTTTGAGTTGCGGTTGAAGCTATCAGGTAGCAGATTTACGAGAATAAAAATTGACGTGTCTGAATGGCTTTTTCTTTATTCACAATTTATTTACTTATAAATGTATTTCATTCTTATTTATTTATTCATTTATTTTGTTTATGTGTCTTAGCACATTCAGATGTTGCCTTTGTAAATTTTTTTAAAGAGTCTTTAATTTTTACTGATTTTAAAAATACATCAAAGCTGATGGTAAGGTTAACTCAACCCAATGTTATAAGATGCAAACATATATTTGATGCTATGTATTTAGCTTGATTTTTTGTATATAATTTACATATTTTTAATTTAATTTATCATTCATTAGAAATTAATTTTAATATGCCATAGTTGCTTTATGAATTTGATTAGATGTCTAGATAACCTAGTGTCAGAAGTAACCCTTTTTCTTTTCTATGTTTTATGTTTCCTGTGCTGTTTACTTACATTTTTAATTATGTTTATGCTTAATTGTTTTTTTTTAATCTGAAGTCAGTCAGGTCAATATGTTTTATTTTAATCTAATGAATGTTTTTTCTACAGTTTATTGTAATTATTTGATATTTTGTGACACTTGTAAACTTAGGCCCTTTGGTTGAATCCAGGCTGTAAGGGTTGGACTAATACGTGCACAAACTGTTTTGCAATTATTTGAAGTTTTAAGCTTTAGATTGTAAATTTGTATTATTGTCAGTTGAGAAACAGGCTGATCCACTTAACTATTTCGTTAGACATAACCTCCCAGATGATGTGGGGAAAGATGTAAATTCTCTTTATTTCATTTTTTAATTTTTAGTCCAAAGGGATTTAGTCCCGAAGGACTATTACTTTCGTTTTGCGATTTTGCGTTGATTCACTCTGAATGCCCGTTTCACTTTTCAAATTGTTGCCACTAAATGTTATCGCTCTGCATTAAAGTTTAAAAAATGAAAAATCTGCATAAATGTATGCATGTTTCTCGCATTGTGATAAAACCTAGAGCCATCGAATTTTGAATGACGTAATCCTACTGCGAATATGGGCATCTGGAAGCCCTAATTTTGAATTTGAAATTTGCTTTATTATCGATTTTATGTTTTGTAACATTTCAACGAATTTCTGATTAACAAACTAAATGATTTCAAAGCGAGCAATGGCAACACTGTACGGAAAAAGAAAAACATTTTTATCTCCAGCGCACGAGACTTACGGAAATTCTAAAGATATGTTCATTTTAAAATGATTTTGCGATATTGATTTTGAACTGAATTTTATGGTTTGAGTACGTAGTACATGATATTTAATAAAAAAAGGTAGCACACGAAACGTTAAAAAAACGCGCCTTTGGACGTAATTTAAAATCTGAAATCTTTCAGATTTTTAATTTTTTTTTAGCTATTTTTATTGTTATTTTTTGATTTATACCTTTTTGCGCTTTTCATGTACTTTTTTATACATTTGTTCACTGTGAATCTTAAAGCTGATTTAATTTTTTCTCCATGTTTGATATATATACAAACAATTATTCATATATATTTTATATTTTACTGGCTTAATCCAGATGGAATACGTAATGGATTTTAATGTTTTATTTTTATTTTTGTATTTTTTTTTTCAATATCACTGCTATGCCCAGTTGTTGTAGCTTTCAGCTCGTAATTGACTAGGTTTTGAATTGCTTGTTTTCCCATACACCCATCCACACACACACACAAATATATATATATATACAAACACACACCACCTTGATGCTGAGCTATTTCTCCTTTCATAAATTTTGCCTTTTCTCTGTATTTTAAAAACTGAATTTTTTAATGAAGAACTTGTGATCTCTTTTGATAAACTCTTTGCTTAGGAGAATGCCAATCTCGCTTGCCTTTTCGGTGTGAGGAGTATTTACATGTGGCGATATTCGAAGTGGAATGTTAGACTTGATTCTCTTTTTACATTATGAATACATTCCACCCAATACTGTGTAAAAAAGTATACAAAAATAAAGAAAAATAGTGGGTAGGTTTCATTGCCAGTTTAGGTTATTAAAATTTATTTATTGTTTATTTCATCTTAATTTTGTTAATAAAATAACATGGCAAAAATCATAAGAAAGTTTATTCACAGTGAGATAAGAGATATAAACATTTACACACATTCGATACGCCTCGCTCTCGCTACTTAAGATATCCAGAGTCTGTATATTATTTCTTTCCACACTTTTGGGTTTACTGGATTCAAACAAAAATTCGGTTATCAACCGCTAGGACTATTTTTTCGTTTAAGTTTTTGTACAACGTTTACTATAGACTCCCGGTCAAATTACGTTGAAATTGTATTACTCATTCTACATTGTGACCCTGTTTATAAAAATATTTATTAGTCAGTGGAAACCCTTCAACGATTGAGTCCGCTGCTATTGGTCCTTCCTTTTGTCATCGTCACTACTTTCCTCGGGTCCACTGTGATTCTCTAAACCCCTTTCGGTTTGAGAAAACTCGTCAAACTTTTCACGAGGCGAGAAAACTTCATCAGCAGTCAATTCAGCGGCATGTATAATCGCAAGTTCCTGAAAGATTTCTCGACCAATTGTATATGCCACAGTTATTATATCTGAAAGCAGTTTACTTGTGTTCTGGCTAATAATATTATCTTTATTCGATTTTTTTGGGTTACTGGGTTGTTCGAGGTTTTGGGGCTAGGGTATTTTTTGCTTCTGGTATTTCGAAATCTGGAAAAAAGCCATGTCAAATAAGAATCCGGCGTATAGAATACGGAAAATTTACTGCGATAAAAAACTTTATGCTTTAGGGTTTGGCAACACAATGCTCTGTTTCTCACTCACGTATTGTGTACTCTCTATAGTATACTTAACATATTACGACGAATACGAGTTATTGGTGTCAGACTAAATGCTGCCTTAGGAAGTGAATAGTTCCAGAACATAACATTATTTTTCTGAATGCATAACAGTTTCGTTTTTTGAAGGGTATGAGTGTGTATGTAAGTGTTGCTGTAAAAATAAGGTATTATAGATTACTTTGAAAAATGGACGTTATATGTTTAATGATTACGGTTTAAAGATTTTTTCTATTATGTCCTAAACAAGCTTTTCATGATCAATTTGAAACAATTTCAGTAATATTATTTACTGTTATAACAGCTGTTCGCTAACCAACAGCTAACTTTTTTTCCCATAGAAATTAACATAAAATGCATTTGTTCTTTCCGAGACCACAGTTGATTGCTCCTTTAAACTCACAGTAGTACTTTAAGCATTTTTCATACAAAATAGATAAAAATCATTAAATCAAAATAGACAAGCAGCTAAAGTAAGCGAAAACTTAATTTCAGTGAACCTATGTAGAGAGGAGGGATTGGCAGAAATAAAAGATGATGAGGAAGAAAAAGGGATGAAATAATTCTATTCTAAAAACGTTAAGTAATTGTCTATCTGGTAATTTTCCTTCTACGCTTTTCTTTGACCATTAGAGCACCATTTGATTCTGCTTGAAACTCACCGGTGCTGCGTTTAACTCAAAATTTGCATAATTTAAAAAAACATAAGGAATATCATACTAATTGGATGTCATGTTCTACGAGAGTCATTTAAAGATTTACCTAGATTTGAATTTCCAGAACTCAGCTGCAAAAAATCTTATATCTAATGTCGAAAACCGCTTCTATCGTAAGGTTTACATTTAGAAATTTTTGAAAGGGATGTACTTCTTTGGGATCAGCAAAACCTAAAGTAATAAAGCCTGCAATTAGCTCTTTCGAACGGCCGTTAAATTTTTTATGTCAGTTTATTCTTCTCTATATGAATATCGCCTGATTGCTTCGCAGGAATGTGTAGTTCCATATTTCATTAATTTTGATTGTGATATACCATGAGACTTGGAAGATTAGTAAGAGAAGTATAATTTTGAACTTTCCGGCTAGAACACTCCCGTAGAGTTTAGTTCAAAAATGGAGGAAAATTAACCGATTAAGATTTATTAATTAATGAGAAAAAATGAAATAATCCAAAGCATTGTTTTAGAAGAAAATAAAATTTTGAACCAATGCATTAATTACATATCATTCTATATTCGTTGAATAGCATTAAAGTTAAAAATGTGTAAAATATGCAAATAAATAATACTTTAATAATAATAAATAGTTGTAAATATAATAATAAATATTTGTTGCAAATAAATTAAATTTATCATCTAAGAGATAAATACTCCGCTTAGCATTTTCCACAGGAATGTATGTACAACAAAACCGTAATTTAGGATCACGAAAATAAAGAAGCTAAAGAAAACAAATTCAAGTTAAAAATTTAGAAATATAATAATATTTTTACATAAACTGAATATGAAATATTTTCTAATTATTTTCCTCATCTCCCTACGAAAATTTTGCGTTGTTTGTTATGTTATTCTAAGACATAAACGCCAGAACGCATGATAATAATATTAATTAACAAAAGTATTTACAGAAGACAACCGAAAGTAAAAGCATCAAATAAACAAATATCCAGAGGTGAAAGATAAGAGGTGTCGTCTCATTACAAAGAATTATGCGTTAGGTAACATGGTTCACAATGGCATCAGATAACGTAACGTATATTTTTGGGAATATAAACGTATTATACACCCCTGTTAAGAATATACATTTATTTTAGAATTAATATTGCTTGGTAATATGCCAGAGTGGATGCGTGACATTTCCTCCTGTAGAAACTACATTTGAATTATACTTTTCTGAAGACAGCCTATTCAAAATATTATAAATATCTTAAAATGTTTGGTGAAGAATTTTGTTACACTACAGAGATTTCTAAAGAATGGTTAGCTGCATTATTAATACCTGAGTGGAGCTAAACATAAAGCATTATAGGATATTATATTTCTGTTACTGTTTGTGAACGTATGTGTTGTAGTAAAATTTGAATTTGGATTGACTCCTTGAAAAGCGGGGACAGCGAATTTCAAACTATTATGGATACCGGTTTAAAAATCGAAAACTCTTCTCTTCCTCCCGGATTTTAAACGAGAGAAAAATACCTTCGCTTGATCGAAAGTTCCCTAAATCATCCGGCATTCTTGATAGGAAACAGAATTCTGCACCGTAACGAACATTGTCCCTCTAGAACTGGACGGATGCCAAGAAGAACAGAAAATTGATCTGCGTCTTCGTGTTTCAGACACTGAGTGACAGAGGAACTTGACGTCCGATATTCCTAGCGTTCCCAACATCCAGTGTAATTTCGTCACAAAACTTCAGTCAGGTTGCTAAGGTGCTTTCCAGGGAGTCGTTTAACGCTTTGGAATGCTTCAGAATAGCTCCGTGATGCATATAACGAGAAGCCGTTGGAATTTTCCCTTTTTAATAAATTAATTACGTTACTTGGTCTCGTCGTCTAGCTGAACATTTCAGACGCATTAATTCCTTCGTAATGTACTTAATTAAATATTTGGAAAGAATAACCTGCGAAATACTAATTTCCTAACACCCGGCTGATATATTTTGAGTAATTGTTTGCAGTCACGCATATTCTGTTCAAAATAGATTAGAAGAAAAATAATAAGATATTTATTTATCTCTTGACATTATGTTATTGTTTTAAAACATGTTTGTATTAAATGTCTGTTAATATTTTAAAATACAATCATTGTATAAAACTAATTAAAAAGTACTGATTAATTAGTCTGAATTTTCTTTGATATGGAAGAAATTAGTATTTTAAACAATTCGGCTGTCTTTTTTTCTTTTTCGATATTATTAACACGGTAACATACTTATTTGCCAATCTGAATTATTATTTAATCCGTATGTAAAATACGGCATTACAAGTACAGTTGAGATGTATAGTTCAACCTCTGCTCTGTAGATATACTAAATGCCAGCATAAACTAGTTCGTGTACATTTTGATAATTCAGCAGCATTCACATCAGATATAGATAATAGTAAAAATTCAACGCGTTTATTCAATAGGTATGTTTTCATAATTGGGAAGCACATCTAAGTAAGCTCGCATATATATTTAGTTGCAGTTTATATTGCAGATACCATTTAATTCCAGAGAGTTAAGAGTAAATTTTAAGAGGATACAACTGAAGTACGGAGCAGGTATTCCGCTAAGTATTTTAAAAAGTATTTATGTACAGATTTATATAGATGTGTATCCATATTTGTGTGTGTAGACAATCATAGTTTTATCAGGATAAAATGATAAAAAGTACAATTTCTTTATAACTTTTACGAATTTCGTTAATCTATATTGTGATTTATCTCACTTTATTACTCGACAGTAACAATAGAACAACCTCAGGAAATTCATCGCGGCCAGGGAGTACAAGATTTGGCGTGTCATTGGGAAGAGCCTTGAGCACCATATCGGTCACAGTACCACTTTGTTTAGTTCCAACCCAAATTTTGATGAAAAGCACTCCAGGCACTCTAACTCCTCTACCCTTACTACCAACCTTTCGAGATTTCGAATCGCCGTATGTATAGAGTCTCCCTATGCCGCACAGACTGTATACACGTACAAACATCCATGCCTTCTCCGGGATTAGAAACTGTGCCCTTCTATATAGCAGTCAGCGTCGCTAACCACTATCCCGCGTGGGCGGCTTTTATCAATCTTGAGTGCTTAATACTTGTCTTCGCAAATTTTTATCGGTGCATAAAGTTCCCAATTATCACTATTATCGTAATAAATGGAAAGGAATGAGACAGTTATGTTAGATTAAATTAATAATCTAATGTTCGGCAATCATATGCTCAAGAACGAAATCATGAATCTAGGCGCTTTATCCAGGTTAGAGACAACTTCATAATTGTAGTTGCAAGTTTATAAATTCTTCAGTTTCTTAATATTTTGAACCATTATTAATTAAATCAAAAAACAAAATATAAAATTTACTTTACTTCAAATTACTCAAACGTACATTTGATTTCTGTGCGTAAAAACAAAAAAGAATATTTCGTGTCTACTCTCTAAATTTAGAAATCATTTGTTGCATTTGTTAGGAATCAAATATGTTAATGATTCTACAATTCTTTACACTGACTGGTACTGAATAATTTAATTTAATGTCCATACAAGATAAACAATATGAAATTAAATCTAAAACCTCCAGTTAAATAATCATTCAACTGGATAATTTAGGTTTTCTGTGACTTTTAACACGCATTCTAACGGAGGGTTATTTAATATTTAGGAGTGATAGATGCTGAACATAGAAATGGTCGTTGTAAAACTTCCATAAGTTACGTTTTATCAATTCATGATTTGGTTCATCATATTTGCTAGGATTCATATTACAATTATGTTTATAATAAAAAAAACGAAACAAAGAAAATAAAAAATCTTAAAGGTTTCATATTTTAACGACTGACCAAAGGGATTTGTCAAGGTTTCTTGCGCTCTCACTGAGCTCGAAATCCTTCTGCCTACTTTCGCACTCACTGCTGCTGACCTATTTCTTTTGGTACTTTTAACTTTACTATTAAACACTGTTTTCTTCCCATCTATTACATCTACAATTCAACAGCAAAATTACAAAACTTTTTAAGGCAACATATCTTCAGAAATCCCGATGCAGTGTTAAGTATTCGCATACATTTTTCTATTGTTTTTCAGTTTTTTCTCAGTTCGTCATATCAATGCTCAGTTTTCTTATTAAGGATGGCTTGCAAAGCTTTTTTTTTCGTCTTTTTATTATTAACGTTTCTTTTGTACTAAATTTATTTTTCAATTATCATGTTCTTCAAACTTACAGCACATAAATTTAAACTCAGCAACGAAATTACAAAATATTTAAAAACAGTACATCGTTAGAATTTCACACATACAATTTCGCGCGTCGGTGAGAAAAAAACAAATGTTGCATTCCGCACAGTGTTTCCATTCCTCCCTTTTAAATCATTGAGTTTGTTAACCCAAAATCCATTTAAGTTTTTTAAAGCACGAAACGTAAAATTTGAAATTCAAAATCCTTCTTCCATTTGCACATGTTTGGGTGGTTAGGTTATTCAAAACTTGATGGCTACAGGTACATGCATTTATTCGCAATGCAAGAAACATATATGCATTCTTTATTAGTTATTTAAAAAAATAATGCAGTCGATAATATTTGGAGATAACAATTTGAAAAGCGATTTGCCTTTATAATGAACTGAAGCCTCTTTTGGGGTATATATTGATTAAATTAACTGCATAAATAAATGCTTGTTTAGACCAAAGGTTTACCAACTGTTTAAGAGTAGTAGATCTGTATCATTTAGACACACATTTTTATATTTCATTCTTGCAATTTTGAATTAATGTTATTCAAACTATTGTATAATTACATTTAGCCACCAACTGTAAAAATAATTGTTTACATTGACTTCAAGAAATCAGTGAGTTTCTTACTCTAATTTCGTACGTATATGAGCTTATGTTTGACTGTTATAAATATGTATTACAAATAGCTAAGAAAGGATTGAAAATGAAGCATTTGTAAAAAAATGAAAACACCGAGGGGAAAAAAATCGAAGTCCAAATCGTCTGAAAAGACCATTATATGTGCATAAATTTAATTAAGTACATTTATCCAATTATCTCGCAAAATAATGAAAATAATTAAGGGAAAAAAGGGAGTCCAATTCATATAAATATATTATTTTATGTATATAAATATACCTAAGCACATTAACTCAATTCCCTCTTTAAATGCGCAAAAGAAAAACATTAATGAAAGTATTTATTATGAAATTACTGGCTGTGGATATGAGTTAACTTCCACTTTAATTGGAATTTTCGCATTTTAAAGGATAATATTCACATTTATTATCTATCATGTACATTATTTCTCTTTTAACGGGTCTCGACACTAGACACACGAAGAGATCACATGAATATTCCAAGAGTTACATATCTACGCTTTTCTTGACAACAGTTGTGACAATATCACGTTTCCAACTCCATCTCAATTTCGCACTTACAGTTAAGAAAAGAACATGAGGTATCATAACAGAAGTAGGAGAAAACAAGTGCAATATCAAAACATACGAGACCAAACAACTGGAGAATTAATCGCTGATTACCATTCTGAGCGGGGTCTGTATATCTTCTCCACAGGTTTATTCAAAATTCTGGAAAAACATTGTTTCATAATTTGTTGCGAAAATCGTGAAAATAGGAAAAAAAGAAATTATGGATGAATAATGAGTAGTAAGCACTAATGTAGAGTATGATCGTAATTTTTAATCTAGCTAAAGGTTTTAAGTAACAGAGTGAATGACAAAAGAATTTAGTCTATAATTTTCTCAAACAAATTTTGGCTACATTTTTATTTTGGCTGAAGATACATTAGTCCAAATGAGCTTTAAAGGACTCTTACTTATCCAGATAATCTAATGTGGCATCGACTAGGTTATTAAGTTAACCCTCATGAATAATTAATCCAATATATTTATTATGGGTTTAGCATCACTAACTGAACTTTAGAATGTGTCCAGATTTTAAGGACAGTACAGTGGGTAGTTTTGTTTATTAAATTCAATATTCACAAAGAAAAAAACCTTCGCATTAAACAAAATACTTTGATGGAACATGGGATTGATCTGAATGTCCAGAGAAGCATTTATTACGATTTCGAGAAGCGAAATTGTCTGCTGCATTTGTATGCTTATCATTATTGAGAGTCAGATGAAGAACAACTGCTATTAATTGCTCGTTTGTAAGACTCTTAATGGTAGCTTTAGTTGATATACATTTTCAAGAAAACATGCTTTGTACTACTAAACGGAATCGTTGTAAAAGTGGACACAAATGAGCGGTTGCCATTTAGATTGCAGATTTCGAAACTTTAATGCTATATTATGCTAGCTCAACTTTTTAATAATTTGGATTTTTCATAATTTCTCAATATGTATTGCATATTGCATTGTTCTTATTTTTTATACCAGAATGTTCATATATATTGTATTTACATAATATGCAATATTTCCTCCTGTTTTATTAAAGCGTTAGTTTCCATATGTATCAGTTTTTCATTCACGTGGAACAGTTATGTTTGTCTACTTAAAAGTTGCTTAGTTTTTGCCGAACCAAATTCTAATTCATTGCTATAGATATTTTTATCGCTACATTACTAAGCATTACTTATATTGCGAGTCAAAGTGTCTCATTCTGTGTTAATTTTTGCCATAATAAATACAGTTTAATATATCAACATAGCATTAATAAAATAATAAATATATCTCTAATCGTGAAAAATGATGGTTTAATTAAAAAGCAGGTTTAAAAATATCTACTACAGTGAAGTAAAATCATTTTTGTTATGTAAACATTACTTGGCCAGATATCTTCTGAAAATGTAAAAAAAATATTTTTGTAGTGTTTCTGGAAATTTTATCCATCCCAAGAATAAATCATTATATAAATATTGTATTACTCGAGTTTTCGTATTTATATTTATTTGTCTTTATTCCTTTCGACCAGTGTTTTAATGTCACCCTCTGTGTTTTTTCCTAGGAGAGTCGAGAATGTTAGCTAAATACGAAGCTAGATAATTCTATAGAGAAGGATTTAATTTTAATAGTATTAGTAAAAAGGATGTAAATTCGAATTTTATTACTGCAATGATATTTATAGTTCGATTTTTCTCTTGTGTTTTAGCGAATATTAAATTTTGCAATCAATAACATAATCTGCAACGAATGATGCGTTGGACTTTGGGACGAATTATGAATTATTTGAATTTGAGACATTTTTCGCACTAAACCCAATAATTTACATTTAATATGCGATCGTTTTAATGTTTTAGAAGTTGCACTGCTCTTAAATTAAGACATTAAAGAGAAATTCAACTTCATGTTTCAGACGTTTTAATAATTTCCCCATAGTTTGCATGAGTACATAATACCCAAATCGTAATTAATTTACGCAGAATTGTTTAAATATATCTGTATTAATACTGTTATTACTATTTTTACTGCATGATGCCCTTATTGCTTCTAATGGTAATGAATCTAAAAATGTTATAAACATAAGGAGGATGAATCTAAATTTTTTCACCGCAATGGTTTTCACATCAGCAGATGCAACGTAATAAATGTTGATGTATAAAAGAAGTAATAGTATCAGTAAGTTTTAGAGGTGGTCATTTACAACTGATAGTAATCTTTTCCATGGGTATTCCTCTGTTACAGAAAAATATTAGCTTTTCATCAATCACTTTCACAAATTATTTAAGCTACCGCTTTCTCATTTCTATCACGCTTATCATATTTGCAGATTAAAACATGCTTAAAATGCTATTAATTTGCAACAATATATATTTATGTCCATGTTACATAATAATTCCATACTCATTATTTATATAGCTGTTAAATAAAATCAAAAATAACGAGAATTGTCTTAAAGCATTTCGATTTCCTCATATGATTACAGTCAATAAAACGTAGTTAAGTAAAGCGCATATTTTCGTTCCACAGATTTACACCTTTAAGTAACACCTTTACGCAGCACATTGCGCAGTAAACGGTCCTTTTTATATCCCCTACTAACATATTACAGCCTCTTCAATGCGAACAAAAGTTGCTAGGTATAAAATGGCGGCGGCAAATCCTTGTTGTTACCTTCTTTTACGGCCAGCCGTTAAATTTGTAAAATATCAGTGGAGGGCGGTGAATCGTTAATTCCGATCCTCTTCGCCGACCGCGGAGCTATTAAACGCGAAGGTAAAATGCTTGAGAGAGCTATTTTATTATCACCTTTTCCTTGTTATGAAGCTGATCTTTCCGAACCCAGCAACCAATAAGAGAGCTCTTAGTTTCTGAGGAGAAGAGGCTAAGTTATTTTCAAAGTATACACCTGTATCGAAGAGAGGAAAAATTAAACTCTACTTTATTTGAGGCTGTAAGGGGGATAATATACGAGACAACAGCAACTTTTATTAGGTGAATGCTTTATGAACTGCTGTAATTACTTTTACTTCGCAAAAATTTGCTTCTTTTCGTTCTAAAAATTAATCGATTACAGGCTTACACATAATTAAAAGGAGAAATTTATTATTAAAGAATTTAGTCGATCACGTTTAAATTAATATTTTGTCATAAACAAGGAAAAGAAATTTCTTTTGAAAATGTATACCCTAAGCCTCGTAAAATTATTAAAATTTAACTGCTATGTTTCCTGGAACAATACTAAGCAGCTTAAGATTCTAGGTACTGATGTTCGGCCTTTGAAGTCAAACGGTCTATATACCTGTGTTTATAAAATAAGTATTTTAAATAAACAGAGGCAGCTCTTTTATCTAAATTCGCAGAAGCTTCGGAAGAATTGTTACTGCCATTTAACAAATATAAAATTTTATCTTAAATCCCCTGAACTTACAACATGTTATTCAACACATACATTTTGTCAATTAATTACCATGCATAACATATAGATATTTTTAAATGCTAGTAATTCTCTGTTGCGAGAAGAGAAGCGTTATTAAAAATATGTAAGCCAAAAAACTCTATTAACAAATGTTAATTATAAAATGAAATAACGGCAAGAAAGATGAGTTAAATTCTTGAGCTAATTTTCATTTATGAAACAAAACTATTAAAAATTATCCATATAAATGATTGTTTAAACTTTAGTTAAGAAGAATGTGATAAAAAATTAAAGTTACTTAATTTAAAATATATGAGGATGAATCCTAACTTAAATAAATTGCAATTTGTTAAATATAAGGTTATGATTAAGTATTCTCAGCTTACCATTAGGTGACAGTAGTGTTTATTCCTAAAAGAATAAATCATTGATGTCGTAATGGTATATACGTAGCACTTCATTTTTGATGTTCGGGAATAAACGTTCTGTAGCAGTGTTCCCCAACCTTTCTATCACCGCGACCGGTCAACGTTTAATAATTTTACCGCGGCCCGCTGGGGGAGTCGTTGATTGTTCATATTTTAGATTATTTTGATTTATTAGTTTTAATTTAATTGTATTTAAACACGCCTTCATAATAAAATACAGTTACACCCAAAAAAACAAATATAAAGTGATTTAACATTTTAACTTACTAGAACGTTAAATTAATGAGAACCCTAAGCATGTTTCTTTACAATGAGACGGTTCCATGTGGGGGTAATCGGAGACAATGACACAGGAAGTGTGTTGCTTGTGTCCAGTTTATTCTGTTGTTTTCTTTTGGTTGCTGTTACTGCAGGAAACTCCGCTTCACACAGATAGGTTTTCGGAAATGGCAATAGGGATTTAAGTGCTGTGAAGCAATCGCAGGGTACTCTGCCATGACTTTAATCCAGAACACCGGCAGAGTTGTTGTCTCGAACGTAGTTTTAAGGCCGCCATCATTTGCAGTCTTCAGCAGTTGATCTTCCTCTTGCACAGACATGCTAGATTCGCCTGATTTGTTGAAAAATGTGTCGCAGATCCGTTCCTTACCAGTTCGTGGGTCTTTTGTCGTTGGGAAGTAGAGCTTTAACTCTTTTAAAAGCAAAGACACAGGTGATCGTGTACCAACTGCGAGAATGAGTGTTCAGACTCAGTCTCTCCTAAAATCCCCACTAATGTCTAAAACATGTCGAAAATGCCTCTGTTCACGCCCTGTCCCCACAACTCCAGTTTGGCTTTAAATGCAGCTACTTTGTCTGCCAACTTCAAAACAGTTGTCATTTTCCCCTACAGGCAGAGATTGAGTTCATTCAGCAGGTTGAATATGTCACACAGGTAAGCCAGTTTGGTGACCCATACCTTGTCACTGAAATGTGCTGCCAGCGGTGACTTCTAAGAGAAATCTTTGCAATGGCTCTCGCTATTCAAATACACTGAGTAGTGATTTTCCTCTAGATAATCTTCAAAACTGTTTGGCGTTCAAGTGGCCAAGCAATTTTGAAGGTTTCATTGCGCCATACTGCAATACATGAGAACGAAACGTCGAATGTTACACTTACTAAAAAAATAAAAACAGTGAAGTTACCACGTCTGCAAATCGGAACTTATTATGGAGGTACGTGTAAATGGTTGGTCCAGCTCAAAAATACAATTCACAATAACAGTGAACTTCGAAACACTGTTAACAAAACTGAAACATTTGCATATGGTTATTTAGCAGTAATGATTTAGCTGCCATTTCCGCTTTCGCTTTAAGTGACCAGAATTACGGCTCCACGACAGAAATACTGAAAGAACGTCGTTTGGAAGACAAGATGTAGTTATCACTTTGCCATCTGAATTAGTTATTATCTCCTGAACCAGTGGGGAGCATTTCAAATGTTAAAGCACTTCGTAAACTGTATGATGAATACGAAGTCAACATCCGAAGTTTAGAATCGTTAAACGTTACTTCTGGAAATTATAGAAATATTCTAATCCGAAGTTTAGAATCGTTAAACGTTACCTCTGAAAATTATAGAAATATTCTATGTCCTATAATTTTGAAAACATTACCAGGAAAATGAAATTTGGAATTTAATCGAAGTCGAAAAGTGGAAGCAGGATTTGATATAAAGGAACTTAAATTCATACATTCTTAAAAAATGAAGTTAATTGCTGAAAAGCTGCAAGTTTAATAAAAAAATGCATTCTTCAACATGAACATGACACGAAAGCTTATCCAAATTATAAACCCAAAGTTTCCGACTGCTTCAGCTTCGTCAACAATTGGATATATATGCATATTTTGTGATAAAAGAGACCATACCAAATACAAACATACTGAAATGAACTCCGAAGAAAAAATTTAGAAATCAATTGTCAGAGCAAAAACTTTCCTGCATATTTTGTCGCTGTAAACATCATGAAAGTGTTTATGTAAATCACGCACCAGCTAACTCCAGTGTGAAAAGTAAGGAAACCCAAACATCAGCGAAAATTGTTCAAAATTCTTCTGCTAAAACTGGATCTAATTACGCTTCAAACGGTGCATGCGGTGGCTGAGGGTAGAAATAACAAATGTATTGTGAAGTGTGTTTGTGACTACGGTAGCCCAATCTCTGCAATTCTAGAAGATTCATCAAGAAAATTAAAATTACCAGTAAAAGGAGAAACTATTTTAAATCTGCGTAGTTTCGGTGGAAAGAACGGAAAAACACTTGCGTCGAAAGAAAGTTGAATTCACTCTGCGAAATACCAATCAAGGATCACGGATTCACTGTGCTACTAGCTTCAGCTACTGTGAGTTTTTCCTGGTTAATTTTAGTTTATTGTTCTAGGGCTCGGTAATTTTGGTAATTTTTGGAATTATGGTACAATCGCCGAGTCACAGAAAGCCAAGTATTATTTTGGCAAAGTTAAGTTCGTAAATTCACGAAGTTCATATCAGCGAGTGAAATAAACACTGCGGTCTTAATGTCTTGAAATTCAGTCTCTAATTCATATAGACCCTATTTACGCAGTTTTTCAGATATACAGTATGCTGAAACTCGTGATTTCCTGGTCGCGTGACGTGAACCAGCTAATGGGGGAGTTTTCGCTTTCATATTTTGCATAAATTGAGAAATAATTTTGAAAATTCGTTTTAGGATTGAAGTCACATGTTGCAGGCCGACAGACTGAAAATGAATTTATGTAAAGTTACGTGGTGTGATTTGGCTGTTGGCAAACGTTCACGCTCAAAATTTGGTACTAAACGTTTTACAAAATATACTAAAACATTCAATAAAAATGATGATTAATTAAATGAAGTAAATAGTAATAGTTGATAAGTAACTTCCTTAACCTGCTTACGAAATACTAATGGCTCTGAAAAATACATAAATATTGAAGTCATCGAAATGCTAGTCATAACATATGCGGACATGTGAATACCAGATGTAGAAATCAAGTCCAAACTCCAAACATTTGGCATCACATTGACAGACCCCAACGGCGCAGATAGAATGAGTCACGAGAATTCCGTTTTAACCGGCGCAAATATTACATGGAAGGTAGCAGATGAAGAATTGAAAAGAGTAACCAGTAATTTTGTTTGGTTGGTGCATATGGGGAAGATTTCCTTCTTCAGATTTTCAAATGCACGATGCATGTTTGAACGTAAGTTTAGAAGAGAAGCTTTTAAAAAGCATCTAAACCTTTTGGGATATCCCAAAAGGATTAGATTTAATATTTATGATTAAGAACAAAATCAAATGCCTTTGCAAATATTTTGAAAACTCGATCACTCAAAAGGGTAATTGATACGAAAGTAGACTTCCATGGAATGTGAAAGGACAATTTTAAGAATGCTGAGAGACGATTTTTAAATTTGATGCGGCAATTAAGATCAAATTTGAACTTTTATGCATAATATAAAGAAGTGATATACAGTCAGTTTAAGTGAGAAATAATAGAGGGTCAATCCTGGTACTTCATCTGGGAAATGAACGTATCATATTCCTTCCTCACCGTGTTGTTGTCCGTGAAGATCATAATTCGGCAAAGCTTTGCATTTTTTGTGATGCTTCTTCAAAGGAAAAAAATCATGAAGTTCTAAATGATATTTTACTTCAAGGACCAAATCTTCTTCCCGAACTTCTGAAAGTTTTGATAAATTTTCGACTTCATCGAATCGCTTTACGTCAGACATTCATAAGACGTTTTCGAAAATTTATGGTGCTTCTGAAGATCGGGATTCCATGCAAACTTAATGGGTCGACGGGAATTCAAGTTTGACCAATCCGAGAATTCAGGCATTTATTGGGATGAAATTACCCCACTAGAATTTCAAGACAAATGGCATAGACAACTTTGTGATCTTCCGAATATCCAAATACCTCGTTGGTATTTTTGTGATATTGATTAAATTCATGACGTGCTTACGGAACAGCACTGTACGTGAAATAAATGTTCTGGGGCAAGGTAGAGTGTTAGGCAAGAGCAGATTAGCTCCTCTAAAAAATTACCAAGACTCAAAATCCTGGTAGCAATGTTAGGTGCAAGACTTATAACTACAGTCCGTGTATATTTTCCTCAAGCGAAGATTTATTTGTAGACTGATTCTTTAATTGTGCTTCACTGAATAAAGAAATCACAATGGAGATGGAAAATATGCGAAAGAAATCGCGTGTCTAAAATTCAAGATTAAACATCCTCGAGTATGTGAGCTCATTGTCCTGGATCAAACAATCCGGCCGATGGAATCACACGTGGTGTTAAAATGAGTGAGCTTTAGTAGATCTAGTTTGGTAGCATGAACCTCCACGGCTACATCACGATGAAATAAATTGGCCTAAAATGAACGAGCATTCTAATACTATTGAAAGGAGAGTTGTGATTTACGTTACCAGCAGTGTTCAACCAATAAAACCACTGTTAAATAGCTTTGGTGACTTAGGCAAACTTTTAAGAGTAATGTAGATTCATAAACAGTAGAGTAACGTAGATTCACTAACAGTTTAAACTCAGAAAATTGAGTGATTGGGGCCCTGTGACAAAAATGAAATATGCAATACCATGTTTTGTTGGAATAAGTTATCAGAAAGTGCGTATGTGTTTTTTTGCAGAATTGAATGGCGTTAAATGAAAAGAAAAACGTTGTTTCAAATTCCAACTTCTTTGTTCAAAATCCAATAATTGTTGAAAAGAGTTGGAAGTAGGTTCGTAAAATCATCGTTAGATGTCGATAAAATTCAGCTTATAATATTACCAAATAATTATTTTTCTCATTTAATTATTTTTAACTGTCATGAAAAGTTACTTCAATTTAAATGAAACTTTAGTGCTTCATGAAATGAAACTTTCAAGTAAATGAAACATTAGTGTAAGAGAAAAATTTTGGATTTTAAAAGTTAGACGTTCTGTAAAATTTGTCTTATATGTGTATAGATTTCTTTAAAAAATATAATGCTAGAGCTGAAATGAGATGACCGAGTGGAGAAGGTTTCAACCGTTTGAGTTAAGTGGGGTAGATTTTGCTGGATCTTTGCATTTAAAAGATGGTACAAAAGTGTATATTTCATTGTTTACTTGTGCAGTGACTCGAGGAATTCAATTAGAATTATTATCGAATTTAAGTACAGAGTGTTTAATTCCAATATTTCGTAGATTGTTTGCATGTAGATGTACTTGTAGAGTTATTTATTTTGACAACGCTAATACCTTTAAAACTGCCGATCGTGAAAAAAAGTAAATCCTTTAAAGTTAAAAAGGTTTTAAATTTCCTTGCAAAAAATGGTTTTGAATGGAAATTTGTTGTAGAAAGTGCTCTTTGGCGGGGCGAATTTAAAAAAACATTTGTTAAGATCTGTAAAAGCGTTTTAAAACGTATCTTACATAAAGCTTCTTTCTCTTCTGAAGAACTGTGTATTACTTTAGTTACAATATTAAGCTGCTATCCATTCTAGACCCATAAACTCTGTATAGAATGAACCAAATGAACCTGATTCTCTTTCACCATCTTATTTTATAACTGGATCTAAATTTACTGATTTACTTGGGAGTATCTTTGGAAAAGATTTTGTGAAAAATATTTGTAAGAATTAAGATCAGCCATGTTTTCAAAAGCTCCAAAAACTTCTGCGTTTGAAATTGATAATGCTGTACTTGTGTACTTGTACGAGAAGATAATTTGAAACCCTGCAATTGGAAGTAAGGTAGAATTAAAGAATTCTTTCCTGAAAGAGATGTTAGAATTAGATCTTGTGGGATTCATTTGGGATAAGGGTGTTGTTAGAAATCCAATTGAAAATTTTATAAACTAGAAGTGCAGTAGAATCGACGCATTCGTTTACGGATCTTGGATTTTCTCTTTCCTATTAGCCTACAGCTACTTAGAGGTTTTTTTTTAATCTCAGGTAGTGCACTAGGGATTTCACTTCATTTTAGAGTAAAAAAAGCAAGCACCCTCATCCGTTGGCGAAAATACAAAGTGTGGCACAGGCAATCGTTCGTAGTGGAGAAAGTCCTGCTTCTTGCTGCCATCAGTTGACGTTTTGAGTAGAAAGCATTGCGATCGAAGGCTGCACAATTAAAAATAAAATAAGAATTGAAATGAGTCTAAAATTTCCTAAAAACTCACACTCACAACACAAGAATAACTGAAAGCAAAAGTCCACAATCGAAGTCTGACGTAACTATCAAGCGTTTCGCAGAAAAAGCTCTATGCACTGGGCTCCGAAGGCTATGTCTGAGTTTGCGATGAAACACAAGTGACTTGGGGAAATGAAACTCGACGGGTCGAGAATAAATAAATAACTCGTTGAAGTGAGCTCGTAGTAGTAAGAACTTGAATTAAAATTTAAAGTCAAGGCTCGTGAAATATTCAAAAGCAGCTATGACGACTTCTAATTTCAAAAATAATTGATTTCGCACTTTTAAATTTTTCAATAAAATTGAACCTTGCCGAACAGAGTTTAAGCAATTCCATTATAGAGACATTAATTTATTTTTATGCGGGAGACTTGAAAAATGAGTATGCCCTCGCCAGAACTTGAACTTGGATCTCTCGAATACACGCCGAGTGTGGTAACCGTTACACCATGAAATCATGCAGAAAGGAAGGAGAAAATATCTTAGCTCCCTTTTAAAGGGCGACTGGTGATTACGCGTCCCAATCGCCAAATCTTGGTGGTGAAAAATATGTGTATTAATTCATCTTTGTTGTTCCCAAATAAGCGTTGTAAAGAATAACGCTCTTTGTTTATTACCTTAAATTCTATCTAGTCTGATTTAGTATAGATTTACACACTTTTTTACTATGTTAAGCATTGCAAATATTTTCATCATAAAGTTTATTTTGACTTTCAGTGTTAAAATCTACTCCAGTCTTAATGCGCCATATAAGTTTTGTATAAATATTTTCACATATTTATTCCATATAAATTCATATCTTTTCAGCGCGGGGATATTCAAATTCCTTCTTTCTGAAATTCTTTTAAGATACATATTGTAATAAGGAAGAAGGATGCGAAGCCTTTCCAGTCTGTCTTCCAGACTGTTTCGATCAAACTGGGTTGGAGAGCACTCATTTGTTTTGCCATTCCCAATGAGAAAATTTATGACCAACTGCGGGCGCAACGGCAGTTGCAATGATTATGCACAAAGCCGAGACTCAGTTAGCCAAACAAATCACAATATATCTTTAAATAAATGAATGCGGTTAGCTATTGGGCTGTTTTATGAACAGAATGCAACTTATTTAATTTATAATTTTAAGAAACTAAAAGGAAGATAATTAATTTCGTTTCGTTTAATGAATAATCTTCATTATTTTATGCAATGTGTGCTATAAAGTATTAGGCTTTTACCAAACTGAAATATGAATACAAAATTAGAGTATATGTTTCTTTCAATTTGTTTTGCATTCGGCTGACATACTGCAAATTTTATTGTGTAAAAATATCAGTGAACTGAATTTTGGATTTCTTTTCAATGACGGCAAATACCAAAAACTCGTAAGTAACTGTTCAATAAAAATATATATAACTATTGAAGGATTAGATAAAAGTCTTAAAAATTATTTAAATTTTGTGAAGGTGTAAGATCAATAGGTGGTGTCAAATAGCTACAACTATTGTTAGTCAAATTTGTCATCAAACTGTTTTGGAAATAATGAGGTGTAATTATGTTCGGAATAAGTTAGGTTATTTGAATATGGCAAATCACACAAGAGCTATAATTATTTTACGTACAATAAAAACTTGGAATTTAGTGTTGATTTGTTACATGCAGTTGAACATTGGCAAACTAATTCATCAAACAAATCATCAGCTTCTAAAACTACTCTAGCTGTTAGAAGACTTTTTCAAACTGAAATGTTTTCTGGAAGATGGTTATGAACATATAAAGTTAGAGACAACTATGCTGAATTAAATAAAGTCTGGTTAAGCTCTGCATTTTTTTAGTTTCTGCAATTAATGTACGTTGTTCCATCCAGGTTAATTCTCATTCCGTAACGGTATGGAAGTTTTAATTTTCGAACGGTCTGA
This sequence comes from Stegodyphus mimosarum, assembly GCA_000611955.2. NCBI lineage: Eukaryota > Metazoa > Arthropoda > Arachnida > Araneae > Eresidae > Stegodyphus > Stegodyphus mimosarum. Next base: position 26,703 of record KK113835.1, read on the forward strand.
ACTTATATTTATTAGCATTATATACAGAGTGCGTTTCATTTTTAGTTCTATTTTATTTCTTTCTCTGGCGCTGGAATCAGTAACAGGAACATGATTTATTTGAGATGCTGTTGGATTCATGGCCGTCTTGAGCAATTAGGCAAAAATCGTGTGACTTTACATTTCGGCAGGAAGAAATCTAACATAAATGCATTCTTTAAAACTATGCAATATAAACTAATGATACAATAGAGGCATACACGAACCATATCGTGGTTTAGAAGAAGGATTCTACGTATGCAGCATATAAAAAGAAACTTCTGATGCCCTACAATAGACGAAACAATTTTATCTACCTTCTTAATAACCAAGCATGAATCTCATAAGGTATAATTATAGGAGCAATCTAGAGTTAAAATGTTTCCCCCGAGTAAAAAAAATTAATTATTATTTAATGATAATTCTTAAAAATATTTTGAAATATTGTAAAACCCAAAACTTGTAAATCCTGTTGAAATATGTTACACTTGTTAACTTTTTTGTCATTTCCGATATACATGATTTGATGAAATTAATATAGCTATTCAAATAATTTATAGCGATTTTGGTTTGAACTGTTTCTAGTAATTACTCGGTATCTTCCTATGCGATGTAAGAATACTTACGACATTCGCTGAACATCGGTGATAATGTGTAAAAATTATAAAATGCTCCGAATACTGTACAAACACTACGGTTGAAAACATTCATTTTTTAAGCATAAAGTTTTGTAAATAATATAATTTTTGTTTGAAATCCTGCATTGTTCCTACAGTAGCATGCATTGAATTTCTTTAAAAAATGGTAAGAATTTCACCACAAATAAATATGTCTTCTGATTTACAGGAAGTTGAAATACAGAGTGTTTATAAAGTCCCGGACCCATTTTGATGTTTAATAACTAAAATAATGAAGATATAAACAAACTTATGCCATTTATTGATGGAATAACTTATATATTTTCCTTTTCAGGTTTGAATATCTTTACTTTTGTAAATATAGTCTGCGCGTGTGGTTAATTTCAGATAATTTCATTTTCTAGTCTAAATATCTGTACTCTTCCAAATATCGTCTGCTTATTTATTGCATTTTCCTCTCTTTTGTTTTTGGCAACTATTGCAGTGTTAAAAGGAATTCCCCAAAGTTTAATTAATGTGTGGTGTGGACTAATGCACGACCGAGTCATTAGCCCTTTCTTTTTTACAGAAAAGACGGTCTCATCATTCGTATACTTAGACATGTTGGAAAACTTCGTATTTCCACAACTAGAAGAGCTTCAGCCACATGTCTTTTTGCACCAAGATGGTGCACCACCTCATTGGAGTACCATCGTTCGTAGTTCTTTGAATGACCATTTTGCAGGAAGATGGATTGGACGAGGAGGTCCAATCCCTTGGCCACCCAGATCACCTGATATAACGCCGCTGGACTTTTTCCTTTCGGGATTTGTAAAGGGCAACGTTTACAGGAGGAGAGTATCGAACATTGATGACATAAAAGCCAGAATTACAACCGCAATAGCCTTTGTGGATGCCGACATGCTTGCCTGTAACTGGCGTGAAATTGAATATCGACTTGATATTCTCCGTGCGACGAAGTGGGCGCACGTGGAAGTTCATTGACAAGGGTCATGAAACTTTTTGAGTCTATCTAACCATTTATATTATTAATTTTAATCTATCTTTATTATTTTATGAGTTATTAAACATCAAAATGGGTCCGGGACTTTATAAACACCCTGTAAATAAAGTACCCGCATTGAAGCATGTTTGAAGGAAATATTTAAAGAACACAAGTTTGGATAAAATAATTAAAACAACTACAACAACACAAGATGCCATCTGAATATTTTATTTAGTGCTTAAATCATCAAACCATTAAATCGGTTTGACAGAATCTTTGTATTTTCTAAATGATTAAATTGCATCTGTTGGAAGGTATGAATCACTACAGTGTATTGAAATTCAAGTGAACCTTCAGTGATAATCATACAATATACCTAACGCAATATTCACCTTAATTTATATCTGTGTTACTTCAATACAAACTCTCAAAAATAATTTGTGAATAATCCCTCTGTTCGTAACTCTGCCTAACACGGAAATGGCATTTCCTTGTAATCGACAAGAAGAAATACAGCGTTTCCAAAATTCCATATAGAAAGCATTTCTTTGTAAGACGAGTAGAGACAGCTTAATGGATAGTTCTGGTAAGATTATTCAAATTTAAGTAAAGAGGCAATATAAAACTTACGTTTTAGCACATTATTAACAATTCACTGCAGTAAAGAGCTAAAAGTTTTGAAACTTTTGGCAGCAATATCTAAATGAAATTTATTCAATTTTGAAAAAGGAAGAATATCACATATCACATTATGATCATTAGAAAACTTATAAATTTGTTGTTGCAAAATAAATTAAAGAATATTAGAAATTATTATCTGATTTGGCAAAAAGCTTTCAACGTAATTTTATTTAGAGCTGAAATAACTAACATACGTTTTCTTAGTGTAAGAACTGAAATTGTAATGTGCTCGAAGAGGTATTTTCGTATTTGAAAAGTTTAACTTACTGTATTATTATTTCAAATTTTTTTAGTTTCAAATTGTACGTTTTCTTCTACATCGCACTTTTAGTTTAAAATGAAACAAAATGCAGCAATGATGACGATTTCAGATCATTATTATTTAGCAGCATATATCAGCTTTAAATAATAATATTATTTGGTGTTGCATAATTGCTTGTTTAACAAAGGTTCAGATTTCACAATATTTAAATTAAATTACGGAAATATCATGCAAACATTCTTGAATTTATAAATTAGGATGCAGCTTAGCAATGCTTAAAAATATCACAAATAATGTTAATACTTTTCTTGCTCTAAAAGTATAATTTTATCTGTTCATTTCACGATGTTAAATTTAGATATATTTTTATTCCAACAAATCTTATGTTTCAGCTTTATTTACCGCCATATATCATGTATAACATACCAGTGATAAAAAAGAATAAACAAATTATATAATTAATTCAATAAATAAAAATCAATCAAATGGTGATTTAACTGTGGTGTGAATTTTCAATGTCAGTTTGAATCCAGTTTCATTCATTTTATATCTACTTTCTTTACGCCAACTTATATTATATGACTCTATATTTTACCTGCTTTGTTTACGTAAAACTTGTATTGTATATATATATTTTTCAAAAGTAAGTATTCTTACATAAACGTTCTCACAGCTTTCCGAGAAGTACAGTTTTGCAGTTATTTATTAAATTTGTGTAAACCCTAAACGTATTTATTTATCCACTTATGTAAAGACATACGAAAGGCATGCTAATTACTGTAAAGTGTAGTATACATAAGATACACTAGTATCCAAAATTATCTTTTAACTTGCTGAATACGTTATAGAGTTTGACTTTCTTTGGTTAGTTAGGTTATTCAATTATGGCAAAGCACACGAGGGCTATCTGCCTAAAGGGAGGGATGCCTTCGTGGAGGACTTTTTAAGGGAAACTGGCTCGTATACACGTTACACATAGGGGAAACCACGAAAACGCCCATGCAGCCAGCCCGTTCGCGGGATTCGAACCTCGGACCGAACTACCAGTGTTCAGCGTCTTTACCGCTCGGCCGCTGGTGGGCCTTGACTTTCTTTGGAAAGATGAACTAGTATCTAACTCCTAATAGATGTTAAGCGAATTGTCGCTTTGTCTGAAATGGACTACAAACTTTCAAAAGATTTAAAACAAACGTTTTTATTTAACAGAACTTGTAACATAAACGCACTTCTTGTGATCATAGGGTCAACCACCATTTGTGGCGATAAAACTTAAAGTAACAGTCAAACGAAAAATATAAGCGTAAACTAGTAGTCAAAGACTACACAATTAGCTTCAAATCAAAGTTTGCTCAAAACTTCGTACTGGCATAACAATCTAAAACGCAAAGCTGAGTAATAAAAAAGCTATAAAAGCTGGCAAAACTAAGTACCGTACCCTCGAAAGGCAGAAATACGCTCCGTCTTACAAATTAAATACCTCAGATTAAAAACCCTCTAAATTCATTTACATTTTTGGTAAGTAACGTAAAGGAGAAGTTATAGTAAGGCTGAAATTAAAAATAACTGGTTAAAGCAAGATATCAGTAATTTTATAACATTACCTTCTCTAAAAAGGATGAATAAAATTGAAGTATCAATAATAAATAATTCAAAAAACTGAAGGCAGTATATGAATGGGATGTGTCGGGCATTTAGCACAGGTAAGCGTTTGAGTACACTATCCTCTTTTTGGCACAGTTTTATTAAAGAAGCATAAGTTAGAATGGTTACAGCCGAAAACATCGCGGACAAAAACGACGCCGAGAAAACAATGCAAGGCGAAAATGTCGTGGTAGAAAACATCGCGGGAGAAAGTAAAACAAAGAGAAAACATCGCAGTTCTAAAACGTCGTGGTACAAAATATCGTCGTCGAAAATAAAACGGTTCAAAAACTTCGCAGTTTAAAACATCGTCGTCGAAAATATCGTGGTAAAAAATAAAGTACCTACAAGTCATCGCATGACGATAACATCGCAGGCATGCGTTTTTCAGTAATTGTAAATGGATATTCGCTTGTGAGAGCCAGATGGGCAGAAGAATAATTTTTACTTCATATTGTTTGTTAACTAATATTTAAAAAAAAAAACAGACAAGAAATTTAATTAAAACAATGAATAATATTCACTATAAGAGTATCAGATTAGCAAAAGTGAAACAAATAATCTCGTTATTAGCAATGTTTTATAGATAAAGTCATGCAGTTACTTATCTTCCTTTTTCTATTCTGTTTTAGATTATACTTTTTCATGAAACATTACCTGTAAAACTTTATAAAAATAATTTATTAATGATCTTTGTTAGCTAACTATGTCACTTTGAAATTCTATGAAGTGCTATAAGTTGCATTAATTTTCTATGCCTATGTTTCCGTTTTACATTTTTAACAAATATTTATCGGTTAGTAAAAATATTAAAGTAAAGCTACATTATTTCCCTCTTGCACTCACAAATCATTATGCGAGTATCCTTTTACAATTATTCAAGCATGAAAAACGCATGTCTGCGAAGTTATTGGCATGCGATGATTTGTAGTTACTTTATTTTTTACCACGATGTTTTTAAACTGCGAAGTTTTTGAACCGCTTTATTTTCGACGACGATATTTTGTACCACGATGTTTTAGAAGTGCGATATTTTCTCTTTGCTTTATTTTCTCCGACGATGTTTTATTCCACGACGTTTATCCCTTGTGTTGTTTTCTCCACGAGGCTCCACTTTCGGCGGACACCGTTAGAATAACTATGAAATCTTTAATTTAAGAAGTTAGAAAGTCTGATTAACTCAAATACAACACAAATAGAACACAAATCAAAATTAACAGTATTTATAAACATTTAAATTGAACTGTTGAAAAAAAAATTGCAAAGGGTTCATTTATAAATTTAAATACCTTCAAGCTTACCTAATTAGGCAATATTATCAGGAGTACATTTCTTAAAAGAATAAAACATACTGAAAAAAATGAACCGCAAATACAATGCAAGTACAAAATCTTTTTAAGACTTCTGCATCTGAAAAGCTTAAACAGCCAATATATCGCTTGGCGCTCATTTGGTTTTGACGTTGCCGAGTTTCATTATGCAGAAGTGACACTAATTTATTCTAACTGAATAGAACATAAAATTTTATTTAAAGAAAATCAGACTAAAATAAGATACCACAGAAGCGAAATTTGAGTAAATTATATTGAAACATCATTAAAAATGCACACCTTTGGTGCTTCATAGACAGTATGATATCACATGGCTCATAGACTAACACAACTTGATTTCTTTCACGAATAAGATCTTCAAAGGGCTGGCATCTCTTAAATGTGATCTTCTTTCTCTGCAATATAAGGGTCTTCCTTAAATCTCTTGTAGGAATTCAGATCTGGCAATTGCATGTCCATTTCGCACACTCATTGCCTGCATTTCTAAGGAGCTCATTGACTAGATTTGTTTAGTGTGGAGGTTAATTATCATCCCTAAAAGTCAGACCTACTTTCGCGTCTCAGAATCCTTATATAGGGTTGTACCACTTCATCTCGATAACTTTGGACTCCAATACTTCCTTTGTCAAACAAAAACAACAACAAAAAAAAAGTATTTCCATACTGACACATCTGTACGGTCATTATTTCGTATTTTTTGCGAGAATACTTCAGGTTACCACACACGTAAATGCGTTTAGATTAAGTATATCTTACTGAACCAAGACTCATCACTGAAGGTAACACAGCATCATTTTTATAGATTCCAGCTCAGATGCTCTTGGCATCACTTCGGGCAAACCCTCTTCTGTTTCAAGATCTACGAAACACAAAGCATAAGTTTATGGTAAAAGATTTTATCACTAAATCTCTTGAATGAATAGTACAGCGATACAAAGATATATGTACGCTGCCCAAGAAAAAAAAGAAAGAAAGAAAGAATGATAGAACAGTTATCTATTTTCCGTTCTACTGGGCCGATTGACGAAATTCAAATTGTGTTTTTCATGTCTTCAAAGCGCTACTTAGGATACATATTAGATTTATATACAAGGTGTTTATAAAGTCCCTGCCTCAATTTGATGCTTAATAACTCATAAAATAATAAAGATAGATTAAAATTAATAACATAAATTGTTAGATAGACTCAAAAAGTTTCATGGCCCTTGTCAATGAACTTCCACGTGTGCCCCCTTCGTCGCACGGAGAATATCAAGTCGATATTCAATTTCACGCCAGGTGCCGGCAAGCATGTCGGCATCCACAGAGGCTATTGCGGTTGTAGTGCAGGCTTTTAGGTCATCAATGTTCGACACTCTCCTCCAGTAAGCCACTGCAAGATGCTGCGTTTGCATGGAGGATTTTTTGGTAAATTCTTCTGCAATTTCTCTGTGTTTTCATTATGGATTTCGTTTCTATGAACCACCATAAAATCTGTGCTTTCTCTTGTGGTGTATGCATTCTCCTTAATATCCAGTCGAATAAAACATCACATACAAAAGTACTAGAACAAGCACATCAAAAGTAAACATAATATTGCAATAGTTGCCAAAAACAAAAGAGAGAAAAATGCAATTAATAAGTAGACGATATTTAGACTGGAAAATGAAATTATTTGAAATTAACCATATGAGCAGACGATATTCACAAAAGTAAAGATATTCAAACCTGAAAAGGAAAATATAGGAGTTATTCCATCAATAAATGCCATAAGTTTGTTTATATCTTCATTATTTTATGAGTTATTAAACATCAAAATGGGTCCGGGACTTTATAAATACCCTGTATATAAAGTAACCTCATTGTAGCATTTTTCTAATATAGGCATACTGAAACAGAATCAGATCTTTTCTGAAATAACATACCAATTTCTCCATATTTCGATTCTACGACTCAAATTATACCTAGATATTAAATTTTGCAATTTTTGTTGAAAAATTTACAAAGAAATTTAAAATTTATTTTGGCGCAATCTTTTCAGTTTGCGCCAAGAATAATTCACTTAGCGAACTTCTTAGTTTATAGCTACCTATTTTGCTTTCTTTTCTTCCTTGTCCACGAGCGGAAAAAAAGTCACCGTTATTACTTTTAATAATTTTAACAAAGTGCGTAAACCACATTTCCGTAATTATCGCTTATAACAAATACTCCAAATTTCAAAATGTAAGTTCACGTATCTCTTAGAAAATTTTGAGTAGAAAACTCTAATATTTTTGCAGGTATGCTTAGAAATGCATCTAATTTAAGATGATGGTAAACATTTCGGAGGTTATTAATCAATTTTTTTTAAAATTTATAAAAATTATTTAAAAATACAAATTTAAAGAATAAATCATAGAAAATGGGCGAATTATACCTGGATTAAGACCAAATTTCGAATTCTGGAAGAAGGAATCAAGTAAGTTTAATAAAAAAGAGATATTAATAAATATGTATCAAATTCAATTAATATTGAGGAGCAAAAATTTTGAGAGCTAATTTTTTAAAAACTACGCTTGCAATTTTTACGAAACTTTGCAGCTTGGCATACGTTGAGTAGTAGAATCGAAATATGGAAAACAATTGGCATGTCCTTTCAGAAAAGTCCCTTTTTGTGTCAAAATACCTATATTAGAACAATGCTATATATATATATATATATATATATATCTGTATTATATATATATAGAGAGAGAGAGATCTAATACATATCCTAAGTCGCGCTTTCGAGACATAAAAAACTCAAGTTGAATTTCGTCAATCGGCCCAGTAGAACGGGAGATACAGAACTGTTCTTTTTTTCTTTTTTTCCTTTTTTTTCGCAATGTGCATAAACCGTTCTTTTAAAAATAGTTGTTTCTCTTCTACCAGAAGTTTCGATTTCCTAGGAAAAGTTTCAGGAGCATTTAATTTGTTTCTGTAGGTCAATGGCTCTTTGTTGAAAACAGTTGGCTGTCTTAATACTTGTATAATTGTTTGTCCTAGTTTAAAGCACGCGGCAGATCTTGTGAATGATATCAAATATTCCTGTGAATGATATTTCAACGCCATTAAATGTCTTTTGTTTCAATCACCACTAAAATCAGATCTTGAATCGCAAAAGTGTGTTTGAAAATTAATTTTGTTCAAAGTTTTTGTCTCACTTTTTGATGATGTTATGCCAGTATTTGCTTTAAAATTTGCATTTTATTCATTACGCCTATTTATTACATATACTTGCATTTTACTTATACAATGTGAAACTAAATCAGGCTGATTTGTCACTACATGATATAACTTTTTTTACAATTTTACAGATAACTTTGGAGCCAGTGTAATGTTTTTCAAATTTTAAAAATAAACAAAATTTGCAGCATAAGATAAGCATGTTAATATTTCAGGAAAATCTCTGTTTTGTATTTCTTCCCATCTAACTTTAGGAGAAAATATCTAAAAAGGCATATTTCATTTTTGTATTTTTGTCGACATATAACGAACGCGATTTAATCTTTTTATTGTGTCTTGAAGAGATGTACTTGGAAGAGATGCATTTATTTACAATACGAAGGGTTTGAACATAGAGCAAAAGTATTTTAAATTTTTTGTTTTATGTGAATCATTTTTATTTGTTGTTGGCTTCATTAAATTTGAGAATTTTTAACATCTTTGTTTTTTACATTTGGTTATTACAAAATTATATTAAATTAAGTTCTTTTAATTTAGCTGTGTAAATAATTGTTATTATTATTTAATACAAATTTATTTTAACCTTTTGTTTTATGTGAATAATTTTTATTTGTTGGCTTCATTTGGTTTGAAATGTTTTTAACAGCTTTTGTTTTTACATTCGGCTAATAGCAAAATTTATTAAATTAAGTTCTTTTAATTTACCTGCAAAAATAAGTTTCTTACTGAATTATTTTACATTAGTAATAAAAATTTATTATTAATTTTTTGTTTTATGTGAAACATTTTTATTAGTTGTTGGTTTCATTAGATTTGAGAATTTTTAACAGCTTTTATTATTACATTCGGTTATTACAAAATTATATTAAATTAAGTTCTTTTAACTTAGATGCGCAAATAATTTTCAATATGCTTTGGGTACCTACTGAGGCAACAGATATGTAAGTTTGTCGGCTTCTATAACTTAAGAAAATAGATTATGACACCGTATTTTAAAATCAGAAGGTTTCTGGAATAAAGACGCTGTTGGTAAAGCAACGTGCATTAATCACTAGTAATTTACAAATAATTTTATGTTTGATATTAAGGTTCATTAACTACATCAAATTACATCTAAGGCTCTGAAACTGCATCTTTGAAGTTTATGTAACGTATTTCAAATATATAACTAATTATTTTTCTTATTATACTGTCATCTTTATCAGTTAACGTAATACATATTTTTCAGATGAAACATTTCTTACTTACCATTAAAATATTGGTTTTATACCCTATCGGATGGTTAATATGATTAAATGAGATTTTAAGCTTATTTCAGATGTCATGATAGCCCTCATACTCTCATGTGTTTTTTCTGTTTTATTATTTTTATTAGTGTTTTGTTAATTCTTTCATGGCTCCACGTTTATTAATGTAAATTCTTTTTTGGGGGGAAGAGAGTAAGCTTTTAGCTGTATTTTTTACTACACTCACGTTTGTGAAAATTGCAACACCATGAAGGACTTACGCGAGTGAGCTGAAATTTTCAGGAAATGCAAAGTAGCGCATGATATGCAAATGATTAGAATTGCAAATCCGTAGCGCATGCGTATGCTGAGCAGCGCCCTCTGAACGGCTGATGGATCCGAATAAATAGACGGCTGTAGCGAGGCGTGTATGGTTATCGGTGGTTATCTGCTAGTGGTAAACGTTAACTCAATCTGTACTTATGCCTCGTCGACGAAAGAGAGCGAGATTTGAACAACTTACAGAGTTTGAACGAGGGAGAATCATCGGCCTTCGTGAAGCTGGATTGTCGTATCGTGCAGTAGCC
>KK113835.1:38147-59926 GCA_000611955.2 Stegodyphus mimosarum
GTGTAGCAGCTATTGCGGCGTGTGGTGGCCACACAAAATACTGATTCTGATCTCTTGTTCTTGTTTGTTTGCTTTGAACATTTAATCATTTATTTGTACCACTACCACTCAACTGTGTATTAAATTGCATTCAATTATGATGATTCCTTCTTGGTGTTGCAATTTTCACAAACGTGAGTGTATTTTTTCATCAGTTTGCAATGTATAAATACATGAATTCGTGCGTTTACTACATTTCTCCTTAGCATTAAATCATTTCATGGGACATGTTATTTACGGACCACTTTTAATGCAATTCCTATATTTTTCCCCCAAAGAAAAGAAACCGAAGTAGAATTAATGGCCTTCAGTGTTCGAATTTTGGATTCGACTTTCTGACTTTCTGACTTTCGTTATCTCTTGGCTTTTTTCTTATCTCGCAAGAAACAAAGAACGTCGCACCTCACGCCTTGCGGCTTAGAAGATAAGAAACGTGTTTTCCTTTTTTATTCTATCACAAATGTGGTATTTAGCTTTCAGCCGTTTCTGAGAACTTCCATCCCTAGTATTAAGTAAGAAATTCCAGTTACATTAAGGAGAAAATAGTCAAAAATAAAATTCTATACTCTCAATATCCCATTTCCCTCACTTTATTAGAAGATAAAAGTCGTGCATAAAAGAAGATTGCACTCTTTTCATTCCAAATAAAGTAAACGTATATATTCGTGTTTTCTTACACTGATTTTCAAATTCTTGTTCCTGGAAATATTATACAATATGCATATACTTTCCTCATACACGTGTAGACAGTAGTTTGAGAATTTTTAATATTTTTGATTTTGTTGTAAGGACAGGCTTATGTGAGAAGTAAAACCGAAAACATAAAAAATATTGCATAGTATATTATTAATATACATAAACATATTGTATATTTCCTTCTAATATTTATGATCTTTATTAATCGCACCGTTTTGGCACTATGAAATGTAATATTTTAAAATATCTTCCATAAATAATAGTGGTTACATATACACTGGTCATCAAAATTAAAGGATAATGACAAAAATGAACCGTGACTGACACTTAACGAAAAATTATTAACAGAAATTTGTGCAAAAGCATCAGTTAAATTCGCAAACTATTGAAACTGAAACCACATTTTTGGAAACTAGAAAATGATGGAGAATTAAGTCGCCTCTTCTGAAAAACAGTTTTCTTTAATGTGATGTATGGTCACCTCGGACAGATATGCATACATCACGGCTTAACGTCATACACTTATAAACATACTTACCAAACACACATACTTGCCAAAGTCTTGATCATGTCTTGTAGAATTGCACGCCACTTTTCTAAAAGTGCACTTTTCAGCTTCTGGAGGGTCTTGGGAGGAATTTGCGCTCTGAAATTCGGCCCCTAAGGCATCCCACGTATGTTCAATCGGCTTCAAGTCGGGTGAGTAATATGGCCAATCCATTCGAGCGATATTTTCTATTTGCAAGTATTTTGACGGAACATATGCTCGATGACGCCGAGCATTGTCATTCATTACTAAATACTGTGGGCCAACAGCACGCCTAAACAGTCTAACCTGGGGTTCCAATATCTCGTTCACATATCTCTGAGAGATTACAGAACCGTCTAGAAAGATATGCTGCTCAGTGCTGCCATTTCTCATGATTCCTTCTCAAACTATTAAGCCGCGGTCACAGAACGGAATACTTCACAACCCTGGGAAGGCAATTTGCATATTCCTTCCTCTTTTCAGATCAAAATACGTCTAGAATTATTGTTCAGACCCGTCAGTAAACGATGCTCAGGCCCAGTCGTCGGGGCTCCACTGAACATGACGACGGCACCTGTTTTAACGGGTGTCTGTGAAATCTGGAATGAGTAGCACAAACCATTGGCTTTCTCGCAAACAGTCCATCCTCGTTAAGCCTTCGTGCGGCAGTAGAACAGCTCATTAGACGCTTCTCGGTTCCTTTGAGCCGACAACGACAGAAAATGGTCTTCTGATGCAGTTGTTGCTCTTGGTCGCACTGAGCAGTAACGTAGAGCAATTTCGTGTAAAATTGTATTTAATTAATATAAATAATTGCAACATTGGGCATTGGTTGCAACGTAACTTAATGAGCACATGAAAACTACATTTCTATTCATAGGGTAATTAAAACAAATCATTGATGAATTTTCAGTCCAAGGAAATACATCATCTTAAAGAGCTTAATTGAGAGGAAAGCTGCATCCTGGTTATGCCATACATTGGAATGCCACTTAAACTTCCACAATAAAATCAAGTTACTTTTGCTGAGCATCGAAGAACTCGTAAACCACGAGGATGTGCCGCTTTAGCTATAAGCTAGATATTTTCCCTTATAAATTATAAACAGTATATAGTACACACACATACATATGTAATGACTTGGGAATGTATCAAATAAATGTTCAAGTCATGTATGTCGACTAACTGTAATACGTTCAGCAATGCCTTTGATGAGGCAAATGTTAAACCATACTATAGATGTCATACTTGAAGTATGATGATACGAAGTATGTCGCATAACGCAGAATGAATGAGTTGCAGGCTAGGCAGATTTAAATATTCCTTTTTACTGTAGTTAGTATTTGAGGCCACAAATAAATTTTGGCCCACAAATCATGTTTGTACCAGAATATTAATATTTTTATATCGTTGCGGTAAGTATAGAGCAGCGCAGCAAAAGCATTCTAGCTAACAAGACAAGGGAAGACGTAAGTACGATATGTTCGAGACGAAATCTTAATTCAGAATGAGTTAGTTTCAAATTCTATATCATTTGATTCGTTACTTAACAATGCTCTAAAATAATTGTTGGCTGGTTGAGTTTCGGTTCATAAAACGTCAAACATTTTATGTAAATGTCATATGATATGGATTAATCTATCCAATGAGGTTTATAAATACCATTATTACATTTAGAACAGAAAAGGAAACACTCAGACTAAAATGAAGAATTAAGACGCTATTGCAAATTTAAGTTAAAGTTTTGGTTTACGCATATTAGTCATATTAGTTCATGTCACCATTTATTTCATTAAATTTATATTTGCGTAATGTTTATAAAGAATAAAACTTCAAAATGGAATTTCATCATTACGCTTTGTGTCACCGACCGCGAACGGTTTCACGATTTCCAAAATAACAAGTGTACGGAAAATGGAAAGAGTTTTATTTATATTAGGCAAATACCGTTTTAAATACAGAAAAATTTACTAATATTGCTATTAATTTTATTTATCATAATATCTGCTCTCTTATTTTTCTTAGTATTGATCTTCATAATGTAAAATGTTTTATTAAATCACATGGCATTAATGTGTCTACCCATGCAAACTGATTCATTGTTATTAACTTTTATCTACACAGATTACTGCAGATAAAATTTGTGGATTTATTTCTGAATTTTATTAATCCACAAAACGGACAGAGAATCTAAAATTTGTGATTTAAAATTAGAAATAGGCCATACATCATCATAAATTTCACTCCTGAAAATTTCCGAAAACGTGTGCATTCAATTCTAGGACTATGGTACAAAATTCTTATATAAATGTTTGTGCAGATTTGATGCAAAAATTACTTAGACCAAGGATTCTTCAGAAATTGGAATGTAAAGCATCATGTATTAACTCTTCTTCCAAGGAACGCCTGAAAAATCTGCAGCTGTTATAGAAATACTAAATAGATGCAATTTAATGAGTGATTTTCAGTCAAAATTTTAAATGAATCAGTTTATCATTATTAAATTTGTGTTACTTTTGCAATGATTTCCTCAGACTTGTTGATATATATTGATTGTGGTTTTCTATTAGGATAATATGAAGACTTACGTTAAGTTGCCTTATTTATAGTCAGCATAGTTTCCCTTTATTTATTCTTAATCTCTTGCATACATTCTTTAAGATTACTTTTTGATTTTTGTTTCGATATGCATTTGGAATCCGAAAAGCATCAAGGAATTTTCAGATAAAGCAGAATATATTCTTCTAAAGATTTAAGTAATCCTGCTCTGGTTGATTCTAGTAAAATGTATGTTAATAATAAATAACCAAATAAGGGCATAAGGTACATTACAAAATGAAGTTTTTTGAAAATTAGTCCCTTACATAATGTTTCTTATAGTTCTATAATTCCATTTATATGTATTTTATTAATTGTGCTATTGGTATATCGTATTATTGTCCCAGGGAGCATCTTCTATGAAAAAGATGTAATATTTAATATTTAAAACTAATTCAGGAAGTGCTATTCTTGATCACTGAAAACAAAATTCTTATTTACGACTTTCAGACTTTATCTATAAATTAAGCTTTCAGAATAAGTTAATTTTCCAATTTTGTTTTCATGCACATTTTGGAATATAAAATAAAGATATTTTAAAATAAAATATAATATATTTCTCTGAAGATTTAAATTTTCTCTCTGAAATATTCTAGTATAAAATTTAAGTTAGCAATAGCTAATCAAAGAATGATGTCATGCCCTAAGGTACTTTACAAAAATCCTATGAGGCGAATTTTTTTTAACTGAATGTTTTTATTGTTATAGAATTTCATTTATCAACATTTTAATACTTGTGTTATTGTTAATGATCTTTTCCACAGCGAGCATCTTCTATGAACAATCCTTAGCATTTAATAACTAATATTTAGAATCTAATTTAGAAAATGCTATTAATGATCAATGAAAACAGAATTCCTATTTACCAAATTCAGACTTTATCTATAGATCTAAAAAATATCTGAAAGTATATTCAAGCATTTTTACTTATGCATTTTAAATTTAAATTGTTATCATTTGCTGAACCTACTTTAATTTGCAACATTAATCTGAATCTGTGTAAAGTAATGGGTGTCAATCAATCACTTTATTTTTAATGTATTCTATTGGGAGAATGACATCATCATGAATCCGGTGATATTCCAAATACTTTATTTTCAGAAATGCTTTCAATAAAAAAATGGTTATAAATTGTCTCTACTGTGGACTTTTAGGATCACGAAATTATTTTACGACACTTGAAAATCTGTTTTATAATACTCGCTAACACGCTTTATAAATGATGTTTGAAGATAAAAGTAAAAAATCTTACACCGAGAACCTAGACTCTGCCATTGGCTGACTAAATATACAGTGATCTTTAGCGCGTACACAGGCGTGTGAGATCTGGATCGAATCGTTTATGAAGGTATGAAAAGATGTCATTTGAACGAAAAGGGCATCTTTATGTTTTTCAACCTAATTTTATTTGAGAATTGAATCAAACAACAGCCAAACCATATATATGCGTATACATAAGAGCACAGGCTGAAGCTACGGAAAGGTTTTTGTGACACAAAAATTTTGTTTGATTTTGATTACTTCTCAATAAAGCATTTTATTTGAAATACGTTCACACCAGATAAAATCATACGGAACCATGGATGATAATCTTATGGATGTTTCACAATAGGCATAGACAATGCATAAGGCCGCCTTTTTATTTTTCAAGGGAAATCATATATTTTGCGCTGAACCTACTTATGTAACGTTAGAAAGCTTTAGTGTTGTTGTTATTATTGTCGAATATATCCTAAAGACTATTCAAATAGTGCCATGGGGGAAGTTAACAGCCCTGGCAATCTGCAAAATATTATCAACAGAGAGTTTGAGTCTATTAAACAAGATCCCAAATTTTAAGTATTCAGCGAGTATGGCCGAACAATAAAAATCTAAATGCAGTTGTCAGTTCTGTGTCCGGGCACTTATCACAGTTCCTGTAGATTTTTCTATCTTCTCTGTCAATTTTCAGTCATCTGTGATGGCCAGTTCGAAGTCTGATAATGGTTTTAGTTTTTCCATTGATGTTGTGAAGCTGGTGCTTTATTGGAATTGAAAGTTTCTTCAATCTTGTATATGGCCATGGCATTTGCGTCCGAGAAAGTGACATTTACGTTACCATTATTATTGAGATTTATTATCGAGCCACTTTTGCAGTTTATCTGCATTCTCATTATCTGTGATGTTGACATGCGCTGGCAAAAATTGAAGAATGCAAACCTTTTCTAACTTTTGAAGCTCGTTTAGGCGAAAGTGGATCTCGTTGATCTTCTATCCATGATTGTCTGTAGAGCTGCGTTTGAGTCACAGAAGACAACGTTTCATTTTGTTTGTCCGAAATAGGAAGAGATCTATACATGTCAAGTGTCTAATATTTTCAAGGCTATGGCAAGACCTTGGAAATGAAGTTGGAGACTATGGCTGCAGCGCCAGTTTTGTGTTGATAAGTAGTATCTGAGGTAGTCAGTCATACTCCACAACTTCCATTAATGGGCGTTTCTCAGATGAAACATCTGCATAAGTGTATCCAAAGTCCTCTTTTGAATACTCGTCAAAGATCCTGATCCCTTATGCTTTAATGATATCAATCAGTTCTTTTTTATTTCATGGCTCTAGTAGGTTGAGTGCTATTTGACTAGGTTAGAAGGCTTTGATGTCTGCATTTTTAGAGTCCTTTTAAGAACACATTTTATTATTTGAATTTCAAACATTCAGAAAAACAATTATGTTCTACTAATCGAGTAAGATAATTGTCACTAAGGAAAGAGGAAGAAATAAAGCATATCAATCGAAAATTTATGAAGAAATACCGGTAGTGAAAATATTGAGAACGTTTTAATATGCGTGTTCCTGGAAAAATATACATTAATATTTCTTTGAATTGAAGGGATTTATTATAACACAAAATTTAATCTAAAATATTAATTTTCCGTTTAATAAAACTCTGAATATATTTAGTATAATTCAAAGAAATAGTTAAAACAAAATTTACGAGCAGGTGCCCTTATCTTTTAAATAAATACAAAACTGTAGCAGAATTCTAGGATAATCGTTGAGACCACAAAGTAAAGCGGAAGATTATCGCTTAAAGTAAAATACGATCTTTCAGCTTAAAGCCGTACATTACAGTTCTCGAGAAGAAAAGCTATAAGGGCGACATAAGCTTGTAAATACAGGAAATCTTTCAGGATCTCCTCCTCTGGCCTTCATCATTTCGTCTCATATGGCTTAGGCAAGAGAAGAGCAACTAATCCGCGAAAACTATTAGCGAGAAAGACGTAATCATTTCAGCGGACTGGGATTAGAGCTGGAGTGAAAACCCCACGTGACTTCCCCCAAAATATGTGATAAAGGATTAAAATCTCCTTTGAGGAATACGGAACAGGTCGATCGAGCAGATGTGTCTAGTGCATAGACTCTGTGCAAGGAAATCCTCCAGGAAAAAGGTCTTTGTGTTGAACATGAGTTGATTAAGTGCTATCGATTGCAGTTATTATCGAAGAATCTCCGGTGGAAAAGGATAGCATTTCCCGTCTTTTTAAAATTTAACTGAATTCTTTAGATAATAGAGTTTACATTGAACTAATTATAGTAAATATATGAAGCAATTATTTTCATAATAGGATACTATTCTTTTACAAATTTATCTCTGGGATAGAAATTTTAAGTTATTAAGCCAAATTTCATAGGCAGCATTTTCCAACACAAAATCGATACTTTCCGCTTACTCAATATTTTCATAATTTCTCATTAGTGAGACTTTAACATGTCTTCTTGGTGATACTCACAACATGAATTCTTCCTATAAAATTATTCTGAATTGAAAATAAGTTTAAAATAAGTCTGCATCAATAAATAACGCACGTGTCGAAAGTACCTATTTGAAGTTTGCGTGGCACATGCCAGAAAATAAGGAATGTCAGATTCTGAATTCTTAAAGCTACCATATCTGAAAAGTTGAATGATGGTAGAAGAAAAATTACATTTAATTATAGAAACGGTATACAGTACAATAATAATGATAAATCTGTGAAGCTCATGCTTTGAAATTTCGTTATGTACCAAACCTGATTCTGTGGGCGCATTTCAAACTCACTGAACAACAAGAAAGAAAAAAACAAATTAGCTATTAAAAATGTGATTTTTATAAACACTACTACAGTTCTGCTAAACTGACTTATAATAATAATAATAAAGTAGCTTAATTTAACATATTTGATTAATGGCATTTAAAGAATTATTTTTTGTATACTATATTTTTATTGTTATTTCTTATAAATCTGCTTTAAATATTATCAGTCTTCTTTAAGCTTTTAACACAAAATAAATGATTATTCTGTGTAGAGGTAAATAAGTTAAGGTGATGTAAAACTCCACTATTTATTACAGTAAACCAATCTATAGATATTCACAAAACTATTGTTTGAATATTTTGTAAATTAAATAACTTAACTTTTTAATAAAAGTAATAAGATAAATATGTCAGCTGTAATTGAATACATAACTTAAAACTGTTCAGTTTGGTAAAAAACCGTAGCAGTAATTTTAAAGATAAATTAAAGATCGTATGCCATATCGAATGCGAACATTCTGGGATATGCTTACCTGAAAAAGAGAATGAAAGTAAATTAAGCGCGTTCTATCTTGGTCAGTGGCAACATCTGCCATAATACGCATCATTAAATGATGTGACATAATGGCTTAAAAAACTGGAGAGATTGAGCTTACAAGCACTTCTAATATTAATAAGTAAATTTCAACTCAAATATAAGACACTGAACGTTGTGACGTGTCATCAGAAAATATGCTTAATTTAAGTCTTTCATCGCTTTCCTACACCACTTCATTATAGGAAGAATGAAAATTTTTAAGCAAGAAACACCTAGAAAGAGAAGCAATATGCAAGGCACATGAAAAGTTAAAATCTGTATGATAAACTAAAAGGCGAGCAGTGAAGAATGTGAGAATAAGGAAGGAAAGTAAAACACCATTTGAGAATTATCACAAAACTCTCAAAATAACAGAAAAGCATGAAATCGAGATGATAGAAACAATAAGTGTATGGGGAAAGAAGGGAACAAACACGAAATATACTTTTCCTATAAATCTTCATGGGAAGTACTTATTTCCTCAAGATTTTAGTATCTATAAAATTTTAGCATCTATCGTGGGGAAAATCTCATAGATCTGAATCTGCGATTTAATCGTCAAGTGAATAAAGCTTTGTTCGGGATGCCATAAAATACATTAAATTAGTCTAAATTTATTATTCATCCAAAAAGGCTATCAGTCTCGAAATGAGATTTTTCATCGAATCACTGAAAATGCGTCTTTTCCGTTTTCATTCGAATCTGTGCCCATTTAGTAGATTATAATGTATTTGTAGAATATAATGTATCTTTCAAATTAACTCTCTCTGTTGTGTATTAACAAACTAAAGTATTTGAAAGCAATAGATGCAGTTCTTAATATTCGTTTGTTACATTTGAATCGTATTGGTTTCAATAATAATAAAGCATTTAATTGATAAATCATTTTTCAAATTGTTGCCATCAAATATTAACGCCCTGTATTATTTAACAAATTAAATAATGAAGAATCTGCATGTATGTATATACGTTGAAAGAAAAAATTACGATACTTAGAGCCATCAATTTTGAATTACGTAATTCTCCAACCGAAAATGTGCCCGAATTTCGAATTTTATATTTCCTATTTTGTAACCTTTTAATGAATATTTGATAACAAACCCAACGATTTGAAAGCTAACAGTGGCAAAACTGTACGGAATAAAACATTTTTATCTCCAGCGCTCCAGACTGTCTATAGGAAATTCTTAAGATACTATGTTTTTGAATATTTTGTGATTTTGCTGTTGAATTAATTTCATGGGGTCTAAGCACGAAGAACGTGATATTTAATGAGTCAACGCAAAGAAAATTACTAATAAAAAGACAAAAGAATAGTCTTGTAAGCCATCTTTCTAAAAATACTGAAAACTGATACTATGAATTGATAAAAGGATGAAAAAATTGAATTAAATATAATACAAGCAATGCAAAATATAATAACACTTCAAACTGCATCAGGAAATCTGAATATATGCCGCTATGCTGCTTTCAAAATTTTTGAGTTTTTGCTATTGAAATGTATATGGGGTAAATGAGAACAAAATAGTGCTTAATACTAAAGCTGAAAAGACAAAAAGAAATAGCTTAGGAGGAGTGAGCATAACAGTAGACTAGTATACTGCAAGCTCACCGTGAGCGTTAAACATTTTTGGATGACATTCAAAATCTAAAACCTTTCAGACTTTTTAAAATTTTTAAATCCATTTTATGTCTTTTAACTTGTACAGAGGATTTATTATTTAGTTATTGATCTTTATTATTATTGTAATTATTATGCTATGTGTGTGTTATTTTGTTAATACCACATTTGACATTGCATTTTGATGAATATTATATGATATCAGGATCGCGCAAAACAAATCGAATATTCTTCAAAATTTAATGAATTTATTGTACATTTTTGGTATTTCAAATTTTACAAATTAATAGATCTACTTTAAAAAAAAGAAGTAGCTTTTATATTTCATGTATGAGTATGGAAATTTAAATACGAATTCTGCGTTTACAGATTTGAGGATGGATAGTTAGAAAGGAAAATGAGTATGGATGAACTTCATATAATTTTCAGTATCAAAGTAACCTTTCATAGATGAAGGTAAAAAAGTAAAAATAAACGGAACAATTTTAACGCTGATCTTTGTTGTTTGGCTTCTAATTTAATAATTGTTCAGCGTGTTATTTTAACATAAATTAAACTCAAATGTTTTAGCTTTTTCTGTATTTTATTTTCATACATTTACGGAACTTTGTTTATATGCATTTTGTTTTATTCCGTATACATAAAATTTCCTTTTTCAAAGATTTTATTAGTAAGTATTTATTTAGAGTATATTTTATTTTAGTTATAAGAATTTATTTATATATATTTATTATGAATTCACTGTTCCGAAAAGAAAACTATTCAAGAAAAGATTTTCTTCTTCTTATATCAGGATAATGAAAAATAAACAAGTTTGCAAACAAGAAAGTTCTTTTATCGCATGATTAAAGACTTTCATCGCAAGAGTGGTGCGTTCTACGTCTTTGCAGAAATCCCTTTAGTAAACGAGACTAATTACGAAGACTTGTTTACTTCAGCTTAAATGGTTAAAGCGTTTTAAAATTTAGATAATATTTAGAACAGCTCAATAAAAGAGAAATTAGGCAAAGTTCTTCATAAAATGATAAAATATTGCGTGTCGCCAACCTGCTCAATGGGCAATGTCTCTTGTTTCAGCAAAAATTACAGTAACCATCGCATTTGTGATTTTAACGTAACAAGAATGAGATTAAGAATACACTTTCGAAATATGCCGCGTGTTAATGAACTAAGAATCAGTGTCTTCCAAATTAAAAAAAAAGGATTTAAAAATTTGAATTATTTTATGAAGTTTAATACATCTTATCTAAGACTGTTTTAAAGTTTAATATTATCTGCTCTCATTTAAAAGAGATACATCCTGTTCTTTTCTTTATTATAAATATATTGTAGAGTCAGTAGGTTTTCTTGAAGCAAAAGACATGAAAAATGAGCCGTGCCCTCTCCGGTACTCAAACTTGGACCTTTCGAATACGCCTCGAGGGTGCTACCGTTACACCACGAAGGCATGCTAGAAGGAAGGAGATAATACTTATAATAGAACCATGTAACCTTATCATACAATCATGTAAAATATTCAGATAGAAAGCTTTTATGGAGACATTTAAACCTATACTTTTTTTTAAATGCTAAATGTAAAAGAAACAATATCTAGAAAGGTTACATTATCATTCACTGGATATTGCCTATGAAATGGTCACTACCAATTTATTTTTTATTCCCAATTTATTATTTAGGTATTATCTTTGGATAAATATCATGTAATATGCAACTTGAATCATTCAAAGTCCTTATAACCTCAATCTAAATTAAATAGAAAAGAACGGAACAGTTGTTTCAATTGCTAAAAATATGGTGCACTACGAAATCTACTGCATTTCAGTGAATGCACGTAATATTTTCAGCAAGCTGGGAAGTCATCTGATCGATATATCCCAAGCGTCGAATCATAAATGAAGAAAAACGTTCAGAACTAAAGGGAAAAACGCAAAACATCTGGAACTTGTTGCGTTAAAATTTCGTTATGAACTTAAAAAGATAAGTGCGCTTAATACAGAAAAAATCCGATATACTGAAAACTTATGAGACAAATCGGTATCTGAGACTTTATCTGAAAACTACTGCCATTTAACATGCATTCAACAAACAAAACATTTGAAACCATAATGACTTGTGATGAATCTAGGCTACTATCAATCCAGGACTTTTCGCCGTTGGACATACTATCTGGAGCATGCTGATGCTTATGCTAATTTAATTATGCATATGTGTCAATCCAAGGTGAGTGAGTGAGTGGGTGCACCGATACGATGGCTCTCCACCACGGACATGAAAAATAGGAAATTATATACCATCACAACGGGGAAGCTCCAAAGTGATAAAGTTGCATATTACACACTAAATACAGGTTCTATAGCTTGATAACTGCAGGCACTAAGCGTCATCCTGATTCACCCTGATTATCTGCTTTAAATTCTGAACATTTTATATACAATATTATTCATGATTGTTTCTGCTTACGCAGTGTCTTGAGATTTTCTCTATTTCACCAAGGGCTGCACTCTCCTTTCAGCATGCCTCTATAGTGTAACTGGAAACATATTCGACAGTTCCTGGTTTCGACTCAGGGCAAGGGCATTACACATTTTTCACGTCTCCTGCTTCAAAACAACCTAGTGATTCTACAATGGCGCCTGAACTAAAAGGTGATGGATGATAATTAATTCGCCACCACCCGGATTTGGCGATTGGGTCCGCTAAGCCTCAGTCACCTTTTAAAAGGGGAAGTATATAAGGTATTTTCTCTCTCCTTTCCACATTCCTTCGTTGTGAAATTGGAAGCATACTCGACGCGTATTCGAGTGATCGAGGGTTCAAGTCCCGGAGAGGGCGTTTCACTTGCATATTTTTCAAAATAGCCTGTGACTCTACAGTTTTACTTAACAACGAACTTGCATATCTCCGTCGTCTTTTACGTTATCGAGGTTATTTACTACACATTACCTATTTACGTTGATGTATATGCCGATCAAATAAAGTTTAGGGCTCATTTTCTTTGATCTTTTCCTGTTTCGTTTGGTGTCAATTCGAAGATTTGCCCCATAATTATGATCGAAACAGAGTATTTTCTCTTCAGGTAGGTATTCTTACTAACTGACTTATATAGACATTTTTAAAAGGTTCAGATATCTGCTACTTAAGACCAAACTTACGTGATTTAACTTTATAATATTGAACACTAATGTATCCAGGTGTCCGATCTTTTCATCAGCTGAATTCAGCTGAAGATGAATAGAGACACATCGTCTTTACCCATAGTTCACAGGTATTGTTTCACATTTATCAGTAACACTAAAAACGCCGAGCTTTTTCCCTACCTAGAAGCACCAACGGCACAAATTGACTGCTCAGCGAATTAAATATATTGTATTAAATATGTGTATTAAATACAAGTGTTTTATAATGCTTTTAAGAATATTAATTATAGTTGTTTGAGAACTTCTTTAAAGAACAACAGATTATTTTTATGGAAAACAAATATTTTATTATAAATTACATCTTACCCTTAATAAAACGCATATTGTAGCTTTTCGCAATTTTTGCACAACCCAGCTTTTTCAATACTGGAAGTGCATTTTTCCCACACAAAATATGAGCATTTTTTACACACGTCACTTGTTTTATTGCGCCAATCTGGCATTGACGTCTTTTCTTCGAAAGTCTGTTGCTAGAGTTGGATATTTCTTGCGGCAATATTGTGGTTTTCCTTCTGTTTAAAGGAAGCTCTCTGCCAATTGAAATAGCTATACCTTGCAATATTTTTATCACTCAATTTATAGTAGATAACATAGACATTCCTTCCTGCTAAATCCAGCATAGTATAGAAAACATGCACAGGCCACTTACATGAAGCAGCCCGAACAGAATATTTACACGTCATCTGGTCAAGGATATCAACTCCACATTTGGTTTTGTTGCAGAACGCTACTGTTTTTGGAAGTTTCTTTTTTTTCTTGAGTCTAAATTTACACTTGGATGTAAAGTACTTAGTAGTTGGAGATTTTTCTTCCTTTTTGTCGATAGACCGTCAGTGTAGTTTCACCATTCTTTACAAAACTGTTTCAGGTAGCCGGGTTTAATATTTCCTTAATTCACGCGTAATTTCGTTTCGATGTATTTTTACTGTGCCCACAAAACTTGTGATTTTTATTTTAAGTCTTTTAGCTAATGATAGTGAGGAAAATAATTATCCGCAATCAAATTTCTACCGGAATTCAGATAACGGCTTAGAAGACGCTTTACTACAGTTTCAAGAAGACCTTCAGGTTCACTTATCGATATATCTTTTCCAAGATATTGAAAAGCATTGCACGTAAACTTTGATTCTATGTCGACTAGCATCCTAAATTTGATACCGAATTTATCTGTTTATTCGGCATATACTGTATAAACTTACACACCTGGCTTTGGATGGAAATAACTGGTCATCCGTTCGTATTTGGTACCTATAATTTTCGAGGTGTTTTAGGAAAATGGAAACATTTGTGATTTCTTAAGGTACAGGGTTTTTTGGAAATCCACGGGGAAATGACGAAAGCAGTCAGAATGACTGCTCTGGCGCTTCTAGTGTTAATTGTATTTATTTTCTTTATATATATTTATATATAAAGAAAGTCTGTTGGTTTGTCCTCTAATAACGCAGTCACTATTATAACAATTGTCACCAAACGTTCTGCAATTGTTTTCTGGGTCCTGGAAAAGGTCGACGTCCACGTTTTTCCAAAACAAATGTATCTAAAATCAAAAATCAGAGATATGAATTAAAAACTCTGAAAAATGATAATTTTCGCCATCAGTTTTCCGTGTGGCAACAGTCTCGTGTGGAGAATGTATGCCTATGAAACTTATTTTTTGCATAGTTATTAGAGAAGGATTACAATGGTATTGTTCTCTCTGTTGTTAGATACACTACCCTCAATGAACTGGCATCGGGTACTTCTGCTAGTAACAGAATATTTAAAAAAATCATATTTCAGTACGTGATTTAAATGCAAGCTATTTATGTTTTATGTTTTTCATGATAGTTTTTGTCTAATCCATGTACTCTTTGTTAGTCTCAAAATCTGAATGCAAAGGTTCGCGATATAAGATTTAATGACATATCTATTAGTCTAGAAATAAACCAAAATATAAATGAATAAAAGATTTTTGAATATAATACTTGTTGCTTCAGTATAAATTAATTCTGATACGTTTCAGCTTGGGCAAAAGCGATTGGGGTTAAATTTGGACGTAAAATAAAAGAGTTTTTGGAAGTATTTAGTATATCAGTAGGAGCAGAAATCTTCAAAATCTTAGAATTATTAGAAATTGTCTGAATAAATAGAGATAAAATAATAGAAATATTATAGAAATAAATTGAAATAAAATAGATAGAATTAGTCTGGTATTAAATAGATAGAAATAAAAAGAAACAGTCTGAACGGGGTTTAATGGCACTTAATGATACACAATTAGAATTACAATGTAATCTCAATTTATAATGAAGATCTTGCGTACATAATACTTTTTGTTATATAGCAACGTAATTCAAAGTTTGAATGTCTACTAATCTGTTGAACATGCTTCTAAAGAGAAATGCTATCATCTGCAAACCTACACACTAACACATCCAGCGACGGAATTAGCATTTAATCCAAATCATGTGCTATATATTAACATCTGATTGTTTGTAAAAAAAAAGAATGTATAAAATTCCGCTCTTTGAGTAACAACTAAATACTTCATATACCCTCTTTAAGAAAATGGAATTTGATACAATGTAGTTTATTCAAGAGACTGTAGATAATTATCTTGCAAACTGCTGAACTTCATCTCCTCAGAATAGAAGATAAATATCTTTAACGAATATGGAGGCCTAATCAATTTACGAATCACTGCATCAACATTTCACTGAGAAGTGATTAACTCCTTTCATTAAGAAATTCTCAGAGCGTAAAAGAATGTGGAAAGAACATCTAATACAATGAAGTACCAGTCCTTTATATGTACAAGTCGTTTATATATCTTTTACATTTGTACATCGTTTTATATATTCCCCAAATTCCTTTTATACACCTTAATAATAAAATAGTGCATTAGTATAATTCGTATCTACAGTAGCACTTCATTTCTCGTCTGTTTTATTCATCGATAATTTATATAGAGTATATAATATTAAATGAAAGAGAGAGAAAACTATTTATGATATTTAGATTAAGAATAACGTATTTCTTACAATGAATATTACAGTTTTAGGGATTAATATTTATTTTAAATAACCAGTTTAATTTTATTTGAAGTTTCTTTCCTATAAGCCTCCATTCCCCTAATACTCAACGCCAGAATATTTAAATTTTGCAGCGCGCGTGAAGTAATGCAAATTCTACCAGTGGAAGAAAAGGTTTAAGTATCAAGTTTCTGGAAGGGAATGTTAGCGAGTGTGGGAAACCTCTGTGCTTGTAGCGTGAGCTTCGGCTTAGTATTTATTGCTCGTTAAACGTGGTGTAACAGCTATTACTTTTATGCCACTAAATCTTAAACTGTCTGTTAGGAAACAGGATAGTCTGAGCCCTGTAGCGTAATTATACTACTTGTTAATATCTTAAAATTTTAAGTTTAGTTCTTACTGTTTCAGTTACCGCCCAAGAAGAGGCATAGTTTGTTAGCGTCGAGTTGACGCATTGTAAATAATTAACGGGTGTAATAAAGGGTAATTTTAGCCCTTCTTCTTGCAGTCACTACTCTCCAGATTTCACACAAAAACTAGACAAGTAGACCTTACGGCTGGCGCCCGAACTTCTACTCGGATCCAATGGCCAACAATCAGAATGGACAATCATCCCTACAAGATTCAAAAATCGTAGACAATATGGTGACAAGCCTATTGGATGGATTTGGTTTCGCAATTCAGGTTATGAGAGCTGCAATTAAACCAGCAGTGGTGTTCGGCGGTAAAAACTCTGTCACTTCATTTTTAGAAGACCTTGATACTCACTTCCAGCTATATCGGGTACCCGAAAGACAGAAGGTAGCTGTTGCCGCGAGTGCCCTCCGAGGAAAAGGCAGAGCCTCACCTACAATTTTGAAAATTTTAAAGCCGCACTCCTAAACGCCTTCCCGATTGTGAAAGATCGTGCCAAACTCAATGTTTAATTGATAAAAGCCGAATTGTACAGCTTTTATCACCGGAACATTGAGAACCTTACTGAGTTTATCCTGCGTAAAGTCAAGCTACTGAATATGCTATATGGTAGGATGTCTTATAGCGAAGTCATTGAGATTATACTACCAAGATTATTACACGCAAGGTTTCGAGGAGCTGAGAAATCCACGAACGCTGGAAGAATTATTCGAATTAGCCGTAAAATTCCAGAGTCGGCGGATATCGGAAAATTTAGGGTTTCCTACCCAGGGATAACATCAGCAGTTCTCCCGATAGCCGGCCGCGGAAAGAAACCTATACAACGGAGGACAACTTTTTCTAACCAAGGCTTCAACGAGCAAGAATGAAAATGATAAAGCTAAAGACCGCCAGCGCGCCCAGAAAACATCAGGAGGAAAGAAGGCTTTAAACGAATAGAGGAGCCTGAGAATTTGAGAGTCCAGACCCCTGTGGATCGCAAAATTCCTCGAAGTTGTATGGAAATACCGTGGTAATCAAAAATTCCCACCTACTCGTAATCCAGGTTCCTTTGAACAACGTAGCCGTAAAAGCCCTCATGGACACCGGCGCGCAAGGAAATTTTTAAGCCAAAACTTCTATTATCGAAATTTTCGGAGAATGAGATTATTTAAAAATAGTAGCAGAAAATCATTGCTGCACAAGGGAAAGTTGGTGAATGCATCGGGAAGCTGTCCAAATAACGTCCATGTAAAAAACGAAGTTTTGAAAGTTCTATTTTTTGTTGCTAAAATTTGCAAAATAAAGTCATTTTACGTACAGAGTTCCTTACGGCGGCGGACGCCACAATAAATTCTATTGTCTTGGACGTGGTGCAAAGAGTAGTGGAGAGAAAAATGCACCCGAAATCGACTTCCAGCATCTAAAGCAAGGGGAAAGAGCCAAGCTAGAAGAACTTGTAATCAACTTTTCTACGTTATTTTTAGAAAAACAGAGTAATACACAAATTGTTACCCATGCAATTTAATTAAAACCAAGTGAACTATGTAAAGTAAAACCTTATCGTTATTGATAAGAGAAAAGAATCAATAATTGATCACCACATAAAACAAATGTTAAGGGATAAAATAATCACTCCCATCAATAATGATTATGCTAGCCCAGTTATGCTATGCAGAAAAAGAGTAATTTTCCCACCTCGGATACAAAAGCTTATAGCTTTGCCATTAATTACCGGAAACTAAATAGCATGACCAAATTCCCTATTTACCCATTACAGGTAATTGAAGAAATAATACGGAAAATTAGGTTTACAAAATGTTTGACAACTTTTGATCTTATTTCAAGCTACTTTCAAATAACCATCAAACCAGAAGGCGTGAATAAGACGGCGTTTATTACACAATCTGGGATTTCGGCATTTTTACACATGCCGTTTGGACTTTGCGGGGCGCCGTCAACTTTTCAGTGCGCTATGGACATTATTCTACGCCCCGCCTTCGGGAAATCCACTTTTTATCTCGCTTATACCATAGTAACTAGTGACATTATTGAACAACATAGGGAAAATATCCACTAAGTTTTCTCATTATTAAAAGAAGCAAGGTTAATGATTAATGCTGCAAAGAGTAAGTTCGCAACTAAGGAATTGCGATATTTAGGGTACAAAATTTCAGCTAACGGTATCGAGACTGAGGATTCTAACTGAAAGCAATCAAAAATTATCCTCCACCAAATACGGCAAAGAAGCTTTCATCTTTTTTTCGCATGTGCTCGTATTATCGTTCTTTTATCCAAAATCTTACGGATATTGTTTAAACTTTTTAGCTTTAAAACGGAAGAAATATAAGTTTGCGTGTACATCGGAGGCAAAGACGGCTTTTGAACAATTAAAAACAGCTCTAAATAATGCCCCAGTGTTAAAATTCCCGGAAGGGGACGAAAACTTGGAGATCGCGGCTGATGCTTCAGATTCGGCCGTGGGGGCAGTTTTCATGCAAAATGCCATTCCTTGGCACTTTTTAGTAAAGCATTAAACCAGACACAAAGGAATTGTACAGCGACGGAACGGGAAACGTTACGCGTGTTAACGGCAGTTCAGAAATTAAGGGTTTATTTTGGAAAAGCCCTAGTTACAATCTTCTCAGATCATGCGGCCATAGGTAGACTATTCTGGAAAGAATTCTATATTCTGGAAAGAATTTAACTCTTAGATTAATTAGATGGGCCTTAAAGTCACAAGATTACACCTTAATAATTAAGCACACTCCCGGCAAGGAAAATACCGTGGGTGACGCATTGTCAAGAATTAAACTGGATAAAAATGTAATCAAATAAAATGTTTTATGTTCACTTTTAATATTTTAGATTCCCGGAAGAAATCATAGTTGAATTACTTTTCGGTAGTATCTATACTTATTTAAAGGAAATTCGGTAGTATCTATACTTATTTAAAGGATCCAGATAATTTTGAACATGCAGATCTTGCTGCAATTAGAAATAGGGCCCAAAATTACAAGATCATAGATAATCCTTTGTTCTGTACCAAATCGACAAATGAAAACCAAGAATTTCAACCCGTCATCCCAGCCACACTACTTCTAAGCATTTTGCAGGTACTTCATGATGTCCCAACAGCTGGACATTTAGGGATGAGGAAAAACGGTGCGTAGAGTACGCGAGGTGGTTCATTTTCCGCAGCTACAGAAGGTTGTGACAGCGTATGTCAGGTCCTGTAATTAATGTTAGTTAATTAACGACATTAATTATAGCCCGGCTGGTAGGTAAATAGTATTCGCGCGACTTTTCCTAATGAAATTCCTGGAATAGATCTTCTTGGCCCTTTTCTCTAAAGTGAGTTAAATAAAAACCGATATCTTTTGGTGATTGCAGACCATTTTCTAAGTGGGTAGAAATAATTCCCTTAAAGCGATCATCGGCTAAAATAGTCGCAGATGCGTCCTTACATTGGTATATTTTAAAATAAGGTCCGTCGTTAAATGTAATAAGCGACAACGGAAGGCAGTTCGTTAGTCAAATTTTTGACAATCTGTGTAAAGGGCTTGACATACGGCATATGAAAATGGTCCGGTACAGACCACAAGCAAACTTCCCGGAGAGAGTTAATAAAAGCATTGTTAAAATAATTAGAAGTTATGTTAAAAATTATCATAAACGCTGGGATGGCTGCGTTAATGAACTAGACTATGCTTTAAGAACTGCCAAGCGTGATACAACGGGTAAGGGACCCGCTGAATTATTTCTGGGTAGGAAGGTTTTGACATCTTTAGACGAACGTTTTTTCGTCCAAGAACGAGAACCAGAATTTAAACGGGTAAACATTGAAAAGCTGATCGATGAAGCTTTGGAAAATTCAGATGTAGCATGAGAGCGGGTGAAAGTTTATTATGATAGAAGACGCCGTGAATCCGATTTTAAAATGGGGGATAAGGTGCTTAAAAGAAAATTCACTTTGTCTAGTGCACCAGAAAGTTTTGTATCGAAATTTGCCCGTAAATTTATATTGCCTTATGTAGTACAGCAGATAGTCGGTGCTGTGACGCATTTAACCAGTTCACCGTTCTAAAAATCGCAAACATTTCGTGCCATTTTTCTCGTCCAAAGTGGAAATTTTTGTGTCTAAAATTGGTCTGAGAGTATTTCTTTCCCCCCTTCACCAGCTGTGAAAACCTATTTAGTAGTTCTAATTAAATCAGATTGAATCCGGTACCTGTCACACTGAAGAACGCTGAATAACGACCCCTAACGAGGACCATAAAACACAGAGACTAGTGTATTCCTTAGAGCAGATATTTTCTCTTTTGACCTGACTTCCTACACCCAAACCCAAATCTATTGCAATCTCTTGCAATGTACTGATTTTACAATTGTCAAGTAAAATCTTTATTTAAAGAAAATAAGTGCATTATCTAGTATTACCTGTTTGAAATATTCTTGAATTTTGTTTTATTATTTTCTTGATGCACTGTAACAAAAATAGTGATAGAATTATTTTCCGTATATTTGTATATATTTAACTAAAGGATTTAATTCCTTTATGTGGAAAAAATCTTTCTTTACCTTAGATATTTAAGGTTGTTATTAAAAATTGCGATTTTTTAATTTAGAGGTCTCTTTTTATTGCACTTTTTCTACAGCAAAGAAAGTTTTCACTATGTGAAGCTCCTATTTTAAAGAGTAAGAAAGTAGAGGTTCTTGTTGGAAAGATTACTAGAGGAGTGACCATTCTTTTAATACCGGACTGAAAAATCAACAATGCTCATGTAAAGTTAAGGAGCACATTTTTTATCATTTTTAATTTTTAAAATTATAATAATTGCAACTATATTTATAATGTCATTAATACTCCCTTTTCCTTATTCTACTCATAAAAATAAATGGCTTCAAGAAGTATATCCAAGAATATGTATATTCAAGAATAGATAGAATATATATATTCAAGAATATATAGAATATATATATTCAAGAATAGATGGTATATATAATTTCAGGAATAGATAGAATATATATATATTCAAGACTAGATGGAATATATATTCAAGAATA
>KK113835.1:60035-132472 GCA_000611955.2 Stegodyphus mimosarum
TATATATAGATAGATAGATAGATACATATACATATATATATTTAAGAATTATTATTAATTTGATAATACTACCCTCATAAAAACTTTTAAGTAGCCTTAAGCTTTGATTAGGTGAACAAAAATACTTAACTAAATTTATTTCTTAAGGTTTTGATATAGGTACGTAAAAAATCCTTTTCTCATTATACCTTGTATATTTTAAATGATATAATTATGTATAAAATCGAGGTTTCCACTTTGTTTTATTTCTGTTAACATAAGTTTGTAAGTGTTAAATACATACCAAGAAAGGTATAGCAGATTATAAATTATAAAATACCAAAACTTTATTCTTATTTACATATTTCTATACGACTTTACAATGAAGGCATACCTAGTTCTACTTAAAAAAATTAAAACTCTATTTGCAAAATAATGTTTATGAAGTAAAGATATATTATGAGGTTTATTTATGAAATGTGATTGCGAATTATTTTTAAGATTTCTGCTATGTAGATAAAAATTTTATAAAATTTTGTATCAGTATTTTTGCAAATGAAGATATACTCGGAAAAACTGCTGCTTTATCTTTTTTAAATCTTTTATTCTACTAATGAATTAAAAAAATAATAAATAAATAAATACGAAAATTGTGATAATATAATATCATTTTATAAAAAAAATACTTGGTACTTCATGACATTTAATTCACTGTCCTTAGCCCTTTAATTCTAATTATTTAATTATCATACAGCATGGTATAATAAAAGTTTAAGTAGCCTTAGCCGAATGGTTCACTAAAACTGTTAGGAACATCAAGACAGCTTAAGAATTTTTACTCCGGGTAAGGCTATGCGTAATACCTTTGTTATGGTGGATTGCAGTAAAACAGGGCGGTAAAAAATTAGATGTTATAGTAGTCCCATACAAAATTTCAAAGTTCAATAACTAATTGTTTTTGAGTTATTTGAGATGCATAACTACTTACGTACAGACCTTACGAAAAAATCTCTTCTGAATCCATTGTACAATCCATTTTGGAAAAAAATGTGTCTTGTGTTCTGTTCTTACATACAGATGTCACTCAAAAAATTCGACCAAATGAATTCCGGAGTGGTCAAAATGGATATTTTCTCTTTGAAATATTATGCCTGAAATTCCTCGCGATTACAGTACTTCCTTTGGTTCGTACAAGTGAATAGAAATAGTAAAATAACGGGCAAAAGATTGAGTACTCAAAGTCAAATCTAAACTCTTCATTCAAACAGTGAAAGTAAGAAATTCCTGAAGAAATCAAAATTAATATAGAAAATTCTTTATTTTTATTACATTTATCATAAGAGTGTAGGTTAGGTTACGGAATTCGAGATGGTATACGCGAGGTCGCCTGAGTGGAGAGTCGATTTCATATTTTCTAACGGAAATTGGCTCATATTTACGGTACACAAGGCAGTAATAATACATGTACTTTAGTGGGATGCATTGTTTGTATACTTTATTGAAACTCACGAATATTTTTGTCCTTTGCAAAATTTATGGCAAAATATTTACTGGGTACCTTGGTATTATCACAACCAGCTTGGTGCAGTTAGGCAATTTTTTAAAGAATAAAAAGAATGGTAATTTGAAATCGCAGAAATTTATTTATTTCATGTCATGTATGTTATTAGATATATATTTTAATTTTAATTCGATATTTATCTCTGAAAACAGTTTATAAAACTACTTACAAATAGTTTTTAGTTTCGTCATTGCATCTATTTCGCATATATCCCGCATGTAATTATTCCAATCTACAACAATCTTACCGGCCATTTCTAACTCTTCCAAGCAAAATTTAACATTTCTTAATTCTTTACTCCAGCAGTACACAAATCTGTCTCCTGTAGGATATGGCAAACGACTATTCTCGAACCAAAAAAGTACATATTATCGAAAACGTTTTGTGCAAAATATAATTATACATTTAGGAAGGAACTAAAAGAAACAATACAGCAATATAAATTTCATACATTACTGTTGTTTCTTTTAAAATTCCCGAACTTTTAATGCTGCAGCTTTCTCAATTAATGAGATTTAAAAAAATAGAAAGGTATCGATTAAAAAGTAAATTAAACATTTATAGTACAAGTTTTGAAAAATGAGATGTAACTTCGAAAATTTCAGTTCAATAATGTCATTCATAATAGGCTCATCGTAGTCATAATGAAATATAAAGCAAGTAATATTTCCATCTGCGTAGGTAAAGTGATAAAACAGAACGCATATATTAGGTATAACATTTCAATGCAATTCATCGTTCAGAGAACAATGCACAGATCATATCCTCGGGGAATCGTTACGAATTGAAATATGGCATTTAGGATTCTTCAAATCCCTCTATTCGTTAATAGAAGGGAGAAAGCTGTTGTGGATCTCATAAGGTGTGTTGAGGGGGTATGCGTTCGACGAAATTGATCCTCCATCCTTTACTTTACTGAAATAACCCCTCTGCGATCCTAATACAACACCGCTGAGAAGATAAGTGTGACTAAATAACCCATCAATAACCCCTTTTCATTACTGACTCATTCTGGAGGCCGGAAAAAGACGCTGCGACGTATGTTTCTCGGAGGTTACGGTCTAGCCCAAATTTCATCCTGACGAGGGTCTGCCGTTACTAACGGGTGACGATGCATTTTTTCTGGAAGTATCTCTCTCGAGGCAAACGGTGAACTGGTTCAAATCAGATTCGGGAAAAAAAATAAAGTCCAGTCCGGATTATCTAAAACGATATTACGAACGTAAAGACTGTTTAATAGTTTTTAATAGTTTCTTGCAAGCTTCCTCATCAGAAGAGAAGGCTTCCTCAGGGTCGACTTCGACCTCACCAAAACTTCTATCATCCGCGAATAGACAAAGAATAAATCAGACTACAAGGTCTCAGATAAGCAGAAGAATTTCTAAGAGAAGACAACATGTGGAAGATCCAACGGGAAAAAAATTCAAGCGTGAAGGAAGCCCGAGCTAGAAAGGAAAATCGTCCCGGCGAGAAACAAGGATGGCTGTGTCATGACAAGGTCTGGCAGCAGACAACCCAGGATACATCAAGGAGACGGCGTACAGAAAGAATAGTACAAACAAGACCACCAGTTGATAAAATGAAGAAGAGACTCGCTGATGTTCAAGGCCGACTGCAAAGACAGAAGTAACCAAGAGTCTGCAGGCACGGGTCCTCGATGACCAACGCTTCAGGAACCAGTTTCCCGGCCAGCAAGAGAAAAAGCCACGATATTCCCCCATTCCATCCTAAACGAAGAAAGAATAGAAGCCAAAAGAGGAAAAACCAGTTCCAACCAGTGAAGAAAAAGCAGAGATTGAGAATTTTTAGTGTGAATAACCTCACATGGCGTAAATTCTGTAATAAAAGAATGGCTGAATACCAAACGATGAAAACAAAGATAAGCGAAGTTGTCAATAAATCATTTCTGTTGTGTAAAGTCGCATGAAAATGTTTCAAATAAGAATTTACACTGTGAAATTAATCGCCTCGGTTGAGGACTAAAGTTATTTTCGTTTATTTGCGAAAGTACAAAGCTATAGTCTATTGTAGAAATGTGATGTTAATGTAAAGAACTAGTAGTTCGGGTTTGTTTGTCGAAAGACTATTTATTTGTAGAGATTTATTTTAAATAACAAGTTAAACTTTATTTTAAGTTCCTTTCCTATAAACTTTCATTCCCCTAATTGTCAGTGCCAGAATATTTAAATTTGATAGCACGCGTAAGGATTGCAAATTCTACCAGTGGGAGAAAAAATTTAAATATCGAGTTCTAGAAGGGAAAGTTAGAGTCTGGGAAATCTCTGTGCGTATTGAGCTTCGGCTTAGCATTTATTGCTGGTTAGACGTCGCTTAACCAAAGAACCTCTATGTAAAGAAGGAAAGGCTCCGTAGACGTAATGTAAACCACTTTGTCTGCAACGCCGCTACAAAGAAAAGGGAACATTCGCCAAGGGATTTGGCGACGGAATCTGTTGGCGAGAATTTCTCTTCTGTGATATGCCGGTTCTTTGGTACCTAGCCGACATTTTCCCCCTCCGCGACGTGTATAGGAAATTGAGGAACACGGGTTAAGATGAATCGTTCTTTGACTTGTCGCGATAATTTAAACTCGGAAATGATGAAATATTAGGTGAAGTTTCAGTTTCACTGGCTGTTGAACTTCCATTGTCCATATCGCTACTTGAAATCGAAGAACCTATACTTTGTTTAAACTCTTGCTAAACGTAACGGTCGAACCTGTCCAAACCAACTTCTACATTCAGCTTCGAGCTTTGGCGCTTTTTGGCGACAGATATTTCACGCATGCGCAGTTGTTTTCCTTTTCGTTGGAAGGGAGCCACTTCTGCTTCTGCGAAGTTTTCCTTGTTAACAGTACATATGCTTTGGCTTAACAGCTATTATTTTGCTGTCACTTAACTCATCTACGCGCTGTAGGATGCAGGATTCTCTGAGATCTATAGTTTAATTCAACTACTTATTAATAGCTTCAGTTCTTAAGTTCTACCGTTTCTGTTTCCGTCTAAGCAGAGGCGTAGTGCGTTAGCGTCGAGTTGACACATTGTAAATAATTTAAAGAGTAACAAAGCGTAGTTTTAACTCTTCTTCTATTTTCGGTTTCTTCTGGATTTGTTTATAAAATGTCTGATGTTGACACCACATGATTTCCTTGTAAGGCATATTAAATTATACACATTTTTCTGCTGCCCTTCATTTAAAATCATTTCCTCGAATTCCATTAGAGATGTAGTTCTCATTCAATCAATTCAGTTCTCATTTTGAGGCGAGGCAAAAAAAAACTGAAAACATCTTCATTAAAAATTGTAAAATACAGAAAAGCATAAGATACTAAATGCAGTTTAAAAAAATGTTTGCAGGTTAAAGCAGTTTCTACGCGAAAACGAGCAATTCGGCCAGCTGGCAAGAACACAAAAATTTCGACCTGACTGAACTAATGTTTGTTCCCACTGGACAAAAAGTCACTGACTGTGGTGCACCGACTTAATTCACTATTCTACTTAGGTAAACAAATGGCAGCCTCGTTAGGCTTAGCGACACTTAAAATTTTATTTTATGATAATGCTACAATTACTGCATGCAAATTAACTAAAGGTGTGCAAAACTTAACCGGAACATAAGAACAATCAGTATAATTTAATATTTTAAAAGCAAAAAAATGCACAATGTACCAAATTATAAGAATACAAATTCTGAGCTAACCGAGCTGGGTAATAGACTGGGAATACATGTATATATGTACTAATATACGTTTCGTGCGGCCGATTGCAACGAAAAACAGATTTGCACCATTAGATATAGCAATCCATGCAAAATTTCGATCTGTATACGGCTACTCGTCTCTAAGTTATACGAGATACGCACATACGTACGTATGTATAGACGTCATGAAAAAAAAATCTCTTCTGAATCCATATTACAAACTGTTTTGGTAAAAAAAGACTCCTTTATTCTGTTCGTACGTACAGATGTCACGCAAAAAGATTATTCAAGTGGACTCGAGAGCTATCAGAATAAGAAAAAAAAAGAATCCAAATGTTTTTCTTTAATAAAGTTCAAATACTCAAAGTATAATCGTAACTTCTTTGAAGATTTTTTAGTTCGCGAAAAAAGAGGAATGTATTATTCAAATGTTATTATACATTAAATCACTATTTTGGAAGTGACCATGAATAAGCAGGTGTTTTACAGCGTAAAAGCATAAATATGTCATACGAATGCGTTGGTGACTTGATTTAAATCAAGTTTAGTTTCTGTGCGAATTCATTTGACAAGCGTTCTACTAGACATGGATTAAAGTACAATTTCATTTTTTATGCCGATGGTATCAGTTCTGTTATACGTGTCTAAAAAGTAATTCAAAGTTTATTCAAAATGCGTAAAATGTAAAATTAAAACAAATATTAGGGCTTCTAAGTCACACATACTTTGCGTACTCCATATGTTTCTTCTCTGTTCGATGAGGTTATGCGCTGACAACCACTATCTTCCTATTCTTTACATTTAACTAAATTTGGGTGATAATTTTATTCGCTTATTTTGTATTGTCTATACATGCAAAAATGTTTATAATATCCCAGGTATAAGTAAATCGTTACTATGCTAAAAATGATTTCTTTTTCACACAGGGATATATTATCGCAAGCATAATTTCTATTAACAGTTAGAATTTTAAATGAAAATGTTTAGTCTTAAAATACATTCTCACCTATAAAGTAACACAATATTAACAAATTCTTCCGAGTAAATGATAATACACAAAAATGTCTAAGTGTGAAAAAAATTGCTTTCCAGCCATAATTAGAATATTGGATTCCGAACTTTTTATGAAGAATTTAGGCGATAACGAAAACATATTTTAACCATAAGCGAAGAGGCCATTTTTTTATCACCATTCTATTGTCTTCAGTCATTAGTTTCGAATTTTGCTTCCGTCAGGAAGAAGCCATATTGAGAGATAATTTTCGATTCTTTCGCGATGAAGCGAGATAAATGGTTTCCAATCAGTGACTCGAAGCTTTTAGTTAACGATTAATCTTTCGAGTCAAAGTGGATCCCAAAATCATTTAAGAGAGAGGAAATTGGATGTTCTTAGTGATGAAGCAGAAAGACTGCTTTGCAGCAATGCAATGCCCGTTGCATTAAACTTCAGTAGTGTTGCAGCTGCGTGTATTTAGCCATTTATACTCGTAAGTCTGAATTTACATGTTTCTTTCTGCAAAGTGAAACACTTCTATCTACGTCTTCTTCATACCACATAATTCCGTT
This sequence comes from Stegodyphus mimosarum, assembly GCA_000611955.2. Taxonomy (NCBI): domain Eukaryota; kingdom Metazoa; phylum Arthropoda; class Arachnida; order Araneae; family Eresidae; genus Stegodyphus; species Stegodyphus mimosarum. Next base: position 66,841 of record KK113835.1, read on the forward strand.
TTTATTTTATAATTATATTGCATATACTCCTTATCTTCCAGAAGCATATGTTTTCGAGTTAGTCAACAAATCCAGTTACGTAGAAAGACATGTTTAAAATGAAATCCTTGGAAAAAATGTAGAATATGCTTTCAAATCGTCTTCTATAAAAAGAAATGATTAGGAGATACTTTAAAAAACCATTACAGACGGTTGTGTTTTTATTATTATATTTGCTAGTAAAATATATACATTACAGAATTATCTAGTTTAAAATATCAAGTTTGGAGCTCTTACAATAGCGTAGCCAGAGGGAGGAGGGAGATTCGTTACGGATGGCTAATTTTGCGGACGGCATTTCTTATGTGAAACATATTATAGGGTTATTTATATGGCCCTTCGAAGCAAAAAGACTAAATTGAGATTTATTACATTATAACAACGCTTACTGCTATTAAATGCCTAAGGATAAGGATGTCTTCGTGAAGGATTAAAATTCTCTGCGAAGGGCTTAAAAAGTTAAAACTTTCTCATATTCAAGTTACAATAGGGACGCTGGCCTTTATTAGCATCATGCATGCGTGAACACAATGTTATACACCCTGTGTTACACATGAGCCAAACCTTATAAGGCAGCCAGCTCGTTGTTTGAAATTTGATCCCAGCTCGAACTACTAGTTTTCAGCCGTGTTACTACTCGGTCATTCGTGAGGTGAAGGAACACGAGATGACAAATTGCGATCCGACAGTGTATTGAAGAATCTGGATCTAAGATCAAATTGTTTTTACACTGAAGAAAAGCAATCAAAACATTTAGAGAGACTTAAATGACTTAATATCTTCATAGACTTAAATATCTTCATTCTCCCGCGATGACTTCATTATCCCATTGACACTCATGGATGGAAAATTCGAATGACAATTAAATTACGGGAGGTAAGTTAAAATGTATTCTAAAACAGTCTCTTAAATGAAATTCCAAATATTTAAATTTTATTTCGAACTTTCCTCACAAATTCTGTAAGTAGTATTTACTATGAGAGGAGATTTTCCTGGATACAAATAAGCTATGAAACATCTAATGCTTAAAAATAAGTATCTTGCATTTAATAAATAATGCACTGTCTATAGAAGAGCAAGTAAAGTAAAGAAACAAACTTCTCGAATATAGTCGGTGATTTTCCAACAGAAAAACAAGCAAAATACCAGTTTAAAATGATGTAGTTAGCCTCTTATTTAAAAAATTATTAAATAATTTTTAATTATTTCCCTATATGCCTTTTTGACATTTTATAGATTTGATTTTTTTGTTGTGCACTGAAAGTGTCAATAAATGAACTGCCATGGGTAGCAAAAGCTCAAGTTACGTCAGTGAGATGTTATTAAAATATTTCGTTTCAGTTTTACGTGTTTAATGCTTCGATAAATGATTAAAGTAAAAAACAAAGATATTTATTAATTTAACATTACTTGAGAAAATGTGCTTAATTTTAAAAGACATTTATTAAGTGATTAAGAAATTTTGCTGTACCCTGAAATGTAAATTAAGAAGTGAAAGAATAAACTATTCCGATTGTGCTAGCAAGCCGGCATCTATTATCAAAACCATCGCTAAGAATCGTTATCGTTTCGTCCAAGCCCTTGGTGGCAGTTGTTCGACCGGTTTCTGCCTTCTTCGCTGGAGTTCAAAGGTAAAGGACGGGCTTTGGCCTGTCTCTTCACCTGCCTGTTCCCGCTTCGCACCATTTTCCTTTTTTGGAAGTTTTTCTTCTCTGCCAAGAGGACCGGCGATGCTTGTTATTTCGAATAGACTAGAAGCCTGATAAATTCGCCTTATAACAACGCTTTCATTGTTCCTGGTATCAGAATTATTTTCGAAATATTTATTTCAATTTTCGAAGATAGTGTGCACTGCCTTCATTATTCGGGCACTTGGTGAACTTCGACACAGTACAACTTTCTAAAGGAACGTCCATAAATGCTTAAAATTTTCTAGGACTGTGTGCTGATCAGCATAATGTTTCCAGTCTCGCTCTCTAGCGATTTTTAGCGACGATGCAGAGGGATTGTGCATCTGAAGAAATAGCCGGCAAATGAACTTTCCGAGTGGTAGTAGGTCTGATCATAATGCAGTTGCTTAAGTCCATTGTATGCATTTTTTATGTTTATTCTAGAAGGTATCTTTTTGATTGCATAATAAATTGAAGAAATATTCATGAATAAGTAGTAGTCTTTCTTCATAATCAGCGTCTGGGGTAAGTACAACATTCCTAACTTTCATGGGTCACATATTTTATTCTACTCTATGGATTATTGTGGGCAGAACGTGATGTACTATTAATCACATGTTATATTCCTACATACTGGATAATTGCGTTTCTTTATTCTTATTCACGGTTCATTGCGGATAAAAATAATAATCAAAATTTTGGTTATCACGGCTACACCATAATAATAATAATTAATATTTTTATAACATATAGAAATTAATATAATTTTTACTACACAAGAAATTAAAATATATAAAAATTTTCACTACACCGATTAATGCTAGAAATCTTGTTTTAAGTGTTCTCGTTAAAGTGCTTATTGGGAACATGGTTTTAAACTGTGAAAACTTTGTATCGCATTTCTTATCTTTCTTAGTTATTATTTTATTTGCTCAAACAATAAAGCTAAAAAGGACTAAAAAAACAGCCCTCTTGGCCTAATTGAGTCTCAGAGTCTACTCTTGCGGTGTTAAGCCCCACTCACTAAAATATTGTTTGAATCCATCGGAGGGACGAAGGGTGCACTTTCACAGTAACTTTACAGTCATGTAAATAAGAAGGATTTTATCATTGAATACCTAAAACATTTCGCTTTTGAGGTAACAAGCTCCCTCAGAAAAGAAGATCTTCACAGATGGCATCAAAATTGTTGACTAAGCAGGAAGTGCATGTATATTGAGATCTGGCGGAAAAACGTGACTCTTTATCATCGTAATTCAAATTACTGCTTTGTTTTTAGGAGTGAAATGCAATCAATTTGGGTTTAGGGGATACTAACAGAAAAGAATTTTGGTGATCGATGGATTTTATCTGATAGCCGTAGCTCACATAACATGTTGATAATTTGAATCTTGTAAGCGATAAAATGAATATTTCTATTCTATACAAATTACAGCTAACGTTCCAGCACCATGATATCCATTTACAGTGGATCGCTTCTCATGTCGATCTTTACAGCAAAGAAATGACGGGCAATTCAGCAAAGGAGGGCTGTGTTCTTTTAAATCTCTCCTTTTACAACCTAACTTATCTCTAACTCGCTCATGGTGGAATGTCTTGCAACGCTCCCATCACTGGTACTTGGCTAGGAAGCCTGGTTGGATTCTAAACCTTGAATGTGGCAGAAGCTCCCAGACTGTGCTCTCACGTATTGTCAGCTGTCCCATTAAATGGCTATCTTTAAAGTGGGTATGAAAATCGTCTTCACATGCATCAAGTGCCGATAACACCAGGCTTCTGCCGAACATATTTTGATCTGTTTGCACCTCTCTACGGAGGATATTTATACGAATCTTTCTCTCCTTCTACTCGAGTTTCTTGATTCAACGGTCTTTTGAACCTTGTGTGAAGGATCTTCGTCAGAGTCCGCTGTCTTTTGAACCTTGTCTGAAGGAAGCAGATCTTTGTCAGAATCCGGAGCAAAAACAACAGCAACACAACAACATAAAATTATATTCTATACAAGTGAAACACGAACTGAAATCACAAATCAAAGGCAAAGCAAAATATTCTTTAGCAAAGCAAAACTGTTTCTTTGTGTGAAAATAAAGTGCACTGTAAGGAACAGCGAACACAGAAAGTAATGTTTTGAAATTGTTAATACTTGGCAAAGATTAAGAAAGATATTGCACTTATTATAATGAGTTTTTCGAATGTTTGGAAAATATATCAAATATCATAGCTAAAGAAAAAACAAACAGTATAAAAGGTAACAATCAGGAAAAGAGGATACCATTCTTCGCATCTGTGTACATTTTAAGTCTTTTCCTTTGGAAAACATTAATCATATCTTACAGAAGATAAGTAATAACTAGAAGAAACGTGTAAGAAAACGATGGGAAAGCCATCAATAGTAAAACCGAAAGCAGAATAATAAGTTAACTTAATATTAAAAGCAAACAAAACAGGCCACTTAGGAAAATCGATTATATAACTGTGCAGGCAAGCCTCCACATTATTCAAGCATCATGGTCACGTTTTTTTAATCGCAACCGCAGGATGACAACGCCAAAAAGAATGCAACAACCGGTTTCTCCGTCTCTTCTACTGCTGGAGTTCAGAGCAGTAGGACGGCCTTCGAGCCGGTTCCTCTTCTGACGACGTGAAGTGCCATTTGTTTTCTGCTTGCTTGAATGCTCCCTGATAATACCATGCGATCTATGAAAGGAAATATAATGTCAAAGTAAACTTACCCCAAAGACGATAACTCAAATATATCTCTAGAAAATAAATTATTTTTATTTTTATTTCAGCATTACTACTTCAGAATAAGCACTAAGGAATAATAAAAAAAGTATTTACCAGATAGACAAACGCAGGTACTTATACACAATCACACCCGGAACATGTTACACCTTACTTAACGAACATTAAAAATATAACGCTGAGCTCATTGTTAGAGTCAATCATATTCCATCTGTACAAAATGAAAGTTCCGGAGGAATTGGAACCATCAAATATTAAGGCAGTCAATAAGCATATTCGGTAAACGATCGTATTTTTTATATCGAAAGAAGAGAAGACACATGCGTACGGTGATCACTTGCGAGGCGAAGACATCTTAATCGACAATGTAGCTGGACAGAAAATTATCAGCAGCAGCTATATTAAATGAATCTGGAGAAATACTTTTCTTACCTCCGAACTCCAGCAGCAGAAGAGACAGAGAAACCGGGTGTTGAATTTCTTTTGTCATTGTGATCCTACGGTTGCGATTAAAAAAACATGACGCTTGAAACCCCGACAACTCACGCAAAAGACTTACAGGAAAGAAGCATATGGGGTTCCACTAACCCCATATCTAACAGCTAAATGTGTAGGAACCTCGTGAACAGCTAAGCGAATAATCGCTTTAGTTCAGGAACAGTGACGTAAACTCAAAAAGGATTAACTGCCCTTTATTGCTCAAAATAAGAATTGACAGATGGCCTCTTTCTCAGGCGTACAGCAAAGCCTCCACTTGGGATTGAACTCAAAATAATAAGAACTAAGACCTTAACTGATGCTTAACTAAAGAAAAATAGCCGAAGCTATCAAAATACTAAGTAGTTGGCCCCTAAATATCGAATAAGCTAGTGAAGCTATCAAGGGCTTGTAATACAGCCGATCGTAGTAACTGCTTAGAGAGTCGTAGCCAAAAGGCAAACGCGCGCTAATCAGAAACACTGAGGCTCTCTGTCAAAGTCAGTGGAACTCCGACTTAAATATCATACATTTGCATTAAATGCGACTCTAAAAACATATTCTGGTAGGAAATTGTAAGCTGAAATTAGTAGCCTGACGTCTGTACACGGAACGTGTAAAGGACTTTGTTGTTTCCAAAACGAATTCTAAACGGATTTAAAATGGATTCAAAATGGATTTTTTCGTGACATCTTTACGTACGAACGTACGTACCTATGCATATATCTTTCACAACTCAGAAATGATTAGATACAGAACTTTGAAATTTTGCATATAAGATTGCAATAACTAATCACTTCGTTTTTTAGTGCATTCGGCAGTATTAAAAGCATATCTATCTATAGATACATAGATAGGCAGATATATAGCCCCTTATCCGGCTTTATTTTCGCAATCTTTGACGCAGACGAATACTCCCAGTTACATAAGTGTTTAAATGATTTAAAATATTCCTATTTTATCAATGTCAAATTGAAAAAAAAAGAGTTTTGGACAAAAAGCGAAGTCCAGTAATTGTGGTCTCTCGATTTCTATATTTCTATTTGGGGAAGTTTTGTGTTTCTTATAAAAAGGCGAAAATACAAGAAGTTTGATTCCAGTACGACTAAAATTAAGAGGGATATTCAATTTCAAAATTTGCAGTTTGTGATGCCATTTTCAACTTGCCTTGAGGGATCAGTTAATTAAGTTAGGGTAATTCGAGGAAATAAGTTTAAACGAACTGCAGCCAAAAATGTATTTAATGGGCCGTAGAAGGAAGTCATGTGGTCATGTGTGTCATATTTTTATTGATTTGTTTTTGTTGTCTTTCAGAAGGAAAAAAATGCTAGAGTGTAACAAAGTACAGGAACAATTTTAATATGAAGCAATGTTATCTGAGTAAATCCCTCAATTTATTGACATTCATTTCTTAAATTTCAAGCTAGATACTAGGTTCAAGGAAAATGAGAGCTTACGATATAGATTTCCTTTCCTGTGCTTCATTAAACTGATCAAATCGGGGTAAATATGACACAAATAGCCTTTTTCGGCAGAAATTGAAGTTTATCTAGATATAAATTAGATTGTTTACAAATTATATATAGTATTATTATTTTCCGTTAAGATAAATTTAACGAAACTGATTTCTAATGAATACATTTTATTTTTAAAAAAATGCAGTCAGAAATAGAGGTTTAAAAATTATTTAATAACAAAGTGCAGTAATTTGCAAAAATAAGGAATGGCAAATATTTCTAATTTTGTAATTTAATTTGAAATTATGCAAAACATTTATCATAAGTGAAACAGCTATTTTATAAAGTAATGCAAGCTTATTTAGGCATTATTAAATGAAGGTTAATTTCAAGTTTGATAAACATTTTGTTCCATAAAACTTCATTTCGCTGTAGAAAAAATGTACAACTCTTCAACAATTCATGTTCTTTCAGTTGTCATAAAAATCTAGATTGATAATTTCTCCTGCAATAGCTTATACTCTAATTTCTGCATGTTTTAACTTCTTTTTTCAATTATATATATAATTCTTTAATGATTTTGTTGTGGTAAATTTTAGTATAAATAGAAGTAACTGAACAGACTTGCAGAGTTTAAAGATTAACTACTATTTACTGAAAGTAAAACGTCACAGAAACAGGTATCTTTAGAGACAATTCTGGATTTCTGAAATCTGGATTTCTGAAACGAGAACTTGACATTTGTTCCAAACACAAAAACTTTCTTACGAGAAGTGTAAATGTTAAATCAAATATTTTGAAAACTAATACAGAGACAAAGAGGCTACAATATAAAAGAAGAATTATGGTGAACACTGTTATTTGACAGGCGAAGCATAAAGTAAAAATCGTTTTCTTCCTTAGAACAGTCTATCGCAAATTGTTTTCAGTAAAAGAGACTATGTGAAAGAAAAGAACGGAGATGTAAGTCTGAAATAACTGACTTATTTCTACTTCTTTGAGACACCGGGCAGAAGAAAGTAAACACAAGCAAAATCTGTTTTCATACGTTCGTTATTGTTAAGGACTATGCACAACTTTCGTTGAATGTGACTTGGTATTTCTATTCTTAGGCTTACTTTTGTAAACAATTTCGAGCCTGCATAAAACTATAGCAAAAGTCCATTTTATTCTATCGAAACTCAAACATTTTCTTAAATCATTAAAATACGAAAATAAAAACGAACTGCAAGATTTATAGTTTTAAATCAATAAAAGAAATATTTTTATTAGCATTTGAAAGCATCAAAACTATGCATTTAATGCATTTCTCAAATTGTTTTCCCTATAAAATATATTTCTATCAAGAAAAATACCATGAAGAAAAGGTTTTCATTTCTTAATGCAAGAAAAGAAAAATTCCATTTTACTTTCGTATCAGGAAGTATTTATTCTCTTCTTTCACATTCCTTGAAAATAAATACTGCATTAATTATCATCCAAAAATTATGTGATTTCTTCATTATGGGGTATCTGTATAATTTTTTATATTAATATAGATTACTTATAGAAATAAATAAGCATATTAAGATTTTGGAAAGTTTTTCGCTTTGATTTGCCTTTCGAAATACGTAAATTAATTCAAAATGTAAATTATACAAAGTAAAATTTTTGATTTACGTTACATATCTTTACTTTTGTTTTAACAGATATGTAAACGTTTTAAGAGATAATACGCAAATTTTAGACTGAGTCATCTATTAGATCAGGGAAGTCGAATGAATTTAAAGTACAAATTTAGAATTTTGGTGAGCGCAATTACTTGACAGGCAAAGCAATTAGAGAAAATAACATTCTTTACCAGTACAGTCTCTTTTAATTTAATAGTGGAAAGAACACAGGCATCATATATGAGAAAAACAACATACATACAACCAGAATATTTTATTGCATGAAAATCACAAGCTAGTAATATTTTATTTCAAAATATCTTCATATTTTAGTATACGTTGCCAATAATAAGCAAGTAATAAGAAATGGTGAGAAAAGAATGATTTAAAATTACTTTCAAATTATGAAATTACATTTAAAGCGATGATTTTTTTATGTTTAGGAATATAGGGTTATAATTAATCACTTACATTCTAATTTCCCAATTTTGGAACATTACTCCATATAATACATATTTACAACTGAATTATTGGCATCAGAATATATAAAAAATATTAAGTTGTGATATACTACTGAGCAACTGTAAATATCGGCCCAGAATCTTCCTTTTTATTAAAATATATTCTCCAATACATTATTTATAATGACCCTCATTAATAGTTATACGTAAATAAATGCGGTTAGCTAATTTTGTAACTATATTAAATTTACGATTACTTTATGCTGTGAAAAGGTGAATGTGTTATACAGAAAATGCTTTTTTCCATGCTTTTTAATATAACCATTTAGTCTATAAATATATTTCTGCATTGTAGGTAACCATAGTAGAAGATCTCCTGAACAATTAACCCCATGCCTAAGAAACCATTATCTTATTTAAGTCTATGAAACCATTATAGCCAAAGAAACTGACAGATTTGTTTGGCTGAATAATTATTCATGAAAGAGACTAATGAGATCTATCCAGTTTCTGAGGGAAATGAATTCTATGTGTATGTTAAAATAATATCTATGATACAAAATGATATCTATGATAAAAACGTATTTTCAGTAAAGGCGCTGAATTACATCACTTCAGTCGCAAACAAGAAATATTAGTAAAGTGAGAGAAAACTTATTCGGAAATGCATGTTAAAATTTTTAAAACACAGAAGTTTCATTAAATTCGCTAACTCTTCATCTGTTCTAGTGAATAAATGCTCTGTATTGCTTTCTGATTATTCGCCTAAGACGGAGGACAATCACGGACATTGTTCCACTATTGCAGCTGGATCAAAACATTTAATGTTTATTTTTTCTTGATCCCAAACGGCGTACGAGTGTGTTGATGGGTGCTGTTAAACGAATATTTAAGTAATCATATAAGAGACTGTACGTCTCTCTAAGTAGGGAATATAATCCATATGCTTTTCATATTCGTGACAATTTATGAAATATATCTCTCTTAATCCAACATGCAGATAAAAAGTGGCTAAAAGACAGAAGATATATCATTGTGAAGAATTATCTTGATCATAGAACTGATGTCTTTAATGCGACACACAGGTTTCTTCTTGAAATGAATACTTTTGATCACTGTGTTACAAAAAATAATTACATCTTACATGAACACTAAGTTCTCTCGCTATTATTTTTTTACCACTTTCCTTCACATTCGCTTTTCGAATCCAGTCTAATCGCATTCACAGCAGAATTGCGATTTCCATGGCTTTCGCCAGTTTGGTAATACAACTAACGCGAGCAGAGGTTTCTAATTAAACGTGTTATAACTCTTTGTATTCGCATTCGTCAGTTTGGTAGTAAAAATAACGCTTGCAGAGGTTTATAATTAAACGTGTTATACCTCTTCTGTATTCGCATTTACAGTTTTTCTAAATGTTCCACAAAGACAATCATTACGATTATTGCATTCGTGAAGTTTAATGATTTCCAGATGTGCTCGTTGAATTTATAGAGCACACTCGAAAAAGAGGAAATATTTTCATCTAAATGCAGTATCTGTTTTCATTTGTGCGACGACTATTTAAATCACATTGAAAGTTTATTTACCAAGAAGGAAAATACACTGGTGTGCAAAACTTAAGCAACAATGTAAAAATTTAGCAAATAGCCATGAAATTGCAGGAAATGAGGTCTGGAGATCAGTATAATGAATACGTAAGTCAGTAGAAACGTCATATGTATGCAAATATCAGGAACGAAACGTCAGAGGCGACGTCAGCGTACACAAAACGCGAGATGTCGGCACACGCAGCTCAACAGTAGAATAAAAGGAAGGACGGAGTCGCAATTCAACATATTCGCTGCAAGCGCCAGTGAGTCAGTTCGTGAAATATGGCTAGAAGAAATCACCTGGACGACTTCACACGTGGAAGAATGATCGGAAAACTGGAGGAGGGCCGTACTGTCACCAGTGTAGCTGCAGATTTCGGAATCAACAAAAGTGCCGTTTCGCGAGCTTGGAAAGCGTTCCAAACCACAGGTACAGCTGTTAGAAAGGTTGGTGGTGGCCGCCCGAGGACGACATCTGCAGGGGATGACCGATATATCGTCCTGCAGGCGAAAACAGGCTGACAGCAGTCAGCAAGCGCCATTGCTCAGCAACTCTGTACAGCAACGGGCGACAAGTGTCGCGGTTTTCTATGGCCAGACGCCTTCACAAAGGGGGCCTATTCACCCGCCGTCCTGAACGCTGCCTCCCGTTGAAAATTGGCCACCGACGCCACCGTTTACATTGGTACAGGTAGCACAAAAACTGGACAATTGATCAATCGAGTCGTGTCCTCTTTACGGATGAGAGTCGGTTCAGTACCAGAAGCGATTCTCAACGCGTTTTGATTTGAAGAGAGGTCGAACACCCGGTTTATAGGTGAAACCCGGTTTTATCCCAGTAACATCAAGGAAAGACACCGTAACGGTTGTCCTGGAGTTCTTGTCTGGTGAGGCATTATGCTGAACGGGCGAACTGAGCTCGACGTTTTCGACAGAGTGTCTGTAACCGGGGACCGCTATTTTGAGGAGGTACTCCTTCCCCATGTGCGTCGGTTCCGAGGTGCCATTGGCCCAGACTTAATTTTTATGGATGACAATGCACGGCCACATCGGAGTCTTGCTGTTGAGGAGCTACTGGAAAGTGAAGATATCACCGGAATGGATTGGCTAGCGTACTCCCCAGATTTAAATCCCATCGAACATGTGTGGGATGCTCTGGGGAGACGCATTGAAGCACGCTTACTTCCTCCGTAGAACACTCAACAACTGAAACAGATGCTGAATGAGGAATGGCAGTCCTACCGCAAGAAATGTTGCATCAGCTGGTTCTGTGTATGCGGAGACGGTGCGAAGCAACCATTGCAGTGAGGAGAGGGCATATCTCATATTAAGGAACATCTGCTTGTTGTTCTTCCTCTTGGATAGACAATTATGAGTCACGATACTATGCGTTCAATAAAGCTTGTTTTTGTTTGATTCCACACCCTATGCATTGTATTCCTTTTTCAGCTCCGATGCTTTCGTCATCCTTTACGTACATAATACTCTCCTTCATTTCTGTATTTCATGTCTCTGAGTTGATTTCTCGAGGAGTTACGGCAAAAAACCCTGTTGTTGCTGACGTTTTGCACGCCAGTGTAAATTCTGATAAGTTGATATGGGTTCTTTCCCTGCAAATTATATTTTGAAGCAAGTAGAAACTGTTTCTTCAGAATGCTTTCTTCCCATAACGTAACACATACTACGATCGATATATTTAAATAGCTAGGGACACCTGAGCTAAGATTTTCTACAATTTTTAGACTTGTTACATTGGGTTATGATCTTATATTTTTAACATCTACGCAACTTGGTAAGTGTTGTCATTCTATGAAACATGAGATTTTTAATTTAACTTCCACAAGTTTTTCCAAAATATCAGCTCTCAGAATGTTGTCAGTTCTCCAAAGACATGGTTTTTAATTTAGCTTTAAAATTTAATCTACGCATAATTTTTGGAATGAATATTTAAACAAAGATAAATGCATTTAATATTAAAAGTATTTATTTATAAAAAAAATGAAACGCAAATAAGGTTATTCCGGTACGACAAGAGATATGTGATATTGAGATAAGCAGTATTTTATATTGAGATGAGCAAGAGATATTTGATATAAGATCCTATTATGTTGTACGCAAAATTTAGAGCAAAATGTTTGCATTTGTAAGCAGTTAAAAATAAAATATCAGTTTAGAAAAAGGTTTCTGGTATTGACAGATTAAGTGAAGAGCATTTCTATGCAAATTATTATGAAAATTGTTAATTAATATAACTTTTACCAAATAAAGTTATTATTGCACCGGGTATCATATAAAATTCGTGTCTTACAAAACATTGGCTGGCTTCAGTTCTAGCTTGTAAGCAATTCGCTTCGTTACTTGTTTTAATTAAAAATGGAAAATATTTCTAGTTTAAATAATTTTTTGTATAATTGCCAGATTAGAGTGGAAACGTTCAAAATGCTTGCATGGAAATTCGTTCTGCATACCGAATGCAACAATATTACATAATTAATTAAAAACACTACTTAATCTGAACAGAATACCTTTGCAGGGCATTTAAGGAGAAAACAATCAGCCATGAATAAATCAAATTTATTTATTAATGACCCCTGAATGCAAACTGAAGCTGGCCAAGGACACGTTAAATATTTGATACCATTTTAAATGCATTTAATCTTTGGTATAGCTATTTAATAATCTTATTTAATATTTGTACCATTATTGTTACGAATAAAACGTTTTTGGGCACGCATTTGGCATTACCTCGTTGCAAAATATGTTTTAGATTCAACATTAGTTAACGGCGTCCCGAAACGAGAAACTGATTGTCTTACCGTATAATAACTCATTCTTCAAGATAAAAGGGAAAATACTGCAGAGTACATACGTAAGGGCGCCTATATCTCTATAACGATTTCTCTAATGATCTCTCAACGCAGCAAATTATCTTATTGTATTTCCAATATAATGAAAGAGTGGAGCATCGGAATCCTATGGTGACCGTCATTGCTAACAAATGTGATCAATTTCCTAACTTAAGGGCACTAAATATTATGCTAGAGAATTTATGGCGAATATAAAAGAAAACTATTATTCAAATCGTTTTTTTAGAAGCAAAGACCATCATGACGGGATGATAAGTGGCGTACTACAAGAAACAAGCGTAGTGTTTATGGATTTAGTAGAAGAAAAGAAACATATTCCAAGTTAGACAAGAAAATAATGCAACAAATTACTTCGTTATTAATTGCATTACTTAAAGAACTGCTATAATGTAATTATTGGATCGGTATGTAAGTTCGTGCAGTCTTCATTTGAATTGGTAAAACTGCGTTGTGAAGTCTTCGTTTTTTGCTGTTGAATTGTTTCTCTTTCGTCTGGATTGCTGCGAGCAGGAACTTGTTTGTTGTTAACAGCTCGTTTTGACCATTCTCAGGCCCAATCATTACAGTGTGTCAAGTAGGGAAAAAAGAAAGCTTCCGACGAAATTTACTCTTCGACTTTAATCCGTGATGTAGTGTTGCGGAAGTCGCAACAAGAATTTGTGGTGCGTCCGGGATTTGACAGAAAGTTATGGAATTGACAGAAATTATGAAACGTCATCACGCAACAATTCATTGGCTAAGGAGAGACATTGAAATCCTATCTGAAACCTGGCAGGCGGTCATTGAGAAAGATAGTGGTTACATTGATTTATGGCGTAGAGGATCAGTGTCTCGTTATTGCGTTTTGTATTGTTTTGTAGTCTATTGTAGTGCATTTTATACTAATAAAGTCATAGTATGGTAAAAAAGGCAGTGGCAAAATATATAACAGTGCGGTGGTTCTAAGGAATACTTTGAACATGCGTAATACTAATTGTGAATATTTTTTAGAAGAAAGGAAGAGTGTCATCTATGAAACTCAGCACATGGTATAAAATATGAAAGTTTATTGCCTGGCTTATTTCGTTCAGGATCGAAGATTTCACGAAAGATGAAGAAATGAAAAATTATGTATTTTAATCATTCGTGTGTAAATAAAAGTATCTGTTTTTTCAAGCTCAGAGAATTATAATGTTTGAATTTTGGAATTAAAAACAAGCTAAAGATTTCGGTAAGTAATAAATCTATGCGAGTTTGCTTCTCCGAAAGTTATAAACTGCCACATATTTCTACCTATACATTTATAAATATCAGCATGCAAGGATATAAGCAGGGCAGGAAAAAGTGGGTGAGACACCCAAACTTCACCAATGGTTTTACAATTATAATCTCCCCCTGCACTAAGTGTGAAGCAACGTCCCAAGTTTTAATCAAAAGCACACGGTGGTTGGATCTCAGAGTATCCCACTCATCTCCCCTCTCACCAGGCCTCTTAAGAATGCTTTCGGTTTGCCAGTGTCTTATGTGCCCCAATGCCGCGCTTACATTATACACTTAAAGCTACACAAATCTTCTCTGAAATTCGAATTCAGGCCCAAAGATAAGAAAGCCAGCATCACTGACCACTTTACTAATCAGGGCAGATATCGAAATTTGGACACATACGTGCACATACTTACATACAACATAAACACATTCACGAGCATATGCATATAACATACACGCATACATTATTGAACATGTATGTATATGTGAATAATGACAAAGTGAGGATGCATAAAATACATAGCATCAGTTGTGGCACACATTTACTGTTTATTTCTTTATATTAAAATACATTTTATTTCTTGACAGAAATTTCTAAGCGGGCAGGAAACGTGTGCCCATTATTTAATAGATATCTTTATATGGTCTTTAATATTAAGAAAGAAAAACGGCTTCAGCAAGCTAACAAGAAAAAGAAGCCGAAAACAAATGCGCAGATGATACATTGAATGTCAGGAAACGGCAGATTCAGTTATGGTTCAGATTGAATTTGTTCCGTTATTTAAACCCCAGTACGCAAAATTTAAATTTATTACTAGTTGAAGCACTAGGTAACTATTTGCATGATAATCTTCAACTTACTCTCAAGTTAGAAGGATTAATTTTGAAATGACGTAGTTTAGAGAGATTTATTATATGCCTGTCACTACTTTAAAGACGGAAAAGCGAAGTAACCAAACTAAAATGAAGAATTAAGCAGCTATTGCAATTTAAATTTCTTTTCTTATGCTAACAACCATGTGTATATGTAGAACTTTTATTGTTATATATATATACATCGATATATATATATATAGAGAGAGAGAGAGTGAGATGAATAATAACTACTCTTACATATATCTAAACGCGATATATCTAGAGAGAATAAAATGAAAATTATCTCCTGGGAAATTCGAAATGGAATTTAGAAAGCAAATGTGCACTATTGTGTTAAATAATATTTCTAATTTGTATATAAATACAATAGAATTGCCAATGAAAAGTAATATAAACGAATAAAACAAGATAATTATTGCTGATTCAAAAGAAAGATCTCGTCGTATCAAGGGGAATTGGAATCTCTCCATACAACTATAAAAAAAATTATGATAAGGGGGTTTCGTCATCCCGAATATCTGAACAAACCTCTTTTCAATTTTAGATTTCTATTTAATTTTATATTATCCGAATTATACCTTACGTAGATAAGTCGGGATATTTCTGTGGAATCAGAAGTAATTCACTTATTTTATTCTTTTATATGACTTTTCATTGGCAGTTCCACTGCATTTATTTCCAAATTCAAAAATTCCAATTAATAATTAGTACGCTCGCATTCTAAATTTCACTTCGAATCTTCTAGGAGATAATTAATTTCCTAGGAGATAGTTTTAATTTTTTCTCCCTGTTTTTTTGTTAAATTAAACACTATTTTTGTAGCAATTGCACAGATTGCTGCAAATCAATTTCGCAGGATTTACAGCACTTGCACAGGATTTTACGTTTTAGTACTATTAAATATATTTTAAAATTCACTGATTTTAAAATTATATATACACATATGTGTCATAATTTCGAAGCACAGTCGCGATAGCTGAGTGGTACAGCGAGAGGATAGAGTTGATACCAAACTGAATTCTGCCAATTATCATCTTTATTTGCAGATTTGCAGGAACGCTAGAGTAATTCCTTGTAGACAATATACTCTTTAATCATAGCAATTGCAATAATTTCTTATACGCAGAGGTAAAAAGATATGATGTCATTTCAGGCAGAGAAGTATAAGCTTCGCAGATATGTTTGCATGGCATAAGCGGCTTAGATATGATTGCATGGTGTAGTTTCTCGAGAAGCAGAATTGTTTTATTCGTTTAGATTACTTTTATACTGCGTAGGTTCAAATGTGAATTAAAAGCTATGATTGGTTAATTTTATTTTTAGTTACGTTTTTCAAGCAGTGTTACGTAACGTAGAAAAATCTCCAATTTTGGAGAACATGTAAATTCAGGAGCAGAGCACCAAATCTAGAATGTTAATTTTGAGATCGCCAATGATTTTTTAAAGCAGCCATCGTATTTTGTAATATCTGACATATATATTTGTATATATGTATATATATATATATATATATACATATACAAGCAGAAAAGTACACTGATAATAGCTACGTTATACACAAAGATTACCGAAGCTATGCAAAGAAATTTAAAAAAGGAACAGTTACACATGCCTAATGTGTACAAAAATATATGATTTATATATCTGTATACGTATATGTATACATATATATGAACATATGAAAACTAAAACAATACTAATTTTCTCCAGTTTCAAAACACCTACCGTTCTTGATTTCCTATCGTTAATACTTCGAGTTTGCTTATGTTAGTGCATACGTTTGTTCTATGAAGTATTGTAGTTAGCAATTTAAATAAAATTAGGACAAAATTAATTTGTCTCGTGAATGGAAACATTATCAGTGCCTTCAAGTGTCTTGAAGAAATGGTCTAGTTTAGATTTTCATAATCTGGGTGTGTTACATATAAATATGTAAGATAAAAAATTCAGTAACTCAAAATTATACATATCTTTAGTTAGCAATATCTCCGTAATTCGACGTTTTCATTTCTGTATCTTACCTTTCTGCTCCAAATTATTTGAGTAAATTTACCTGAACTGAGTGTTTCCATTTCTTGCTTGTTTACGTAATCCTTCTGATTGGATGAGAAAATCCAGAATTTAAACAAAGAAATCCCAAGTTCATAAATATTACTGATAGTAATCGGGTGCGCCGTTTTTTTTTTCTCTTCTTGGTTTGCTGTCTGCCAACATGCACTTCTTGCCTCTGCTGTTTATCCTCACTGTCTAAAGAGATGTAAGCTTATATAATTGTGGGGTGCATCGCACCCATAATTATGATATGTGAACCCGTTTTAATTATGAAATGAAACTATACTGAATCAACGCAACTTCTGCGAACGTTTTCTACACCGTTATGTCATCTTAGTATCTACGTACTTGTTTACGCACCTGTTTTTCTAATAACGGAAGTAAAACCATTTTAGAAAAAAGCAAATGGAAATTCATCTATGGAATTCAACGAGTGTTAACAACAAGGATTTAAGCTTTTCGATGATTCCTAATTTTGCTTTATTATGCATCAATATGAAACATCGCGCTTCATCTATGCAGAAATGGGAAAAATTACCCTATCATCATTATTTTACAGCGTTTTCCGAATCCAGCATAGTGTTTATATTATAAGCGATGTAAAGAGTGCTTTCAATGATTAAGTATACAAACGTTCCAAATCATTTCAGCTACACATTCCCAGAGCTTTTGAAGGTCGTTAATACCTGTTTAAAATGAATGCATCGAAATTGTGTGCGATAAATTAACTTTCACTTCCTATCTTCGCCATTCGTATTATGTTTACAATCGAAAAACTCAAAATTATGATTTCAGACAGATGACTTAACACAACTGCGCAATTACCTTCTTTAATCATAACCTATTAAATTACAGTCACTTTAGTGAAAGAAAAGTCAAATAGTGTTACGAAATTTAAAATTTTACATCAAATGTTTTATGAATAAAGTAAGGTTTTAATTTGTGCAGCTAGAACTATAATCATACAGAAAATAATAAGCGCAATTATTATTTTGAAATTTGAACACCTAATGCTATTTCCTTATTATATTGGATTTTAAAAATTTAGCACTACTTTTTTTTAATTGATTAAAATTTTATGTTATCAAAATATTAAATTTTTCATATGTTTAATAAAATTAAATGGCGAATTTAAAGATTTGTTTTCATTTTATTTAAGAAAGGCTATTAAAAATAACAGTACTGATAATTATATTTTTCAATTTTTTGAAGAATTTAATAATTGTCTTATGACTGAGCTATATGTAAAAATGAATGAGTTATTTTCAAAAACTGGCACAGAAAATGGATATAAAATTGTGTTTACACTATAATGCCGGAAATATGAAATATTTTCATATTGAATATTATTAAAATGACTATAGAAAGACGAAAAATGCGAGAAATTGGATAATTATGATATTTTATATGATTATTGTAATTAAACAGTAAATTAATTTGAATTTATGGTAAAATTTTATAATTAATCCCTGTGCAACGTAAAATTGATAAATAATTGTATATAAAGTTAGCGTATGTTGAGAGAGTAATGATTCTAAAACAGAAGCCCGTTTTTACCTCTTTTATAACAGTTCGTTTTACTCTCTATGAAAAATGCTATGTTTTTAATGTAGAATTGTTATTTTTTCCATTGCTATAGAAAACGAAACGTGGCTTTTGTGTGTGTGTTACATAACAGAATACGTTAGTGCAGTTGACAAAGGACAATTACCTTATGCAAGGAAAGGTTGCCAAGCATTCCTTAATCTCTGATGAATATTAATACAACAGTCAGTAAAAGTGGATATGACCAAAAGATATGTTAGTATCTGGAGAATGCTCCAGGGGTCTTCCCGTTTGAGTAAAATAATAAAATTATAAATGTCATAATATCAGTGAACCCACAAAATCAGAATATTATTTCTATATTTATGATGTTAAAAATATTTTTAAACATTAAAATTAACATGTTATAAAATTAAAAAAAAATATTGTGATTATTCAGTATAAGTAATGGGTATATAAAATTTTTATTTTTGTGATATTGTGTGAAATGGTTTGAAAAGCTTTCCCTGAGCAAATATGATTATATGGACTCTAAAACCCAGACTTTTAAACTGAAAATTTTCATAAGACTCTAAAATGCTATCAAAGTTTATATTTTGTAGTTATTTATATAATAATGTGGGTCAAAATTTTTGACTTGCATTTTTCAAATTATGTTTGTCTTCAGCTGCTAATGCTTTAGCGCTTTATCTGTAAAAAAGCTTCTGTGTGGCTAATCTTTTTTCTATTTGAATGGGGATTTGTACAATTAAAAATATGCCAATGAAAAGTATAACTTAAATTAGCATTAGCTTCTAAGTCCTTCACTTTAATTTGAGTGTTTTTTCTCTCTATACTAAAAGCTTTAATAACATTTTCTGGACTTCATCATTCCTAGATTAGTTCATTTCGTATGGCTTTTATGCGACGATGATGACATATAGGTAATCTGAAACACAAAATTTCGATAACCGAAATCGTTCTCTCAAAAAGCTGCCGTATAGGGTAACTACGCACATTGCTTCTACCTCTGTTATCGTTTCGCTGTAACGTTTGCTCTTCATTATGAATCAACATTTGTGCGATAAACATTATTTCTACAGCGTTACATCTAAGTCTGCATCCAAGTTTGGTGTGTACGAAAACAAATTAATTTTCCAAATACATATAACACTTTTAAATACAAATACACAAAATATACACAAAATAAGCATTATACTTTAAAATAAAGCATACAGTTCATGGAGAATTAACACATTACTCGATCAAATAGAAAGTAACATAATACTTCTCCAATTTTTATTTCTGTTATGATAGAACTTATTACTTGGACTTATGTTAAGGGATTTACTTTATAATTAAAGATATCTATTTAATCTCTACCAATTAAACTAAGAGACTGTAAGGTATATGTACGGATAAATATGTTTTATTTTAATATAATTTAATAATTTTGGAAACAAGAGTAGTGTATGTATATTTCTTTAAAAATTTCAGTTTTGTTGCAAATTGAAATAAACTTTAATAAATAATGCGTTTAAAAAAAGGTTCTCAAGAGAAACATTTTTGTATAGGAAAAATATTCTAAAACTAAAATGAAGAAACTAGGCAGAAATGAAAAATTGTATGTACCTTTTTATTATTCAGTATGGTTTTCCTGGTTAAATATCATGAGACATTTACTTATGGAAGTATCTTTCTAAACAAAGAATTTTAAAATGCAAGTACTAGCCACACAATAACTTTTGATGTATCTTCAGCAGCTGTTGAATCAAATTCATATCTGAAAGTCATTAAGCAGGGGAACGTAATCGAATTTGCTCTCCTCTCAAGCAAACTGAGCACACATTTCTTTCTTTTGCAAAGTTGATTTGTTGTCTAACTTGGAAAATAAAAACGAAATTCGCAATATTCCTTTACCTCATTTATTTTAAGTCCATAATTTTTTAAACTATTTTTTTTGTTTAAAGTATTGAGGAATTGCTAAAAATTATTAATTTTGGTCCTTGAGAGTTTTTACAAAACGTGTGGGAACTTATACCTGAATTGCATCAATAGCTTTTTTTATTAGTTTCAAAATGATATTTAAAAAACATTCTCGAAAATAAACATTGCAATAAAAAAGATTTATGTAAATAAAATAAATACAAACGTAAGTTTCTACTAGCCACTGTTGCTCCATGAGCACTAAGTTGGGGTGACCGACGGTGTAATACAGTGGTTCTCAACGTTTCTTGCTCCATGCATCTCATTCAGCAGCTGCTAGAATATTGTGCCTCTTCGCTTCGAAAGAAACAAATACACTTATTTAAATTTAGATTATTCTTAATGTGTTTTATGAATTAAACTAGATAAAGTACAGATGAATGTGATAAATACCAAAATTTGAATAAAAGTAGTTTTTGTATTCAAATTTCAATCAAAATTAAAACTAAGTACTTAACAGATATATAAAATTCTGCTAGCATTTCTCCCTCAAACTATGAACTTTCCTTCAAGAATAGAATTTCCTTCTGGTTGAGAACCCCTGTTTTAATTTTAATTTTGTAATTTACATTCTATTTAATTTGAGTATATGTTTTGGGTAACAGAAAGAATAGTTATTAAAAGATCGAACGGGGGCAAGTACAAGGAAATTATAAAAAATCAAATTTTTCTAATAAGCTCTCATGAGAAAATATAAAAATTTTAAATGATATCTCAATTGGCAATTTTAATGACTTTAAAATTTCGCAACCATTCACAGCCTCAACGTTGAAGAACAGAAAATTTTTTTATGAAACATAATGAGGACAAATGAAAAAAATTTCAAATTTTTCTAATGAAAACTGTGTAAAAATGTGAAAAACGAAAATAATAATTTTTTTAGTAAAAACCTTTAAGATCGAACTCGGGAAAACTACAGATCAGGCAAAGTTTCTGTTCAGATATATAAAAAGGCATGAATGATAAAGATAAAAAATGTATAGAAAATGCATTAAAAATGAAATTAGGACAAACGGTAAAAATTTGAATTAAAAGTAAGAATGAAATTTAGAATTTTGAACAATTTCTCAAAGAAAAAAAAACTTTAAAATCATTTTCTTGAAAATAGAGTTTACCACTTCTGTCGACAAATCCATTTTTGATATAATATTGTTGTTTTTTATTTTATCAATACGTTTTATTACGAAAGGTTAAAGCTTCTTGTATTTGAGGAACCTATTCCAATCCAAAAATCGTTCATATGAACTCGCAAGTGTAATTTCTTATCATTTTTATAGCTAGGAACTAAAGACGTATTTAATTCTCCGCAGAGAAATATGAATGCTCTTAGCAGAGCGAACCACAACTTCTCTTGACAGAGCTATAAGTTAGTGCAAAAAGACAAGGTTAATGCAAACTACCTCATCAACTAACTTTCTTTCTGGAATTGCATTTCTTTTTTTTTTGGTTAAAAAAAAGCGGCACGGGATGACTTTCTGAATAATCATTCTCCCAAAAATTTATCAGAGCGTCTCTCGATTGGTGATAGCACCCTGACTGTTTGCCGGTTATAACGTTGACAGGCCTACTAAATCTTCATGAGTATATTCCGGTTCCGACTTGGGACTCAAACGAGGTGGTCTGCGGCAATGCATAACAAAACACCTATAAACAAATATATAGGAAGTTTAGACGAAGGACTCCCAGGTTCAAGTTTTCCTAGAGAACGAAACTATGTTTCTCCTTCGGATCACTATGAAGGAAGCCGAGAGTTGAGAATGGCTCATGATTGCGGGTCACGTTGAGCTTTCTCAAGAACTGTTAAGTAGTCG
This sequence comes from Stegodyphus mimosarum, assembly GCA_000611955.2. Taxonomy (NCBI): domain Eukaryota; kingdom Metazoa; phylum Arthropoda; class Arachnida; order Araneae; family Eresidae; genus Stegodyphus; species Stegodyphus mimosarum. The sequence continues at coordinate 89,292 of KK113835.1, forward strand.
TTAGGAAATAACCTTCTTCCGAGAACATCGGGATGGTCGTCAGAAAATAGCTGAAGACGTTACACTACGTACGACATCTCAATGAATTAACCGTTCATTCTCGATGAGAAAGCTCTCTGATAGACTCTGATATGTATAAATGTTATGACAATCTACTGTTTCTTTATATTCTAAGATAAATTGTTCTGAAATTGTCTGATATTTTGAAATAATGAAACCATTCACAGATTATTAAACATTTCGAATCAAATAATTGGTCTGTTCTCGAAACGCTTGACGAACATATATACATTTATAAGCTATCAATTTCAAGAAAGTGCTCTTTGCAACTTGTAATTATGGTATTCATCATCAGTTTTGCCTTTGAAATTAAAAATATAATCGCTATCATTTAATTTGTCAATGGCTTCATCAGAGAGATTACAGTGACGCATTTTAAGAAATTAACATCCCTGTTCGTTATTTACTGCTACGTTAGTTATTGTTAAAATTTCATGTTTTGATTGCGAGTGTTTCAAAGGTATTAGTTAACATTTCCCTGCATTCCAGTTTAAAAGTTGCAGTATACGATCTAAAGCTGCTGAATTCTTCGATTATTTGTTATTAAAACATTTTATTAAACACATGTTTAAAATGACTTATATGCTAGGGAGAATTTCGTCTTCTAAATTATAACGTCCATCACTTGTAGATGATTAACAATTTTTATACATTTCATATGAATATAAGTCATGTTTTAAAATTCTAATTATATTCTATTTATAATGCTCTAATGTTATATATTTCTATAATGCTCATTTTTATTAAACAAACAGACTTCATACTCTTCAAATGAAATTCTCTTTTTAACAACACTTTTTTATATTTTTTGGATTCTTGTTTATATCCTTACAGACATACATTCTCGCTCTTAATTTAGCGAATTGTTCCATAATTATTCCAGTATTTTCATCAGTCATTTATCCTAAAACCTTCGTATTTACTTGTGGAATATTACATTTAATATTATTTTTCTGATAATTAGATTCATCAAAATAATCAATCATATCATATATATCATACATAATATAAATAATATCATATATATAATCATATCATATATATCGTATATTATATCATATATAATATATTATGTCATATATTATATATTATATCATATATAATATATAATCATACCATATATATCGCATATCAAATCATATATAATGTATAATCATATCAGTTTCATAGCTTCATAAAAATCATCAATTTTAATAACAATGTTACGTATGTACGGGTTTGTGATGGACTGAATATACACTGTTTCCATGTCATATCAAGATTATGGAGATGTGATTGAATGGTTTCATCATATGCTTCAAACCTGTGACCAAGTTCTTGGCAGGTTTGAAGAGGATTCTGCTTGATTTCCTTCTCCAAATGGACTTTTTCAAATGTGGACGAACGACCAACATGAGGCTTTTCCTCAAGGTTTCATCTCTAGAAAAAAAAGTCTGTTGAACCACTTTTGAGCAGTCCGTTCACTCACTGACGACTCTTCAAGTATGGAACATATTCTTTTAACGGACTTTAGATTGTATCCTAATTTATACTCGTAAAGAAAAATCTCAAAATCTCCTTTTACAAAGAAATGTTCTTTGAAGATTGCGCTTACTACCAAACCAACAGCAAAACTTTCGATGCACTGAACAACACTCTACTAAGTAATGTTTGAAAGGAATGTAGGCATATGATGCAATCAAAATGAATTTAACCACATTAAGTGCCAAATTAACAGTTCTCAAAAACTGCACGAACGTTCTTGATTACGTAGTAGTTACGACTTCTAACAAATAAGAACGTTAAATACAAGACAAAGCCTCAACGCGTAAGTTCGCAGAGTCATTTCTGAATACTCTCAATACGCTGAGAACTCTGAACTCAAATCTGAACTAAATCCAGCTGAGAACTGGTGCTTTCTCTGGACTCATATAGATTTCCACTGTCCGCGGCGAAATCTCCAGTACCTTTGATTTCTGAAAATTGCTGGAAAACCTATATATTAAAGTTACATAGGGCTGAATACAGTGGCAGTTACATAGGGAAGGACTAGCCAGATATGGCCTATGGAGCCAGATAAATTCATATTGTTACGAATTTTGTATGTATGCAAATAAATTCAGTGAAATTGTATGTAAAATTGTTGTATGTCTTGTATAATGCAGCATGAAAGACTTTAAGAAAGTGAAGAATCGTAGTAAAAATAAGATTGCAGGACCAAGGTTCTTTTAACATTGAGATACATTACTATTATTACATTTACATGTTCGGCTCAACTTTTCCCCAATAGATGGCATTAGTCGTCCACAAATATTATGCTAAAGAAACGGACGAACTGGTGCCATAGGGGGGGGGAAGGAGAGCGCTTGATGAATCGGAAGTGTTAAGACGGACTTTTTTACTCTTGTGTAAAATTACGAATAATGAAAGGCGATTTTCGCCAACTGTGATGCGTAGTAAATCTGTTCAATAAAGAAGGAAAGAGGGGTAAGTAATCCCCTTCATATTTTTTATCTCATTGCTTATTTATTTAAAAGTAACTGAACATTTTGAGAATATATGAAATGGAAGTAACTTTTGTTTTCGAACCTGAGGACACAGCTCCACAACGGGTAGTTGGGAGTTATTAGTGTCTAGTCATAACAACTATCCTGCAAATTTGGCGAGATAACTCCAACTGGAGATGGTTCTGAATAATAATTTTCGTCGCCAAATTGGCGAACACAGAAATCCTACCCATACGTCACCAAATGGTTGCCAAATTTCTATGTTGCTATCTCACCAATTTGGCGACGAAAATTATTATTCAGAACTATCTCCAGTTGGAGTTATCTCGCCAAATTTGCAGGATAGTAATGTATCTCAATGTTAAAAGAACCTTGGCCCTGCAATCTTATTTTTACTACGATTCTTCACTTTCTTAAAGTCTTTCATGCTGCATTATACAAGACATACAACAATTTTACATACAATTTCACTGAATTTATTTGCATACATACAAAATTCGTAACAATATGAATTTATCTGGCTCCATATACAGTAGCGTAACATCATCCGAATATCCATATTTTAAAATATTATAATGAAATTCATGTATTAGTTATTTTGATAAATCTTATGCCAACGTAGACTGTTATATCAAAGGTGACCTTTAGTTTTATCCATATATTTATCACTTAAATTTTCATCAAATATACTTCTAAGTTTGGTTTAGCAATTAATTTTTAGCTTTTCCATATTTACAGCATAATCTCTCATAATTTCTCTTTGTGATGTTTTTTAATGATTTTCCAAATATTGAATTATTCATGAACTTACAGAAGTCTTTTTTCAAAATCATCAGCAGGATTTGTTTTTATTTGTGTATCCAAATATCTGTATTTCTTTCAATAAGTTTAAATTCTAAGGTACTTCTAATGAAAATATATTTCTTTAAAATCATCAGGAATGAAGAATTTAATTTTAATAAAATTTTCACAAAATATCAAATTAAAAATTCAGAATGGACAATAACTTTGCGTAAATCTCAACTAAATCAGTGCAAGGAGGGATGATTTCTTTCCTTTCTGAATCTTGCTTCAATAGCGGCTGGAAAATGGTCCACTCTAGGCGCTTATTAACCCAACTGCTGGCGCTAGAATGAAAGAGCTTTTTGAACCTGGAACTGTTTGAAAATTATTTAATGTCGACTTTATATCAGCTATACAAAGTACAATACCAGCAAAATGATTTTAAAATTATTGAAAGATAATTCAAAAAAATGAAAACCAGCGCTGATACAGCCGTTTTAGAGGAGTGTTTGCTTCTGATTTGTTGTCCAAAAGATTGAAAAAAATTTAAAACATTATTTTCAATTTAGATATATCTAGAGGACATGAAAGCCATTAGGTTTATTATTGCAACCGTCCGAATTACGTTTTGTTGAGTATAATAATTCTTCTGGTTACTGGATTAAAGTACAGTAATATTTTAGTTAAAAAGAGATACTCTTCCTTAAAGTATAGTAAAACATATCAAAACTTCAGGTTAAAATTAATATATAATGATAGTTTTTTGTAACATCCATTATCTGTTTTCTGTCGTTTTTACAACATGGAATGCGCAACCGAAAGAAATAAAAATCGATTTTCTTTAGAAGATTTAAATTCTTTTATTCAAAGACTAGTAAATCCATGAAATTTTTTATATATAAATGAAGCACTAGTTTTAAATCTGAAAAAATAAACTGGAAGAATTTACGGTTGAATTTTTTCATCTGCTTAAAAATATTTAAAAAGTAGCAGTCAGGGAATTCATAAAGTTTAATGGAAATCATGTTTAAATATTTTGATAGATTTCATTATTACAGGTGCAAATTATGCAGTTACCGATTTGAATTCATGAATTTCATTATTCCAGATAGAAATTATGCAGTTGCAGAATGAACTTTTATTTGGAAGTTTATTTGTTTAATAACTTGGAAGAAAAAGTACAGAAGTATAAACCACCTAATCGCATAATTTCGTAAGAGCTCGACAACGATATGCTATCAAATTTCCGAACGGATACAAAATTGATTTATCTGTAAGTAAATTGTATAAAATATTAGGATTTGAAAGCAAAATTTATGAAGAAAGCGAACAAAAATAATAATGCACCGGGGATATAGCGATTACAAATAACAAACAGTATCTTCATTCATTGTGATATTGCAAAAGGAGTTGTAATCAATAATAAGATATCGGATTCTTTTGTATACAAAATATGTATCGCGAAGCAGTAAAATTGTAGAACGCTCATCGTTTCTCAGCTTGGAAGATTCGGATGAAGTTTTCAGACATCAAATGCTTCCAAAATCTTTCATACCTAAACATATTGAGAAAATAAAAGACTGTGACATTATATTGAAAACGGATTAGCCTGAATAAATTGTAAGTGTTATTTTCAAGAAAATGGTTTTAAAGGTTTTAGCTAAAACTTGTTCAAAAGTGAATTTATATTTTTTCTTTAACAATTCTTTCTTTAACTTTCTTTTAACTCAGTTACGTTTTTGACCCGCTCTTTTCTCACTCTTTAATTAAGAGCACGCCTTTTTTAAGATGCCTCTTTCTTCATGTTAATTTTCGTATAATAATAATCGTTTAGAAAATTTGATATTTCATCATTTGTTCTCGCTTCATCCTTAATGTATTTTATACACAATTTTACCTTTTATCATTCATACAATTTTATACACTGTTTTAGCAGAAAATTTGATCCCTCGTTCAGTCTTCAATGATTTTATTAGAAAATTTATCCTCATTTTTTAGAAAAATTTGAAATTTTATCTTTTGTCCTCATCGTGTTTTTTAAGAAAATATTTTTTCTAGATTGGAAGCTGAGGTGGTAAAGGTTTAAAAACCTTAAATTCTATTTGCATTTAAATCACTTTACAAAAATTGCGAATTTCGACGTTTTAAACTTTTTTATGGTTATTAATTTATTTTATGGTTATCATAAAAATGTAATTTTTTTGTATTTTTTTAATGAATCTTCGTTCGATCATTTAATAAATACTCTCAAGCTAGCGATTTTTTTTTTCTGTTAAATTTTGAATTTTTGTAACTATCAAGTCAAAGTATTATAGACAGTTTTATTTTAACCTTTTTATTTTCCTTGGGAATCATTCAGTTAGAAGGCGCAAGAGCCAAAATTAGTCTAACATCCGTTTGCTGTTTGTTACTCATGGGTAATTTTGTATGCAACACCTTAAGCGCTAAACCCCCCTGTCTTGTCTTTCTTTCCATTTAGTCCTCGATATCCAATTTCAACAATAGGTTTGGGCGACCGAAGATCTGTATAGAATTTGATAGAAGATAGATTTTATAGAAGGAAACTATTTTTTAGGTTTTATATCGCCAGTCAACAGTGATTGACGTAATTCAGACGGAGAGTTATAATTTCAGTTAACGGTGTTTCATATGTGGCTTAACGTGCTTGACCCTTTCACTCTAGCGGAAATCAGAGGCCAAGAAACGCGCGCGAATTTGACAATTTTGCTAAAGAAGGGAAAAAAAGGCAGTTATTGCTTTGGAGATAAAATTGTGTGTCAATGCATTTATTGCTTAAAAGAATTAAATGGCTTAGATCAGCGGTCTCAAAATGGCAGCCGGAGAGTCACATGAAATCTCTGAATTTTACGCGGTTTTACGGTTGGTTACATTTTATGATTTGCGAATGCATTTTAATTCTGCGTTTGTTGGTAATAATTGTTTTGTTGGTAATGTTTATAATTTTAGAAATACAGAGATGCGTACTGAGGTTATGCAGGTGACCGCTGTTGAAGGGAAAAGAAAATTAATACTTTGAATCTTCGTTACTGTATGCTTGCATACCAAGTCAGGTGGCTGGGGTAAGATGACAGTACTTCCCACTTCGGTATAATTGCTAAATTTAGTTTACCAGACAATAATTGGCAGCGCTTAGGTATTCTGGTGTTTCCGAATATTTTTTACTGAGTTACTACTTCTGTGAGTATTTACTGAGTTACTACTTCTGATAAATACTCTTCTTGTGTCAATCACTAGTTGGTTAGCTTGATGCAAAGCTGTGAACCTGATATTGTTATATAATTGTAGACAAGCTAAGATACTGCTTCTAAAAGCTGTTGTGTTATATCTATCTAATATAAATCCTAGCACTTCGAATGATGCATAAACTCTGAATGTAGCTTTCATACGAGAACTCATTTTGTTAATTAAAGTTGCAAATAAAATTATAAAAAGGATTTTATTTGAAATATTATTCTGAGCAAACAATGTTTTTAACAAAGGATGGAAGAAATGGATGAAGAACGACGTGTTTTTCATGATAAATGGGCAATTATATACCTTTGTTTTGTTGTGGCAATTAAACTAGACATCTTAGCTGTAGCAATCTCAGAAATATTTCCCGCTTCCAAGGCTAAAATTTTTATCAGAATTGAAAAGACATCATGTGTAATTGTAATTGTAGTAAGCAATAAACAAGATCATAAATAAGTATACATCAATGTGTGTATTTTTCTGCATGTGTTCAAGAAATTTTCATGAAAAATAGAAAGAGAATGGACTGCCAAAATTCTTATCTTACCTTAGAAAATAACTTGTAGATTTCTTGGAAATTTTCGTGTGTTGTTTTTTTAGTTTAACACTAGAATTACGGGAACGGTCATTTTGGCCGTATCTCCATTTTAATTAGACTTATTTTTTTTATTCTTTATTTATAATTTAGATGCTGTTCAACTTTTCTTAAAATCTTCAGAATATCACATGATATTTTGTTTATTTATTTTAAGTAATTATTTTCGACAATATTATTGTTTATACCTAGAATTATGGCTATCGGTTATTTTGACCGTATCCAGAAAATTATAGATTTCTCAATATTTTTAGGACTTTTTTAGCTATATCCGGTTTGCTGATAGATAAACAAGTGTATTTTGGGTAAAGAAGATTGCATATTTCACGGAACTGAATGGGGAGGAGAGGAGGGGGAACTAAAAACATCTATTTAGAATTTTTGTGCGCCACGTATCTGCGATTTTCGCTTGTGTTAGAAAGTTAATTTTTCAGTAGATACAAATGTAAGAAGCATTTGTGTGTACCTGGTGACGTCGTACTTCGCGATATGTACCAGTGATCGTCTTTACTGCGTATATGTATTTTACTTCATTTGGATATTTTTGTTGTTCTGACGTGTTTATCATGTCGTGTAGAAGCGTTGGTAGAACATACCTAATGAAGGAAGAGATGCTGAAAGTATTTGAAGGTCTTTCTGGTGATAATTCTGTTTCAAAAAGTGAACTTGAAGAAGAATTTTATATTGAAACTACATCCAGTTTACCCGACAAGGACTGGAGTGTTCCTGTTGAAACAAATGAATCCGATTCGTCTCATGGAGAACCTGTTCATGAAACAGGAAAGGAAAGTAAAAATTTAGATCAAGATCACAAAGATTGCAAACAGATCCATTTGCCTTTGTGTCGGAAATTTGGAATGCTTTTATGGAGAACTACTTGAAATGTTATAAACCGGGCCAAAATATAACAATTGGATGAACAATTATTTCCCATGAAAACCCGATGCCGATTTATTCGGTATATGCCTAAAATGCCGGACAAATTCATCATTAAATATTGGCTTAATACTCATGTGCAGTCAAAATAGTATTTACTGAACGGAGTTTCTTATTTGGGAAAAGACGAAACAAGACCAGCTGGACAAACAGTAGGTGAACATGAAGCTTTTCGCTTGATAGAACCGCTGAAATTAGTAAAATAAATGAGGAATTCAGGGATAAGCTGCACTGGCACACTAAATCTTTCAAAAAGAGAAATACCTTATTCTTCCAAAAATACGAGAAATGAGCTCTCTTCTATTAATATTGCTAAGCATGACAATATAACGCTTACGTTTTATCAAGGAAAAAAAACAAGAACGTCCTGCAAATGAGTACCAGAACAAATGAGTACCATCCACCCGACATTAGAAATCGCATCTGACGATAAAATAAACCGAAAGTTGTGAATTTTTACAATTCGACCAAATATGGAGTTGATGTTTTGGACCCGATGACAAGAAAATACTCAGTAAAGTCCTCATCCAGCCGTTGGCCAGTTCAAGTTTTTTTTTAAATATATTTTTAATATTGTTGATTTGGCCGTGATAAATGCATGGATAATTTACAAGGAAACAACTGAATATTAGAATATCAGTCGTCGTTATTTTATTACGAATAAGGCTGAAGAGCTTCGAAATATGTTCAGTTCATCCAAAATTCACAAACTTTCTGTATATAAGGAAATGAGAATTGGTACTTACGTCAACCTTTCCCGTAGGCGTAAACCAATTCCAAATAAATGAACGTAGAGGCAACAAAACTTTGAATACGTGTCAAAAGAAATATGTTTGTTGAACCTGTGCAGGTAAAATTAAAAAATTAGTAATCTATATACACTGCAAAATCAAGTAATGTAAGTACTAATATGTATAATTTTTAATATATTTATTTCATAATGAAAATTTTTATGAGGCAATTTATAAGAAGTTTAAAAATATTTAGAGTGATTTCTTTTCTCTTTTAGCTTTTTCTTATATTAAATTATCCTTCGATTAATAAATTTACTCACTTTGTTCATTTTGCTGTCTGATAGATTAAATTATCTATTCGTTGCATATATTTACTCAATTTACTTTATCTACTTACTAAACAAGCAAAATGTACCGCTATAAGCATTAACTTTACATAATATTAGCACAACCTTTTGTTTGGAACAAGCTGTCGAAATGACCGATGATCATAGTTATAGGTATACGAAAAACGCCGTCTTGCTAGTGTTAAGCTAAACGTTTTAGAGTAGTTACACAGTCTTTAACTTATTAATGCTCTCAGCCCAGTTAATCCAAATATACTAAATTATGTCCGCGTACCCGACTAAATACGTTCAAGAATTTATAGTCCAAAGGGTCAATTTTCCTAGAAGGACTATTAATTTCCTTTTGGCATTTTGCGTTGGTTCACTATAAATGTCGGTTCACTTTTCAAATTGCTGCCACCAAATACTAGAGCCCTGTATTACATTTAGAGAAATTAAATAATGAAGAATCTGCATAAATGTATGTATGTTTTTCGTATTGTGATAAAACAACGGTACCTCGAGCCATCAAATTTTGAATAACGTAATCCTCCACCGAATAGTAATTTAATTAATTATTAATTATTTAATTAATAATTTAATTTAGTTATTTAATTTAATTAATTATTAAACGAATTAACTTGTAATTTGTTTTATTAACAATTTTATAGTTTGTCAGATATTACGGAATTTTTGATTAACAAACTAAACGATTTCAAAATCAGTAATGGCAACACTGTACGGGAGGAAAAAAAATTATCTCCAGCGCGCGAGACGCTGTATCGGATATTCTAAAGATATGCTTATTTTAAAATCATTTTGCGGCATTACTCTTGAACTGAATTTTATGGTTTAAGTGCGAAGAACGTGATATTTAATAAATAAAAGTAACACACAAGACGTTAAAAATCACCCCTTTGGGCATAATGTAAAACCTGAAAAGCTTTTAGATTTTTATTTATTTATTCATTTTTTTTCAGATATAATAGATTTTATTTTCAGATACAGCAGATTTAAGAAATGAGATTATTGCTTAATCGCTCAGTTTTTTACTTAGAAACCTACCAGATTAAATCTGAAAATATCTTAGGCTTTACTGAATGGCAACATGCTGGTGCGTGGATGATAATAGTATTTTATTTGCAGTCGTGGGAACCCATTGCTTTCGTACAGCCAACCGAAGTTGTTAATTAAAATTGAAGATAAGTACCTTACATTTTTCAGAGCGGTCACTATCACCTGCTGGAAATAAAAATATTTTATTTCGAACAGTGTTGCCAATGCTCTTTTTCAGTTCGTTGAACCTGTTAATCAAAAATTCATTAAAGTTTAGCAAAATGTGAAATAAATAATAACACAAATTCAAAATTCAGCCTTCCACGTGCATATGTTCAGGGGGAGGACTACGTTGTTAAAAACAAAATACCTCCATTAATCATCATTTCTTCATCATATATACGTACATGCAAATCCGTCATTATTTGATTTTTTTAAAAACAATACAGGTCGATAATATTTGGTAGGAACGATTGAGTGATACGCCGTTTATAGTGAGTAGAGTCATTAGGTCTTTTCTTGAAGCAGGAGACCTGAAAAATGCGCAGTGCGCCGGCCGGGAATCAAAGTCTGGTGCTATTTCATGCTGATCGAATATACTTCCAATTACAACACGAAGGCATGCAGGAGGGAGAAAATACCTTATATACTCCCCCTTTTAATGGGCGATTGGAAATTAGGGAAGCCCCAACCACCAAGTCCTGTTGGTGATGAATTATCGTCCATCACCTTTAAGTGTTGGAACTACTTGTACAGTCATAATGGCTTCTGATGCTGGAAACTTGAAAAATGTGCAGTGCCCACGCTGAGACTCGAATTCTGGACCTCTTGAATACGCGTTGAGTAGGCTTCCAATTTTAGCACTAAGGCGTGCGATAAAGGAGGGACAAAATACATTATAAGTGATATCCCATTTCGAGACTACACTGACTACCAATAAGTAATTGGACACCTGTGATAGAAAAGAAAAACTAACTTTATTCAAAATCAATTGTTGGTAGAGCCTACACGAGAGGTAGTTACAGCGTGAACCCTCCGGGGCATACTTTCCACAAGTCTTTGTATGATAGCTAGTGATATTTTCTTCCTCTCGGCTTGGAGAAGACATAGAAGTTCCTTCACCGATTTTGCACGGGTAGTGCACCCCTGAATTCGGCGATGCAACTTGTCACAGAGGTTCTCGATAGGGTTCCGGTCTGGACTCTGGGCAGGCCAGTCCATTCGATGAACTCCATTGGCACCATACCAGGCCTTGGTTAACGTCGAAACATGACAACTGGCATTGTCGTCCTGAAAGTTACAGTGGTCCAACTCGTAAAACTGCCACAACGTAGAAAGTCCATTGTCATCCAGAATAGTGCAGTAGGCATCGGAGTTGAGCTTACCATGAATGGGGACCAAGGGTCCCAGCCCATACCAGGAGAAGCACCCGCAGACCATAATTCCACCTCCGCCGAACTTGACTGTAGGCACAATGCATTCTGGCAGGAGACGTTGTCCAGGTAGATGCCAGACCCAGACCCTGCCATCCGAAAGGTAAAGGGTGAACCTTGATTCGTCACTCCAAAGAACCTGTTTCCACTGATCTAGGGTTCAATTTCGATGGGCTTTCCACCACATTAACCGAGCAGCGCGGTTGGACTTTGTGATCAAAGGCTTATGGGCAGCAGCACGACCATGAAACCAAGCAGATGTGCTTCCTTACGGATGGTTTTCATTGAAACAATACTCCAGGATGCCTGTTGAAACTCCTCGCGAATGAGGGCCATCGGTTGGGTGCGGTTCTTCCGAATTTCTCTGGACAGCACTCGTCGGTCTCTATCTCCCAGTTTCGTTGGTCTGCCGACTCGAGCCACATTCCGACAATCACCGCTCACCTTCCACTTCTAAATCACATAGGCACTGTCGCATAGACACTGCCGCATAGTCCCATAGGCACATAGTCACACATTCACTGTCGATTTTGGGTACTTCAGATCGATAGATATGCCCCTTAAGGATCGGCCACATTTGTGATACCCGATAATTATACGTTTCTCGAAATCAGAGAGCTCCGAACTGCGAGGCATCTTGCACGCGACTAAAGCCTATGCTGTTTCCTACACGATATATATCGACGGAATCCGTGACGTACCTTAGGGCCGCAGATATCGTCATTTGCATATGTGTCCAAATACTTATTGGTAGTCAGTGTATTATGCTAATAAAAAATGAAAAAAAAAATCAGGCCTGTCTGTTGCTTTGAGATCGCGCTTTCGGCCAGCATGAAATTTGAGTTTGAGACCATTGGCTTAGGAAAAATGGTATTCAAAATTTCAAGAATGAAATATTTCCTCGGCACAAGAAAATAATTCCATTTAAAGGCTTCTGGGCTCGAAGGTATGCTGGTGTAATTGGAACAAATCTAATACAGTACTGTTTTCGGCAATGATGTGTGAATACTGTGCAGCATGTCGTGTAATGCATTTAAAAGGCCTTGTTCGCCTACTTGAAATTAGTTAAATACGCATATTTGGTTAATCATAAATAAATGGTTCGCATGTTTTCTGATTTCTAACTAATTGTATCGAAAATATAATGAAAACATTTTTGGAATTAAGGTTTTTATAGAATTAACCATTAATTTGAATGTAATTGAAAATTTTAATTAACTAATTCAACGTAATTGAAATTTTTCATGAATTTAAATTTTAATTAATTTTTAATGGAAGTGTAAATAAAAGTAAATTTATAATGATTTTGAGTACAAGTAATAAATTACAAACCAGACGAAATTTCAAATTCTGAAGTCAAATATCATAAAATCTTTATTTGATTTTATGTGCATTATTAAGCATGAATATTGATTAATTTGTATTTTCTCTATAAACGTTTAGCCATATCATCTAAGTTTGCAGTTTATATTACTGCTTACTTCAATAAAATGGTATCACATGTTCCGGTTATATGCATATAGATGTAAATTGGGTAAAATAAATTTAATTAGTAACCACATCTCTTTTTATTGCTAAAATTAGTTAAAAGAATATTTTCTATCACAGCTAACTAACGAAATAATTCCTTATTCACCAGTTTATTCAATAAATGCATGTTCAGTATATATGTGAGATTTTACTTATTTAATTCAATGCTCAATCTTAGAACCCCACAAACACTAACAAGCGAATAATCGCTTAAGTGTGTGAATAAACACCTAAGACTTACAAAGGCTTAACTACCCTTTATTTCTTAGAATAATTGCAATCAGTTCCTAACTCGTAACGTACACAAGAGCCTCCACTTGGGCTTGAACTTAATGAATTTAAACTAAACTAAGCTTAACTAAAGCTATCTGAAAGATATAGCCGAAGCTATCAGGATTTGATATCAAGTAGTTGGCCCCTAAATATTAATTAAATCGACGAAGCCAAGCAAGGGCCTAAAGTATGGCCGAGCGTAGTATCTAAGAGAGATCGTAGCCAAAAGGCAAATGCTCGCTAGTCAGGAAACTCAGACTCTCTCTCTCGCAGTCGGCGAAACATCGGCTTAATCATACTCATTTGCATTCACAGCGTTTCTGAAATTACATGCTGATCGGAAATTGTAAGCTAAAATTAGAATAGATAGGAAAGAAGCATAACTTAAAATAACTGTTAATAAAATTAGGATAAACCTTACATATATAAAACGTAAATTTAATATATGATTTATATTCGTACTCATTAAAATTAATTTTAACTGTGTATATAAAAAGAAAACAAAAACGATTTAATCAAATATCTCTATAGTTTGTTTCACTCTTTCATTATATCGTTGGAATTTAACTACCCTTTTCCCACATTTGAAAATATTCTTGTGTCTATTTTATATATGTTAGAATAATATGTCTGCTGGTACATATTAAATAAAATTAATATGAGAGCAGCAATCCTCAGAACATATTGTTGCACGAATAGTTGGGCCCTTACCTGTAAATTCTAAAGCAAAAAGATTCGTGCTTACTTGCAAGAAACAAACTTCCTGACAACATAAGTTTCTGCTTCTTTTTTATCTTTTTTTTCCACAAGAATGGCAAGATTTAGGAGATAGGAGAGAAGAGATTTCTTGATTGCTTACTTTGGCAAAAACAAAAGTCCAAAAAGAGAACCGGACCTTGACGTGACTGATGGTGATGAAGTAGTTGTGAGTTCAGGCTGTTTGTTCTCTTGGGGGGTTTCAACTGGGTGAAAGAAAATCTGCAACTAAGATGGAATGAACGCTAATTAAATCTCTCCTCGGCACCTAATTAATTCTTAGCCTGGGATCCGTAGTCCTTAGATAATTCTTCACACTCCTTGTTAAAATTTTGTTTATTCACATTTGCGTTCCTGTATTTTTAATTTAGAGACATCTGGTTGCCTCAGCTCTCGAAGATTAATTTAATCATTTAATTTTAATTTTAGGCATGGGTTAAGATAACTATCGCCAAAGCTAGTACAGAGACTTTAAGTCGAATAAATTAACCATGGTAAATTTAACAAAGTTCATAATTTATAATCCAGAATTCCTACAATAGAAAGAAGTCTAATTTAGATGCAACTTTCTGTTAGATTTTTTTGTTTACTATCAATTTATATTGTTTGTGAAGCATGTTTTTTATCCATCTGCATTAATTGAGTTTAATTGCTAAGCTTTTATTACGGCTCAAAGCTAAAAAAAAATTTTTATTTAATTGCATATTTAACGCCTTTATCAAAGTCCGATGTTAAATTTCTAATCTTAATAAATAAAATTTTATTTAATAAATTATCTTCTTATTTAATATTTTTTAATTTAAATATTTTTTGCACTAAATAAATGCACGAAATGTTACAAGTTACGCACAATTATGCAATGAAAATATGCAAATATATATGCACATATATATATAATGTACATGTGTATTGTACAACATGTTAAGAAATCTAGATCTACAAAAACATGAAATCCCAAACCAGACCAATAAGAATCAATTACTTATGAATTATCTGGATCTTAGCATTGATATTCTTAAAGAAGTAAGTTTTCTGATAAAAGAAGGGAATTCTGTTTTTCAACAAATAAATTGGAGTACCAACATCTCCAAAAAAGTTATTGCAAATAAAATTTTTAATCGAATTACAAGAATTAAAAAAGTAAATAAAAGTCCAATTAACATTGTTAACACTTTACTTTAAAAAGCCAAAGTGATCTACACCCTTTAAAATTTTTTTTAAATAATAAATTTTCTATCTGAAAGTACAAATAAGAGAAAGATAAAGAAGGATGCTGTAGAAGGTTTTATAGTGTAATTTGTATATATGTATTACTGTATATTTTTACATGACTACACTTTTATTAGCAGAGTCCCTACTCTATTTTGAGTCGTCATTATAAGCCCAAGGCGTGAAAATTATATTCTTTTCTGACATTTCTTTCCTTTTTTCTTTTCTTCCTTGCATTACTGTAATACTATTTCGATATCTAAAAATAAAAACTACTTACCATAATTTCACCCTTTGAGAGATTTCAACCTTTCTGTCGCCAGTTTGTATCGCCAGTAGTGCCAAACAGCAACCATTTTAACGTTTACATTTACTTTTCGAATTACTATTCTGCATTCTTTTGCATTTCCAATCGTAAGTTTAAAAACATTTTGCCCTGTGTTAATTTTTAATACATTTTGCGAATTATTACTTTTAATTTCAATTTTTATATTAGTTAATGTAGTACACTTTACATTTGCTTTATTAAGCATTGAATTTATTTCAATTTAAATTTGTTTTACTGCATTTTTATTTCATATGAACGAAGGGCTACTCCGTCGAGGAGGATTCAGAATTTTCGGATAAACTAGTACAGTTAAATAATTTAAGATGGTTCATCAGCTAATTTTGGATGAATAGAAACGAAGTGATATTTCTGGAAAGAGGGATATAATGGAATCTGATCTACCTCCTCTTGATAACACTGAGTCATATTTCAATTGCATTCTTCTTCCTATTTTATATATTTTTATATATTTCTTTTTGGAGAATCATAATCCACTACCCTTTTAGTTCGGGCGCCAGTCGTAGAGTCATTGGGTTATTTAGAAGCAGGAGTCATGAAAAATGTTCAACGCCTTCGCCGGGAATCGAACCACGGACCTCTCGGTTACGCATCGAGCGTGCTGACCACTACACCACGAAGGCATGTGAAGAAGGCGGGAGAAATACCTTGAAACTCTTCCTTGATATTATGCCAAGCTACTTCTTTTTGTATGCAAAAGCTATTAGACAGACAGTTTTGATCTTTTTTATACTTCAAAGACTCTCATACCTTGTCATGGATCTAAACAACAGCTGGCATACTGTCTGGGGGGGAGATAACGGGTCAGGTGTTCCGAGATTTTCCTGTTGCATGATACACTTAGCATGTTAATACACCTAGGGCAAAACATGTCAATACACTTAGGGCTTAAACCAACACTCGTCATGAATTTTTGGAAAAAAATAGTGAAGTGACAATGTATATATACACTCACGTTTGTGAAAATTGCAACACCAAGAAGGAATCGTCATAATTGAATGCAATTTAATACACAGTTGAGTGGTAGTGGTACAAATAAATGATTAAATGTTCAAAGCAAACAAACAAGAACAAGAGATCAGAATCAGTATTTTGTGTGGCTACCACGCGCCGCAATAAGTGCTGCTACACGACGTGGCATGGAGTCAAACAAAGTTTGAATGTCTGACTGAGGAAGAGCATTCCATATCGTTTGTACGCGTACCCAAAGTTCGTCTGCAGATGCAACAGGACGAGGATCACGAGCAAGACGCCGACCAATGACATCCCACACATGTTCAATTGGCGACATATCCGGGGAACACGCAGGCCAAGGAAGAAGCTGTACCTGCTGCGCTGCAAAGAAGGATTTAACAATCCGAGCAGTATGAGGGCGGGCATTGTCCTGTTGAAATACAGCGCCTGGCAAGCTTTGAAGGAAGGGAACAGCTTCGGGCTGTAGAACTTCACGGATATACCGGTTGCTGTTCAGATTGCCCACAATTCGTAGCAATTGAGATCGTCTATGATATGCTATGGCGCCCCAGACCATAACTCCGGGTGTTCGTCCACTGTGGCGTTCGATAATGCACTCCGGAAGGTGGCGTTCACCGGCATAGCGTCTGACACGAATGCGGCCATCATGGTACCACAAATTAAAGCGGGATTCGTCAGAAAACACGACATGCTGCCAATCAGCACGCCAGTCTCTATGCTGATTGGCCCATTGTAGCCGCAGGCGGCGATGGTCGTGCGTTAGGGGGATCCTGTATAAAGGAGTCCGTGCGCGCAGTCCACACTGCAGCAGACGTCTACGAATTGATGAAGCACACAATGAAACACCTGTAGCTATTGACCACAGTGCTGCCAATTGTCTAGAGGAAGCTGTACGGTCC
The DNA here is from genome assembly GCA_000611955.2 of Stegodyphus mimosarum. Lineage (NCBI taxonomy): Eukaryota > Metazoa > Arthropoda > Arachnida > Araneae > Eresidae > Stegodyphus > Stegodyphus mimosarum. The sequence continues at coordinate 106,941 of KK113835.1, forward strand.
GTCCGCGCCATGCGGACCAGGTGTCTATCATCGCGAGCTGACGTCACATTTCGGGGTCCACTCCCGGATTTCCGAGTTGTCCGACACTCGTCCGTCCACTGCTTCCAAACGCGCATCACTGTGCTGCTGTTACGCTGCACACGAGAGGCTACTGCACGATACGACAATCCAGCTTCACGAAGGCTGATGATTCTCCCTCGTTCAAACTCTGTAAGTTGTTCAAATCTCGCTCTCTTTCGTCGACGAGGCATAAGTACAGATTGAGTTAACGTTTACCACTAGCAGATAACCACCGATAACCATACACGCCTCGCTACAGCCGTCTATTTATTCGGATCCATCAGCCGTTCAGAGGGCGCTGCTCAGCATACGCATGCGCTACGGATTTGCAATTCTAATCATTTGCATATCATGCGCTACTTTGCATTTCCTGAAAATTTCAGCTCACTCGCGTAAGTCCTTCATGGTGTTGCAATTTTCACAAACGTGAGTGTATATAAATCAAAAAGTAAAATGTCGGAAATAAACTGAAAATTTTTGTTCCTTCCATATGAGGGTTTAATCATATCTTCTGCTAGTAAGGTAATACTAGATTGAGTACATGTAAATTTAATGAAACTTTCAAATACGGAATCTTACCTGAAAATTAATATGAGTAAAGAGAAATTCAATTTTTTTGGGAGGAACCTCAAAACAAAACAAAATAACAATTTATTATTCTCCTATGTTTAACGCTTTAAACAAAACTTGTCAAGGGAAAAGTGTTCTGAAGTCTTAAACCAAGTTAATTAATTAGTTCCGAATACATGTTTCGTTCCTCTGAATCATTTGAGACTCGAAACCACTTTTTATTATCTAACCGCGACTTTAAAACTACATTCTAGTAGTTCTCAAATGTTAAATCTTTTCCTTACATGCATTCGTAATCAAAGGAGACCAAAAGTTACATAGAATAGGTAACTAAGTCCCATTTTTTAATCATACGGCCGGCTAGAAGGATCGGGGCTGTGTCCTTATAATGATAATGATAATGATACAAAAGCTAAAGAGCTTAAAAACTTTAGAAATATCCAAAAAAAAACGTAGGAAAAAACCCAAAAACCTTAAAATGTCCAAACAAGTCAATTATAAACACTAAATTACATCAAGAAGAAAATCCTAAGAACACACACACACATATATATATATATATATATATATATATATATGCGTAATCTTACCTGCTGAGTTAGGTCTGTTCTTTTTTTATTCTTATATTTTGGTAAACCGTGCACATTTTGCTTTAAAAGGGTTTGAATTACGTTATTCTTATATTTCGGTTAAGGTTTGCATGACTTTAGATAATCTATGTGCAGTAGTTGTAGAATTATCAACATATTAAAAGTGGTCGCGCTAGTCCTAACGTGGCGGCTATTTGTTCACATTTGAAACTTTATAGTTAATAAACATTATAGTAAATGAAGTCATTTGTTGCACCAACTTCATTGTTAAAACTGAGACGAAAAGTTGACTTTAATATTTTGTGCGCCGAAAATTTTATCTTTCTGCTCGTTGACCGGATTGTTTTTTAATGCGCAGAAATTCTAATTTTAATGGCAAAAATTTATTTTTTAAACTGTTTTTAACTGTATTCGATGTTTTAGGTTTTGCTGAATTTACAATTTTTAATGAAGTTGTTCTGAGTTTTTATGTATTTTTGTCTTATCGCAAAGTGAGAACTAACTTGATTGAATGAGGGATATATCTCTAATGAAATTTGAGGAAATACTATTAAATGAAGTGCAGCAACAATTTTGTATAATTTTTAACAGTCCGTACAAGGAAATTATCTGGTCTTCACATCAGGGTTTTTTAAAATTAATTTAACGAATATGAAAAATTATGTATTAGAAAGCTATTACACAAAATAAATGAGAAATTAAGCATTAGATTTGAAGAGGTATTTGGGAAATGTTGGACAATAACACAAAATTTGCTCTATATTTAGAATTAATATTTCAAAATAAAGGGAAAGCGTAAGAGAGAATAACCAGTAAAAGAGAGAGAGAATTCCTAATAAACACAAGAAACACAAAAATAAGCAAATTAAGTAAAAATAAACACAGAGCCTTTCAGACGCGATAATTGTTAGCGATGCTGGCTACCGTACGGAAGGGCCAGGTTTCGAATGTCGCAGAAGGAATGTTTGTGTACAGGAGGGCCAAAAACCATTTTCACGATATATGAATCTCTAGCAGCCTATCCGCTCAAACAATAGAAATGAAATTTCAAGTATTCTTATTTGAAGATATGCGCTCGGGATTGTGATGATTTGAAGCAATAGAGGTCTTACGATACGGTGACACTGAAAACATTTCAAAATTTTCGCATGACGACACCCACGTTCTTCCTACGCAATTGGTTTCCGCTCTGAAAAACCATGAATAGCTTTGAAACAATACACGTACGATGGAAATTGTAAGATTAGCCAAAGAAACAACAGAAAGATAACAGAAAAATTGATAACTTGACTAGTAGCTAAGTAACAACAGGAAGTAATTTTCGCAAAATGAAAATAAACATGGAGTATGTACTAGTGAATAAAAATAACATTAAGTCAAAGTATGCGTTTAGATTTATGATAGATGAGTCAAATTTATCTGTAAGCAATTTGAAATTATATTGCGGCATTGTAAGTCTAATTGCTGAGAATAAATTTAATGATGAAAATATTTGTTTTTTGTGTAACAAATACACTACGTTTAATTAAAATCAAAGAAAAGAAAGTACGTGAAACTTCATTGCGTGAGAAATGAGTCATATTCAAATCACAGGTGCAACTGTTAAGGAGCAACTACAACGGTTTTTAATTTTATATTAATTGCGAGATGACTTGTAGTTATACGACAAGCATACAGAAAATCTAAGGTACCACATGATCTCAAAGATAGTCAACTCTGATGGGCTGAAGATAACGCATCTTGACGCCACTTGTCTGTTATTGGACAAATTGGCTACAGGATTAGCTCATTGCAATCAGCAACACGAGAGATCTACTAGCCAGATATCATGGTTGTAATAAGAATATTATTGTCTCTCTTCTAAACAAAGTACGAAAGTGTCATTATTTCCGCCTTTGCAAAATAAGAAATGCCTTTTCCCGAAGCGTTTCTTTTTGGAACAAGTAAAATTCAGATACAGTTTTCGGAAAGAAAAGAAAATAGCGTGACAGAATTAGTAATGGAAGACTTAATTAAAGAAGAGAAGGTCTTGTTTTCCTTCACAAACAAAACATGTTCGAACCTCATTGTATATGGTATCAAACATAAGTATTCTTGATCGTCCATTTAGTACATTATACAGAATAAAATCTTTGTTGCAATCAAACGTGATAGAGGATTTTTCTAATTCGCTATGTTTGGCAATTATTGCTAATTCAAGAAAGAAGAATCACATCAGAAAAATTCTAGAAATATTTACCATGGGCAAGAAAAAACGTTGTAGTATAATCTAAGTTAGTTTGGAGGAGGAACGATAGGTCAAGAGTCTGTTTATTTCTGTTACTTAGCCTTCAACAATCTGCTTACATTTATGTATTCAAATACATTGGTTATCTGCTCGTTTATTAGCTTACGTTAAAGCAGGCAACTACGGCTCTCTGCTTGTCAAAAAACTTGATTTCGTGAATGATTTTCATAGAAAAACCTATTCTTATTCATGTTACATATCAGAAAGACAAGAAAATGCTAATGCAGCTAGTCACTTCGCGTCAGGCGAAATAACGGTGAACAATAGTTTAATCTTTTCGGCTCTTGCGTATTCGGATATATTCTGAGTTTTGTGTCTTAAGTTTAAGCAAATTTGAACCTGGAGTGGATTCTGGTTACCCCCATGTATTGTCCTACAAATTAGCTATGTACTATATTAGATCATACATTAATCTGGAATCTTCTTTCTTGTTAGGAATAGGATCTCGTGCTTTTTGGATTATTAAACTTCCAAGCTTGAGAAATGTGGGTGTTAAACATATCCGAACATAGAAATTTAGTCTGTTTAGTAAATAAGACTCACAAAAGAGAAATTAGAATTTATTGCCGCCGTAAAGGGCTCCCGTTCTACTTACCCGAATGACGAAATTCAACTTACATTTTCCATACCTCGAAAGCCCAATTTAGGATATATATTAGATTTATATATAGTGTTGTTCTAACATGCATGTTTGCCCACAAAATAGAGCCTTTTTGGTAACGATTTGCCAATGTTTTTTCGTAATTCAATTCTGAAACTTAATTTATGTCTATAAACCAAATATGGTGAGAAGCCTAAGGAGTAATTCAAGAATATAATTTGGTGAAATATTTTCACGTTCCGCCAAGGATCTGTTGGTTTTTCGTAAAGTTCGCTTAAAACTTGGCGAACGTTTTAGTTCATATTAATGTTTTTATGTTAATCATTTCACATCTGCTTTAAAACGGTGCATAATTTATTCTTTCCAGCAAATAGCTTTACTTTGTATTGTACCTTTTAGATTTTGTTTTCTTTTTATACTTTTCTTTTCACATTTGAGTTGTTTGGATGAATTATATATCTGCAGATAATTATATTCGAAAAATTTCTATTTATTCATTCGGATGGTGCACTTGAGTATTGTATATTGATTCATATATAGGGTTCCCTTAATCTGGGAAAACTTAATTAGTCCCAAAACCTCTAACAGAAGTTAAGCAAATTATCGCTATGTCTAAAAGTAACTAAAGAATCAGATAAAGGCTTGAGGAAACCTTTTTTATTTAAACAGAACGTAGAACGTCAATGGACGTTCTTATGCTATAAAAATCAACAACATCTCGTGGTGATACAAACAAAAAACAGCGAAATTTAATTCAAAACGCAAACTATCAGTCAGAGACTGCACAGGTCAATTTTACTCTAAACTGGCTCAGTAATTCTACCGACGTAATAAAGTCAAATGTCGTCATCAAAGCCGAATAATTACAAATTATCAGAACTGGCAGGAACTTACGTAGCGTAAACTAGCAGGCCAGGAACACGCCGTGTCTTACAATTCAAAAACTTCAGTTTAAATACTATCTATCTGATCTGCTTTCTGGTGAGGGACGGAAAAGGAGATGCTATAGTAAATATCTAACGATTAATTTAAATAATAGTAATTGTACGCACTTAAAAGTTTTAAATTTTCATTTTATTATTTTTTAATTCCGTTTACTTCAAAAGAATACTATGTTGCCCAGTATACGCCAGGATGCATTTAAAAACTGCAAGTATTAAAAACATACAGTAAACTACAGTTAACATGTGTTACAAAGTGCCATTCCTAGAGGATACGTAAGTGAGGAAGATGTATAATCGATATTTTGATTTATAATGATATGCACGCATAATTTTTACACAATTTCACAATTGCGTTATTTTTGCATTCAATTTTATCATACTACCTTTAATTTGTTAAAACATTAATTATTTTCGAGTAGGTTCAAATTTTTAATTCCCTAAATTGCAAATACTAAGCAACTAATTAAATAATAGCAAAAGAAAATAAAAAATAGAATAATTAATAAAAAATAGAAAATAAAGCAACTAACTAAATAAATGAATGATTTTTTTTCAAAAAAGTATTTTTTATTCTTAAAGCCTTGATGCTTTAAATTTGTCTTTTTAATTTCTGATTACATCAAGAAACACTAAACGCAGTAATGATTTTTTTATGTATTCTGCAGATATATTCGCAGTCACCCATAACACGTTTGAAACAGCTCTTTTATTGTGACAGTTTTATGAGTCCTTTATTGCCTTGCTCTTCATAAGTATTTAATCAGAATAAAAAAATGAAGCGATTTTAACCATAATACTATACGTCCTTAGAGGATAGACATTTTGATGACATGGCTAAAGTGTAGACTGGTTTCTTCAACAGCAAAAATATCTTTAGTTGATATCCATATACTTCTTTGGATAAATTCTTGAATTTTCAAGAAAATCTTTGAATACTTCTCTTATGGCATTATATGGCATTCTACAACGTAATTTAAATTTATGCAGCCATTCAGTTAACGCATAGTGGTCTTCGTATTCACCAGCGATGTTATTTATTGTATCTTTTCCTTTTGCCATAACTATAAGAGGTAGATTTATGGAATTTGTGATTCTAGATGCTCAGAGGAGCTCTATTAGACGTACAAAATTGCAAGTTTGTAGGTCTAATATTTTTTTAGTATGCGGGGGTCGAACGTAGCTTGAAATAGTTTGTGTGAGACATACATGGCCGGTGTCTCGCTATTTTCTTTTCCGTTTGTTCCAAACATGTCTAACGTACTGGCGTGTGTCTAAATACATAGCCTCACATTATATTCAAGACTGAAAGCAAATTTCCTTGCATATAAAATGAAGTTGAGATAAAATGGCGACGGTAAAAATTATCCTAAAAGTAACTTTTAAACTTTCCGTTAACACTTTTTACAAATTTAAAAAATAGCATTTCGTATGTTACTAATAAACGTTTATTATGCATCATTAATATAATTTATATTTTGTAAAACTTTAGCGAATTTTTTATTAACAAACTCAAAGATTTCAAAGCGAACAATGCCAACGGTGTGAAAAATAAAGGGTTTTATCTCCAGCTCACGAAACTGTCTATCGGAAATTCTAAAGATAATTTGTTCTTAACAATTTTTAGCTCAAATGAACACTAGCCCAAATGCTCTCGAAATCTGTATCTTGATGGATAAGACGAACGAAATTAAAGCTGTTTCTTATTAATTTGCGTTTTTTTTTTACAACATGAAAAAATATTTTCAAAACAAACGTATTCTATAAATTAACAGTGCTGCTATTCAAAAGCACTCTAAACTCAAGATATAAAAAGATAATAATAGGTGGCGCATTTAATCACATTAATAACGCAACATTCCTCCACCTTCTGATAAATGATATAGTTACGGATTTTGTATTTAGTTAGATAGATTCAGTAGAATGATAATATTTACAGAAGTTCATTCTTATGAAACGGAGGCACAGCATACATTGTTACGCAATTTAGCTGGCCTGTCTTTTTTACAATGTAGCTTGCAAAGAGCACAGTCGGCTAAACTACACATATTTGAAGTGATGCATGAGTTGGACATAGACATACTCTTGCTTCAGGAGCCATATGTAACGAATGGTCACATACCAGGTTCTCCTTCAGGAGAGAAAATCTTCAGGTCACTTAAATCCTATGCAGCCATAGTTTACCTCTGACCACTTTCACTCATTCAGCTAGATCAAACAGAAAACACAATAACGATTTCTATGGACACGGTTGGAGAACGAATAATTATAACCAAAGTTTACTTCCCTCCTAGTCAAGACATCAGCCTAATGCTAAATGAGCTTAATGTTAGTGCTATTATCAAGTACAAATATTATGTCTTAGCCGGGGACTTCAATGCAACTAGCCCATTATGGGGAGGACCGATGGGAAATTCTCGGGCGGAGGCAGTTCTTGAATTTCTGGCGGCCAGCAGACTCATCGTCCTAAACGATACCGACGCAACTCCAAACTTTTTAATTCCAAGAGCGCAAGGCTGGCCTGATATCACTATGATATCCACGCAATTAGTAGCATTTATGTCCAACTGGCAAGTAATGGAGCGTCTCTCCCTCAGTGATCATAGGTATATACGACACGGACTAAAACTTCCACTAATTTATGCTACGAAGCAACGTTTTAAAACAAAATATGGGGGCCATAGGAAATTCATTGAAATGCTCAGGCACCAGGTTAATAAGATACTGCAAGAAATTGAAAGAAGTCGCACCCCTAAGGAGCTTGAGAGCGTTTACGGAAAACTAATCTATATGTTAACAACGGCAGCAGCAGCTTCCTACAAAACAAAATGTTTTAAGAAAAAGGCCTTCACTAGCTGGTGGACACCAGACCTACGGATGAAACGAAATAAAATTAGGGCACTTCGAAGGAAAGCTCAAAAAACCTCGGAAACAAGCGAAAGAAATAGGCTCTTTCAGCACTATACGAGGGAAACAGCTGAATTCAAAAAATATATAAAATTTGCTAAACTCCGATCATGGAGAGTCCATTGTGGAAACATTAGTCAACCTTATGGTCGAGTCCAACGCATTGCCACGAATAAAGTGTTTCATCCATTGCAACTTAACGCCAAGCTAAGTCCGGACACAGGGTGCACCACAGAGATTCTAGATAAGATATTGAGTGCATTATTTGTCTCAGACCCAGAGCAAATTCATGATGGCTCACAGCCCTTCGAAAGAGAATGAAATTTAAAAATAAACAATGGATTACAAAAAACAACGATTCGTACCTACCTACAGAAGCAGAGGTAACTGGCGTAGTCACACGTCTATCTCCTGATAAGGCACCAGGTTCAGATGGACTAGATAATAGAATTATCAAGATATTACATACAGAATTCCCACAGTTATTGGCCACGTTAATCAAGGCTTGCTGGAGAGTAGGCACCTTTCCTGACATGATGAAGACGGCGGAAATAGCCCTATTTGAAAACCAGGGTAGGGATGGGTCAGATCCTACAGCCTATAGACCAGTTAGTCTGCTACCCTCGATAAGCAAGGTCTTGGAAAAAGTCATTCTTGAGAGACTTCACTATTTTTTGGATGGTAGCAAAGCGCTTAACCCACTACAATATGGCTTCCGAGAGGGAATTTCCATGGAGCATGCTGTTGAGGCATTTTTAGAATAAATAAAGGAAAATCGAGCTAATAATTGCCATACGCTGATAGTATCCATAGATATTAAGGTGATTTAGATAACATATGGTGGCCGGACATTATGGCCTGCTTAGACTATTTGAAATGTCCGCTTCAAATCATGAGGCTACTCATGAACTGCCTAGAAAACAGATATATCCAAGTTATCTCAGATGAAGGAGTGGTTCCAAAACGGCTGGTCAGAGGCTGTCCCCAAGGGTCGTGCTTGGGACCTACTCTTTGGAATATAGTGGTTAATACCGCTCTAGACATGTTTAAAGACAACACAGACATAAGATTGCAGGCTTTCGCGGACGACTTCCTATTGATTGTCAAAGGTCGCAAAGATATTGAGGCCAAGACGCAGATAGCTGTGAATAAGTTCCAGGAGTGGGCCACAGAACATAAATTGACCATCTCGGCCGCAAAGACAAAATTATTGTATATAAGACGCAAGGGGGTACCCAAACGTAATCCCTCGGTAAAACTGCAAGGCAAGCCATTGAAATGTGTAACTACCCTAAAATATCTGGGTTTCGTCTTGAGTAACAACCTCCCATGGATGCCACACTTGAAGAAAACTAAGCAGCGCTTTCTCCACCTAACAAACTCCATACTTAGGACCACTGGAATTAGCTGGGGAACACCAGCAGCAATACTACGGATATGGTACAAAACCATTACAGAACGCATAGTGTTATATGGTGCGGGGATATGGGGCAGACAGATAACCACGAGCATGCGGAAAATGGTAAACACTATCCAACGCCTACAGTTATTACTAATATGCGAAGCCTACAGCACTCCCCCCTTTGCACTGCAAGTTCTTGCTGGCACAAAACCATTGGACCTAGTTGCGGAGAGAGAGAGAGTATCGTTTGAAGAGTCCTCAGATTCAGACAAGATATCACAGTAGGGAACACTTTCGTTCAGGCAGATGACTATGAAACTCGACGGCCTACTCATCTAGGGCACCCGGCCTTAACAGATCTGCAGCCATATATTAGGACCAACCGTTCAGGACCAAGCACTAATCCAATCTCTCTCTATACAGACGGATCCAAGACATCGAATGGGAAGGGCTGTGCTTTCTGCGTCTATGAATCGGACATTAAAGTGCATGAATGGTACTGCAGACTAGGTGAGAACAACATGGTTCATCAATCAGAACTACTTGCCCTCAAGGAGGCAATTAAATACTCGGAAAAATATGTGAATGACGCAGTCCACATTTATAACGATTCAGCCTCAAGCCTTATGGCAATATTGGGTGTAGACAATCGGAACAGCTTAGTTCTGCAGATACGACGATTATTACTAAAAAGACCGGAAAGACTGCGCCCGCATTTAAACTGGGTTCCTGCGCACGTCGGAATAACCGGCAACGAAACAGCGGACAGCCTGGCCAAACTAGCGGCCAACAATATAAACTTAGTAGAACAGTCCCTAAAACTCTCCTGGTCATACTTGAAGAAAGTGACCTGGCAGAAAGTTATGACACAATGGCAAGACAGCTGGAACATGGATAATATAGGCAGGAGAACATATCAATTTGTACCAAAGGTTGGTACAAAGCTTCTGGCGACGCATAGTGAAATCTCGCACTACCTCACAGGACACGGACCCTTTATGTCCTATCTGTATCGCTTTCGGATTAGTGACACTGACCGATGTACCTGTGGAGATGTCGTAGAGCCAGACCACTATGTTTTGACCTGTCCTAGCACTTAGAGGCTTCACCATCGAAGGCCACTCCCAACGTACTGGCCGAAGTGGGCAGAAGTACTTTTCAAAAACTGTGCAGCGAAGACTCAGTTGATCAAAGTGATGAAATACTGTGCAATAACATTTGCTGCAGTAGGCTCTAACAGAGGTGAGAGCAGCGGTTTATAAGGCAATGTAGCCCAGAGAGTTATTTTAAATTTATTTAAATTTAATCTTCTTAATAATGCACAGCCACACTTTTGTATATGTTCCTTACCAGCAGCCCTTATAAGGGTGGTTTTCATGGTATAAATTCAAGTATATATTGTTAAGTTACACACTTGTCATGGTAATGTTTACTAATGTATTCATTTTCTTTTGCATTCGAGAGGATGCATCTCTCTTTCTGTTCTGTAACATATGTGCTTTTCTTCGCTTTTTATTTATTATCTTATGTTTTTAGGACTGTAAAATGGTGAACTACTGTATTCTTTTATTGTGTTTACAGTGTGTGTATTCTTATTTTTTATCTTAATTATGGCTTTTATTAATGTGTGTCTATCTCAACATATTATCTTATGTATGGCTAATGCATTATTACGTATCTATTTCAAAATATATCCTGGCATATTATTTTGTTTGAGTTGTCCATACTTACCACATCTTTGAACATGGTTACAAATCTGCATGCTTGTAATTTTATACACATGTATACCTATCAATGTTCCACTATCTATGCATATTAAAGCGTTTAGGATGTAACTCTTGTAATTATGTTTTTAGGATTGTAAAATGGTAAACTACTGTATTCTTTCACTGTTTTTACAGTGTATATAATCTTATTTGTGATCTTCATTATGGCTTTTGTCAATGTGTCATCTCAACATAATATCTTATATGTGTCTAATGCATTATTACGTAATATCTCCTCGCATATTATTTTGTTTGAGTTGTCTATACTTTAACCACATGTTTGAACATGGCTACAAGTCTATATGTTTGTATTTTATACACATGTGTACCTATCAGTGTTCAACTGTCTATGCCTATTTAAGCGTTTAGGACGTAACTCTTGTAACTAAATACATAGCAAGTGTAAATCTTTTAAGTGTGGCAAAATTATAATTCACTTGCTAGTAAATAACTTCTCCAATTTCTAAATAATGGCAGATTATAAATGTAATTCTTTGTAATGGTTATTGCTTAACTGTACCGTGTTATGTATGTGTTTCCATTTTTTTGTTTAATTATTTTATTTAACCAAGATAATGTGATGTAATAAACTTAAATTTAATGTACAGTTTTTGTAAGTCTTAATACAGCGTCTATTGTCCTGATGTAACTATTAAATCCTTATGCAGGACCTAACTTATTTAATTGTCCTTATGTAACCATTACCTTAGCTTATTGTTTATGTACTCTAGGTCAGTGTTAAAACTATGTTACAAGCTACCCTGTTTTTAGTTTTCGCATTTACTTGTACTACTGTGAATCTAAAATGTAATACCTGGGAAAGGACACTATACGTAATTACCGCTCTGCGCAGTGAACTATGACTAGCTGTCTTAGTTTCAGTTTAGTAAAATCACCATGTATTCTCTCAAATAGTTTTCTTAAAAGGTATGCATCCAATGTCAGAATGTAAACAAGACTATGTCTGCATCATCCTATGTATATGATGTATGAACACTGGTACAGTTTGCCCAGGTATAATTCTCTTAAGACTTGAATAAATGCCGTCTGATCTGCCACCCACCCTGGTTGTGGGGGACCTGGTAGTAGATGTCTTCTGGAAGCAGAGGCTTTAATCCGTGTAAGGAAGGCATATTAGTCAGCCAGGTAATGGAGCCGCTGTCTTCTGGTCTACAGTAGAATTATAATTAAGAGTGTTGTATTCCCCATGCAATGCAGCGAGAGACAAATTATGAGAAAGCTATGCCGGAAAAATAAAAATACAGTAGTACGTGCATTTAACATTGAGTAAAAGGTTATCTCGGTAATTTGTATCAAGAGTTGTATTTAATTTGAATAAATGTAACTGACTCCTAAGTTAGCTGTAACCATAATTTTACCCTCTTATTGCTTTCCAGAAAGCTAGAAATAAATCTAGAAAGAATGCAGAGGAAATAGCATAGCAGCACACTTTTCCAAACTCATTTCTAGCGATTCAAGGGATCCTACATGTGATCTTATCTTAAATGTGATCATAAATGTGATCTCACCTTATCATACAACTGCATTATGTTAATTTTAGATTTTATATTAATAGCGTTTTTTATTACTTGTTCTAGTAATTCTCTAACATAAAACTCTATTAATAGTTCTTCATGACCGAATCTGTTCTTCAAATTTTCTACTGCTTTTAAATAATTCCTGGCAGTTGAGGGAGAGTACTCTCAATTATTTCTTTGGTGCTTGCTCTTAAAGCTACACTGAATCAAATATTGGAATTAATTCTATGACTACATATATTAATCTTCGTGAATTCTGCTGAATTGCCTCCAGAAGGACAACCAACCAACTTTTCCGAATTTCATCAGTTCAATCTTGGGAGGTTTGAGCTTTGGTTTCTCAACATTCGAAATTACAGATTCTTGATAGAAATTACATTTTGTAAAATAGAATTCGCGCGTACTCTTATTCCATCATATTTTTCATTATACTGTTCAACTGTTTCGTACTTATTACTATATGCAAAATGTTTTGTTCCATCGGCTAGCAAAGACTTTAAAATTTGCTCATCAATTTCACTTAAACTAGTTTTTATTCTTTCTAATGAAGCCAGTTTAACTTCATTGTCCTATTTTTTAACTGTATCCTCTACAAAAAGAGTTACGCATTTTCGTAAATGATATCCGTAATGGCGTTCTTTTTCTCACTAAAACATCCATTGTTTGCTTTTCTTATGAATTAATAATTACTTAATATTTTCAACAGATATACTTGTAACTGACCTTATAATGCAGAGTCGCTTAGAATTTTGATACTGAGAGATGTGAGAAGCGGACATTGCAACCGCCGGGTCTCGAACCTCGAACCTATCGAATATGTCCGAGTGTGCTGACCATTACACCACGAAGGCATGCTAAGAAGGCAGAAAAAATACCTAAATAGAGACTCTCCAAATGTTGGATAAGGCAAAAGAAATTCAAACTGTTTCTTCTTAAACTCCGTTTTTCTTTTAACAACAGAAAAAAAATATTTTCAAAACAAACCTTTTCTACATATTAACAACGTTGCCTTTTAAGAACAACTTAACTCAAGACCAAAAAAAAGATAATAGATGGAGCTTTTAATCCCACTAATAACGCAATGTATGTAAATGAAAAAAGCGCCTATTTGGATGTAATATAAAATCTGAAAGCTTTCACTTTTTTCTTGTTGGAGTACCAGACGCCAAAATAACATTCAATGGGTAATCGTCTAAATTCAAATTCTGAACTCTATGCAAATTACATTCCTCGACATTTAAAATTCTCCAAAAGGTTACCAGGTGCTGTCCGACGGCCTTTGTGTTTCTATTAGCAGAATTATCCTCAAATGTACAAATACGTTTTTCCATACAGGAATTAAGGTACACTGTCGGACAGGTCCAGGTTAATCAAACCGAACGTTAGGCTTCTCGGCAGATGTCTACATCAGGAATCGTTCTCTTTTCATACTTTGGGCAATCATTGCGTTTCTGTCCATAGCTTGATAACACATGCAAGTGAGTTACCCATTTGTATAATGGGCACATACCGCTGGAAGACTGTACCACGAAGAATGTCGCTATGACAAGGACCGCTTTCACCTAAAATTTGTACAACCTCAACTCGTTACTTTCTTATACATATTGCATTACAAAGATATGATTTTTTGGTCTCTAACTGGTTTTATATTTTTGTTAGAACTTTTAGAACCACTTTATAGATCACTATGTATATATATATATATATATATACAATATACATATATATGTAATTTAAAAGATTGTAGAATATGTTTCCGAATTTATTTTTTTTTGTAATATTTGCGAGCCTTAATCTTTCCATTGTTTAATATGCAATATACAGCTGTTATTGATTTAAAAAATTATTCAATGAAATGCAAGGCATTGTGAAACAGCTCGACTTGTTACAAAATTTCTATATTTGTTGCTTATGAAGATAGACTGGTTATCATAAGTTAAGGAAAAATCACAAAAATCACGATTACTGAAAACGTTACATGTAAAATTTTATAAAACTTAGCCACAATATACAACACATAGTAAGGTATCAAAGAACATAAAAAGAAATTAACAGACAAATTATGGTAGTATAGAAATTAGCACATGTATAAAATGAACAAGTCGAAGGTGTCAGTTTGCTATAGGAAAAGTACCTTCAATATGGAGTATGATCACCTCTAAAAGCAATACAGCACATACAGCGATGTGTTATGCTTTCAATTATCTATATCTATCAGTTCCATAGGAAGCGAGAGCCATTGCTCTTGCAAAGCAGTTTCAACCGCTGAAAGAGTCTGAGGGGGCAGATTGAGAGCAGCTAGACGTGTCCCTAAAGCATCCCAAACGTGCTCGATAGGCTTCAAGTCCGAGGATCGAGCTGGTCACTCCATGCTCATAATTGTTTCCTGTTGGAGATAATCATCTACGATGCAAGCCCCGTGTGGTCTTGCGTTGCTGTCCTGTAACAGGAAACCATCACTTATTGCCCCAGCATATGGGCGCACATAAGCATCAAGGATATCATCTCTATAAACCTCAGCGTTCGAAGATCCTTTTGGAAAGACACGGAGGTCTGTACGTCCACCCAAAGAGATGCCACCGCAAACACAGACACTGCCTCTTCCGTATGCATCTCTTTTACGGATGTTTGACGGAGGATAACGGGTTCCAGGTTCTCTCCATATCAAATAACGCCTACTATCGCTTCCTAGACTAAACCTGGACTCATCCGTAAAGAGAACAGCCCTCCATTGATCAGGCGTCCAGTGGACATGTTGTCGTGCCCACTGCAAACGGTCCCTCCTATGGCATGAAGTGAGCGGCACGCAGATGTCTGGTCGCCTCGCATACAGACAACCTTTGAGAAGCTCAACGCGCAGTTGGAGTTGACACCAAGCTTCCGGTGGCTGCAGCAAGAGAAGATCTAAGTGTCGGAGTAACGGTTCTATTTCTGCGTGCACATAATGTCAAATATATGTCATCGGCGCTCGTCGTAGCAGTTGGTCGTCCTTGGCTGAACCTCCTAGATGCCGAATCTGTGGTTTGAAATTGCCTCCAAAATTTATGAACCACAGAAGGACTCAGCCATCTGGCCACTTCTGTTTGACTTTATCCTACCTCTAGTCTCCCAGTGGCTCTGCAGGCAAATGATGCCTGGAGGTCATTGTTACGACTTGGCTATCTCAGATTTCTGTTTGGCTCATTTTTGAGGGAGTTATCGCTATTTTTGTGATTTTTTCTTAATTTATGATAACCAGTGTATTTATTATAATAATGATAATCAGTGTTTTATAGTTGTTATTCCTTAATATGCATGGTTTATAATTTAACTTGTATTTATTTTAATGCGTACCTTTCATAATTTAATTTTTTCTGTAAAAATGTCTAAAATAAAATTTTTCTGATTATCCGTTATGTATTTTTGTCCCCTTTTTCTGTTTATAATATATTGCAGAACATTCAGCAAATTATCCTCCAAAATTTAATATCCGCTTTTGAGCTATCAAATACTCTGCAGATTATTATTAGGGTTAGAGTGAATCTATCTTATATGAATATGGGAATCAATAATGTTAGATAACCATCTGATTAAATATGGTTACTCTGTGTTTATAGGATAATTAATTATGCTTTATTCGATTATCTGATTTATTGTTCTTTTGAGCGCAAATCTTTTTAAACTAGAATCTAACGTTAATTAAATAATTATTTATTGCACTGCAATAGAAAGTAATTTGCATCAATATTCACAAAGTTCAGATACACATAAAATGAAATTACTGAAAAAAAATAGGAAATACACATGGATTTGAAATTTAATACATACCGAAAGAAATCTGTTTATTATTATTAAATTGTAATGTGAATCTGCCAAAGTGAAAATTTTCAGAAACATTTGATTCTTGTTAAAGGCATGAGTTTAAAATTAGTTGAAACTTAAAATTCGTAACTAATGTCATCTTGCAAAAACTTTAACAGAAGCCAACATATTAAATGGAACCATTTATTAATAAAATAGAAATGAAATTATTACTACCGCATCCTTCAGAAAATATAAGGGGAAAAAAGCAGAAATACACTCTCTTGTTAAAGGTTCATTTTATTTATGTCTCCTCGAAACAAGGTTAACATCGTCATGTCGAAGCCTAGCTATGTTTGCGCTGGACAAGACAGCCAGGCTGCTGCAGCAGTGTCCGGGCAATGAACTAAACAAAAGAAAAACAAAACTTTGTCATCTGGAACGGGCAGAAATGAAGGGCAGGAGTATTGGTATTCGTTTATTCGATTCGTGGCATTGTCACGTGATAATAGGATTCCTATCAACCTTCCACGATGTCTTTGATATACATCAATACGAACCGTTGCTTTCGTATTCACGCCTTTATTCCGCTTTTGTTTATCTTAATACACACTTCGGATTGGACGCAATGCAATTGACAGTAATACAACTTCCCATAGTCTTGGAATATAATAAAGACAGGAATTGATTGCAAACCGAATTTATGAATAATAATTCATTCTTTATGCATGTCTTTAATCTCTTTATATTTAGACAACATAAATTATATTGACATATTCGTAAGTACCTGCACATAAAGTACCCGCATTCAGCAGTAGTAATAGATATTTTCCAATATATCTGTTGATTTATTTTTTGATATTTGTAGACATTCGTTTATACGCAAACTTTTTATTTAATGGTTATTTAGATTTAATTTTTTTATAGGACACACTCTCAATTTAATAAGCTCCCATTTAATATATTTCGCATTTAAATAGAAAAATAAATATGTCGAATTGAAACTGATTAACTCTCAACCGAATCACTTCTGTTCGAGTTAAGTTTTGATCTTTTCACTTCCTTGTACGAAGTAAAAAGAAAGTATTGTAATCGCGAAAAATTTCAGGTGTCATATTTCAAAGAAAATATATATTGTGACAGCTGTTGAATGCAATTTAATGATGTTTTTGAGTGACATCTGTACGTGAGAACAGAATAAAGGACTTTTTTCCCCAAAAAATTATAAAGCTGATTTAAAATGGATACTGAAGAGATTTTTTCGCGGCGTTTGTGCGTGCGTACGTACGTATGTGTCTGGCATAACTCAAAAACGAATTGCCTCAAAACGTTGAAATTTTGTATATAGAACTACTATAACATGTAGCTGTGCACCTCCCTTTTTGGTTGCAATCGACCGCACCAGTACATACCGCAAAGTATATGAATATGTATGTATAAACAAACACCCACTCTGTTACTCGGCTTATTGACCTCAGATTGTTTTTTCTTATATTGGTAAATTGTGTGTCTTTTGCTTTAAAAATGATTGGATTATGTTGTTCTCATCATCCGGTAAAGGATTTTATGCCTTTAATAAATGTGCATGCAATATTTGTACAATTATCAACAATTTAAAAGGTGTATAAGTGCAGCTAAGCCTAATTATTTTACCATATACCAGCCATATTTGTTTACATTTGAAACTTAACATAATAATGAATTTGTTGTTAATCTAGAGAAACTAAGCTTCGCAACAACAAAGATAACGCCTTCTTTTTATTATTGCAAATTAAATCATGCTTAACCCATCTATTCGAGGAAATACAAGTAAGTCTTTAAGATTCACTTCGAAATTTTTAATACAGATATTTTGAGTTTTTATGTGTTTTTGCCTTCTCGCGAACTGAATTATTTGATGAAAAATACTGAATCGTTCGTGAAAAACTGTTTCTTTTTTATCTGTTTAATTTCTTTTACAGATCGTTTTAGATTTATTATAGTATTTGAATAGAACATGTGGCAATGATGATAATGATCAATGAGATGTAACGCTGTTAAATGAACTTAGCGCCAGAGTAGTGCCATGGTAAACAAATATAGTGAATTTTAATTGTGGTTTATGCCCTTGCGACGAAGTAGATTTATGTCCAATAAGTTTAAATGAAGTGCAAGAAAAAATGCGTATAATTTAATATTCCGTACCACGGAAGTCATTTAGTGTACACATCAGATTTTTTAACTTTTGAATAAATGTGTCAATCTGTAAAATGTTAAACATGATAAACTACATATTATTATTAAGCCTGCTAATATGAAACCTACAGCAAATCTGTATCAAATTAAAGTAATCGAAAGCGAATTCAAACTTTAAAAAAGAAAGGAAGAAAGTAAAGCTAGGTTTAGGATGTATGTGTTATACTGAAGTGTTTGTTCAAGTTTTACAGCTGACAATGGAATGAACGTGAAAGGAGATAAAATTTGAAAGGGAGGAGAAAAAATAATCTAAGTGATGTATGCATGACATGTATGAAAGAGGAGACGATTCATAAATTTGTATACGAAAGAAAAGCATAATAGTTTATAAGACACCATTAGAAATGAGTTCCCAAGTACTAAATTCACACAAATGCTGATTGAATTCTGCTTTAATACATTCTTTCTAAAAATAGTCCTTAACAGTCTAACTCCTTGACATATTAATATTAAAGTACACAGAATGAATAAAGGAAATTACAATTTTAGTTTTTTGCAAATAATGATTAGCTTGTACTTAGTGATTGGTCAAATAAAATAAACATCAAGTCTTGACACAGAGAAAACGTATCATCACAAAATTGGAAATTTAATGATTTTTCATTCTCTCAACGGTATTTTATTGATGCAATAGACATCCGTTTAAAGGATTATTTAAAGCAAGGTTTGTTCAAATAAACACCTTTGAAGATATTATGTTATTATATATAGTAAAAGAGATATTTTAGTAGTAGATTTCAGTGAATTTGTCGTTTTGCATTACATGAGTAAAATATTGAAACAACATCATTCAACTGTCAGAAATCAGTCTATGTTGATGTTCCCGGACTTAACTGATAAGTGGAAGACAGTGATATTTCAAAAATATAGCAGTGTCTCACTCTAAGAGAAACATGATAAACTACATACTGCTGCAAGTATGAAATTTAAAACTAGGCAAAACAACAACCTCAAATAAGCACAGAGTTTATATATTTATCTGAAGAAGATCAGACATTGGTCTCTCTTCTTTAAAGCTGTTGGGGAATTTGCATGCCTCATTGCAACTGAGCAGTGTTGAAGAGGTGAAACGTTCAGCTCTATATAATCCCGCCGCAAAAGCCAAGAAATGATTGAAGATTCCCGATATGCCTATGCGGGGTGTGTGTTATCCTTGTTATTGAAGTGGCCAGTAGCCGCGATTCTCTCCATCGTGGTGCTGCAATGTGATTCATGTAATCCTGATAAGGAACACAGCTGCCGAAGACTAGAATAAAACAGAAATATAGCAAAGTGTTCCCGACAGCATTTGTATGAGGTATAGCACGAAAATGTACCTGTCGGCCAAGTACCTGCCGACCTAAATGCAATTGCCAAGTAAATTCTACTGACATAACGCACCAGTTTATATCCGACAAGTTAATCACCTGCAATTCAACAGACGTTTTCCTCACATGTCAAAGGCTGACGTGCGTTGTTCATATACTATTTTGTTAAGCTTGAACTCCCATTAAAACTTATGTTTCATGTTTCACTTATATTAAGTATGCTCCTTTGTTAGGTAACTCAAATACTCTCAACATCACCAAAACAACTAAACTATAGGAGCAAAAACATTTTTGCAGGTAATGAGAGCTATTTTATAAGGAAACCAGTGATCAAAGCAGAGCGGAAACGATAGAGCAATCTATCGAAGAAAAGGATAATAAAACATGAAAACTAGGATATTATAATTTAAAAACCATTGCGACTGACATCAATATTATATAGTAAAGAAGACGAATTTGTACGAAAGTCAAAGTATTCAACGGTATCCATTTCACCAACTGAAAATGCACTCTAGATTGTTCAAAATTCTAATATCTTTGCTTTTCTCATTTTATTACTATGATCTTCCACAGACTGCGTTACGTTCATTTTCTCATTGCTACGCCCATTGATTTTCTTACCAAATGCTTATACCTCTTTCAAAATTTTGAATTCTTCCTGAAGAAGTTGAATCTGTGTCTTACCGCTTTTGTAATCAATGAAGTTGTGTTAAAAATTTTATGCTAATCGAATACTGATTTTTGTTTGATTTAAGCTACGATTTTATTTTTTTATTTGTAATTGTGGAATTATAAATTAATGAACTTTTAAAATCAAATAAAAACTCAGTGTTTTATTTTATGCAATTGTGATAAATACTTTGAGAAAAGTATTTTTATAATGGAGATGTGCCTACGAAATATTGCAAAGTGATTATTTAACATGAGTAGTACTTTTGGGTTGCTATGAACAAGCAGAATTTTTGGAAAGTTATGAAACTACTAAAAGTCTTCTATTAGATAATATTTTGTTCTTTATATCAAAGATGTAAATGTACTTGTCTATATATTGATTTTATTTGAACAAAAATCGTAGTTAGGAGTTTTTTAATACCTGCAACGAAAACATATGTGTCTTTAGCTGTACTTGATTTGAATATTATTGTAATTATTTCTCTATCCTATTTTTTATTTTTGCAATTTTTATTCGATTTGTTTTCATCAACAGTTTATGTCTTTTTATCATTCACAATTATTAAATTCTCATTTTATGTTAATTTCAACTTGCCGGTAGTTCAAATTTTTCTGTTATTTCTATGTATATATATCACGACTGTTATTATTTGAATTAGATAAAATACTTCACAATTGAGTAAAGAATCTCTTGTTGATCAGAAGGCTACATTTACAGCAAAATATGATTTAGGACAATAAGCAGGTAATTAGACAGATACATGAAAATGTTATCTTATCGAGCAAAGATAAGAATCAGAGAATACTTTGCAAGCAGACTAACAGTTTCTTTGCGAAAATGGGACGAATTCGTACATAGCTGCCCCTCCCCAACTGAGCTGAAGAAACTTTGGAAAATATGTTTTAGACATTAACAATAGGGATATGCGAAACTTTAATTAAAATGTTTTTAAAAAATATGAAATAATTTAAATTTAAAAACCACGAATCAAATTCGAACGAAATATGACCTTTTATTTAAAACTTATGCAATAATATAATCGCATGTGACAATATTAATTCTGCTGCATCTGTTTAAAATACATCCACTTCCAAAAGTTAAGTACGGAGAGGAAAATGCTAATTTCCGGAAGCCAATCAGAATTGAAGAGGATGCAATTCGCTTCAGAGGTAGATGGAAGTATGCAAATATGTTAGGTAAGAGACAATCGCGCTTTCATGTCAAGAAATACGCAAAAAAGTCAGTCTTATAAGAAGCCAGCTTTATGAAGGGTTACAAAAGTTGATTGTAAGTGCTCATAAAAGGTGTTTAAAACTTTCGTACAATTTGTTTTCAAGACATACGTGTTTCTATGACTTCCAGAAGACGAATGGAAGATTCTGAGCGCTGGCGTGCAATGAGGAGCATTGAAGCAGAACAGTCGATCACAGACGTTGTTTTTTTCTTCGGCTTTCATTATTATGTAGTTTCACGTTTATGGAAACAATTCCAAACCACACAGACAGTTGTCCGAAGGCCCGTAGCCGGTCGCCCAAGGGTTAGAACCCCCGCGGAAAATCGATATATTGCTATTGTAGCTAAGAGGAATCCCAGAGCGACCTCCACACGTGTGACATCTATGATTACAGCGTCAATTGGTAAGGCGATATCTGTAGCTACTGTACGCCGAAGATTACATATAAGTGGACTGTACGCCCGGGTACCTCGACTTTGTGTTCCTCTATTCTTCCAATAAAGATACAGTGGTGCCGGTAATATGTCAATTGGAATGTGTCTGACTGGGGCAATGTCATGTTTACTGATGAGTCAAGATTTGCTCTGGAGCCAGATGACAAACGTATAAGGATATGGCGTGAACAACGAATACGCAGTCAGTCCCAAAGCATCACCGAACATCACGCATTCCGAGGCGGAAGCATTATGGTGTGGGCAGGGATTTCATTAGGATATCGCACCGACCTGCACAGCTTTAAACGGATTTCTTTGACGGCTGTCCGGTATCGAGAAGAAGTTCTAGATCCCATTGTGAGATTGTACGCTGCAGCATATGGTCTTACCTTTGTTTTAATGAACGATAACGCACGTCCTCCATAGAGCTGACATCGTCGATGACTACCTGGAGAGTGAAGGGATTGCGCGTACGGCGTGGCCATATATTCGCCCGACGTTATTCCCATTGAAAATCTTTGGAATGCTCTCGGCCGGACTGTATCTTCACGTTTCTCACCTCCAGTCACTCTTATTGAGCTGGAAACAGCTATACAAGAAGAATGGCGATTGTTTAATTCTGCGGTGGTTGACCACCTAACTGAAAGCATGGTCACAAGGTGTAAACTTTGTATATAGATGAGGGGGGACCACATACCCTATTAATGTCCTTTTTTCATTTTATGCTATTTATTTCCACTTTATACATAATTTTGTTTAAGTCTCCAGTATGTCATTATCTGATAACTTACAAAAATTTAATATTGTTTTCGTTTCTGTATATAATTATTGATTTTGTTTTATGCATAAATATATATGCTACTATTCTGCCGAATTTTGTATCAATCAAAGCAGTATTTGTTGATTTTTGTTTGCATTTTACATCTTCGTGCTTAACCTTTGAAAGTGAGTGTATATATATATATATATATCCACTCTGTTACTCGGCTCAGTGAGCTCAATTTTTTTTATGCTTATATGTTTGTAAACTGTGCATTTCTTGCTTTAAAAATTGTAAGGATCTTAAGTTTGATTAACGTTTATTTTATTTTAAAACTTTACTATCATCTCTTATTTTCCTTTTCCGGCCTGAATTTACGCGTGAATATGTTTATGCAAATTGTACTTATTAACGCTTAAGTATTTAAGTTGCGGCTTTTGGCCAAGAGCGTAGTAGAAGGAGGGAGAGTGAGCCATCTTGCCACGAGTCTTCACGCAAGCTTGCCATCAGTTACTGTCCGCCTTTAAGGCCAGAGGTTTTAATACTCGTGAAAGCTAAAGACGTATTGTAGTTTTACGCAGTTTGTGTACTACAGTCGTAGTCATTTAAAAGGCCAGTCTTAGTGTTAGTCAACTGTGTAAAATATTAAAAGTTAGCTCTTATTTAAATTTTAGTTAGTTAGTAGTCTTATATTTTTACGTTCAGACCACAAGTGGCTGGTCTTTATATCCCGGAGTGCGGGAGCGACTCTGAAACGTGAAAAAAAATAAAGGGTAATTTTAACCCTTCTCATCTTGTCGTCTTTGCTACACTCCATAGGACATAGTTTGCAGTCAACTCACTGTCCAGTCAGGACACGTTATGCTCGCCAAACAGATAAAAGAAATACGAGTCCTGATAAAATGAATGAATTATGTTGTTATCATCCGGTTAAGATTTTTATGCCTTTAGTTAACCTGCATGTTATAGTTGTAGAATTATCAGATATTTAAAAGTCGTTTAAGTGCGCCTAAGCCTAATTTGTTTACCATAGCGGCTATATTTGTTTACATTTGAAACTTAGCAGAATATTGGATTTGTTGCCAATCTAGAGAAACTAAGCTTGGCTACAACAAGTAAAGTCTTCTTTTACGAATTAAATTATGTTTAATCCATTCTGGAATTATCATTTAAATTATTAAATTATTCCATATATTTACTCAGCGTAGCTTCCACAACACATTAAGTCAGTTTCTACGTTTTCAGTTTTGTTTACCGAAAAATCTGCCGTCTTGCCCGTTGGCTGAATTGCTTGTTTTTGGGTAGGAACTTTAATTTTAATTAAAAAATTTTTTTTTAAATTATTTTAACTGTATTTGGTGTTCTATAGTGTCTCGTGCCAGCGACAGGCTCAGTCTTGCACTCCTTGACACGAAGAATTTCGTGTGCTTTTCCTGATGTCACTATCAGACAAGTGAGATAAGTCATAACACAACACGAATACATGCGAGCTAGAAATTTACATTCTGGCAGGAAAATGAGAAACGAGAAGGACAGAAAAGCAAATTAACATAAAATCAAATTAACATAAAGCAAATTAACATAAAATAAACGGTTAATGAGACTAAATGAATCCTTTACAAACTTGTTTACATTTGTATTATTAAAAATACTAATAATACAAAAAACTAATGAAGCATTTTTTTACCAAATTTTTGTTCGTATTTTTAGTCTGATTGTTATTTTTAAGTTATAAATGTGCAATTATTTGTATTATGATTATATTATATGCTACTTATTAAGAAAGAAAAATGTAAGAAGATCGATGAAGACCATTCTTTTCAAAGGGCTCGATGCAAGGAGAAGGTTGAGAATTGCTGGATTAGACAGATAGAAGGTGTTTTTCGAAGACAGAAAAATTAAATTTCTTTTCTTCACATCAATGGATTTGATTAAAACGTTTTTAAATACTAGTAACTTTCCAAAGCATGCACTAATTATGACTATCATAATTAGTTACTACATAGCTTCTGTAAACTGCCGGCTTAGAATTTTTTTACAGTTGTACAAGCAAAATCATTGTTCTAAAATAAGAAAATAAAGAATGTGTAAATAATTGAACGCTTTCAATATATGAACGCTTTGCCAAACAAAGACATTGCCAAACAAATTTTATCCTTGATCATCCTGTTTCGAAACCCTAGGTAAACATTGGTTATCAGTATGCTTTAGAAATGGACTCTTGAAAATGCGTGATATATTTATTATCTATAACAGCAAGCCTTTGTCGTTGAAACCTCTGATCATTTTATATATTTATCACAAGAATACTTAAAATCGGAAAATTTTTATTTGGTAATGCTGCAATACGAAGCCGAAGTGCCAACAGAGGTCTTGAAATTTTCGTCTATAGCAGGGCTTCTTAAACTATGGGTCGCGACCCCATTTGGGGTCGCGTAGCAAAATTC